>JADAZR010000030.1:0-573128 GCA_014872995.1 Diaporthe citrichinensis
AGTTACTAAGCTTAAGTTATTATAAAAAGTACTTATAAATTATTAATAAAATTTAAATAAATATTAAAGTTATTTAAAATAATAAAGAAATAATAATTAAAGCTTTATATTATTTTTTACTTATTAAGTTAATTTTTATATATTATTTTAAAAAGGAATAAGCTTATATTTTCTTCTTTTCTTTCTGTGTTCTTTTTAGGGTTTAAATAGTGTTAACAAATAGAGTTTTTTTTTGTAGTTATTATATTTAGTGCAAAGCCTTGCTTGTTGGTTGAGGTCACTGTCACGAGAGGGTTCATAGACATAGCAGCTGGCCACGAATACGTCAATTCAAGTTGAGTAGGCGCTATCTCTCTAAGCAAAACTTGCATCCACGCACATGCACGCACCCTCTTAGTCGCCTTTCGCTCTCCTCAATGATCAAGTGCAGAACAGATCCTGAACGGGCGTCAAGCCTCTTTTTACGGGGTCAGCAGTCTACCTCGTGCTCGGAGCGCTGCCTCTACCGATATCTGCTTGTTGTACACGGCCGATGAGGCCAGCCCAGGCACGCGAATACCACTCTGAGATCTACCTGCGTGTCTTGGCTTTTTCCAGTTGGTCCTTCGGGTCCAATGAGGGTGACAGCACCGCTGTTTCCAGCAGCGCGTGCGACCTTGGCCCTGGCAGCTTGCAGTCTGGCGCTGCCAACAGCCTGTGGCGATGTGGCGCGGTGTCATGCAAGTTTATTTACACTTCGTGTCCTGCCCGCAGCTGCTGTCCTTATCCCAGCAGGAGCGCGCCGGCCTGAAAATCGTCGTTGTGCGGCACCTTGGTCAGCGGACCCGTCTTGAGGAAGCAGTTCGCCGCTCCATATCTGGCATTTGGTCAGTGTCTTGGAGCTTTATCGCCTGTCCCCACGGGAGTCACTCTGCTCACGTTGTCAGGTTCGCGCCAAAGGTCAAGCCTTGACATGGACTGGCTGTGTTTTCGTTTTCCGAGTTGTACGTCACACAAGACCCAATGCAATCACTGATGCTCGGCTCTAGCGACTGGGCGATGTTGCTGGACCCTGTCTTAAAGTCCGTGCTGCAGTACACGAGGAAGTTGCCGCCCTGGACCGTGAACTGGGTGTTGTTGATTGCTGGGCAGTTCAAAGGCAAGATGTTGTTCGTCGGGCTCGGGAAGGCCGACGAAGTGCTGGTCGATGTCGACTTCAACGTCGGGCTTGTTGAAGTTGTAGACGTCGACGCCGACGCTGATGCTGTTGCTGACGAGGCACTGGTGGCTGCTGCGTCCGGTGCGCTGCTGGCACCCGTGGTGGCGCTGGCACTGCTACCACTGCTGGAATTACGTGTGCCATCCCTTGCAACCAGGGCACCGACTACTCCTCCTACGACAGCGCCGATGATGACTAGCAGAACCACAGCGGCAATGAGAAGTGCCGTTCGTTTCGGCAGACCACACCAGCGCCGAGGCTGACCCGCCGCGAGTGGTTGCGATTCCTGGTGCGACGCTGGCTTTTCTGGGCTCACATAACCTGTTGATTGTCAGAAACCACATACTGCAGGACTGAACACAAGTGAGCGGCTCAAACCTCGAGGGGCTGTCTCTGGCGCGGCATCGTGGAAGCGGTATACCTCTGGCGCGTGAGATGTGTGACCCGATCCGGTCACCTGCAAACCTTCATGGACAGGATATTGACCAGCCATGACTGTGGGACATATTAAGCAGAGGCATACGACGGCGGCTTTTTCCTCACACTCATCATGGGAATTTTGATGCTTAATAGACAAGGCCTACCCGCGAATCCTGATACTTGCTTCTTTCAGCCAGATCCTGAGCCTCCTGATCCTTCAGCTGGGTGTGCCACAACATCAGCTGGCAGGGTTGACTCAGGGGCTGAGTTGCAATCAACCCAGCGAGGGTTCATTCCCGGCGCGTTGTCGCGCGTCTCATTGGCCTTGCCAGTACAGTATGCAGCCTATCATTAGACGGCCGCACCAGCAGGCCGGGCGGGGGGGACGCATGGCATGCCCGATGAGGGTCACTCCGTGCCCCTTGGCGTAAGCTGCGCCCTGGTTCTTCATCATCTCGAGCCAGTCAAAACCACTGACAGGCCTCGATGCTACGGCCTGAGACGGCAGCAAGAACTACCCGAGACTACCGCATGCAACGTCTGGAATACCAAAATATAGACTACTATGTACATGATGCCGGCTGCTGTCCCGCGACCCAGCGTGTCTCACAGCCAGCTTCGCACACACCATCCTTGGTATCAAACCTTCAGTGCTGCAACCCTTTCGGCGGATTTTCCGTGCGTGTATAACCCGGCCGAGTCCGACACTGCCCTGCCGACAGTATAGAGCAGCCAGCGGCTGCCTAAATGTCGATGTCACTACCATGATTGCCAATCCAGCAGCCCACCTGCTTTTCTGGACCTTTCCATCGCGTAGGAGCCAAATCCTTGTTCTGTGCATTTTTCGACGCCTCGCCTGCGAACCTCCCATAGCGGGGAAGATTGACAGGTTTGCTGACTGCTGTCAGCTTCGTCGTTCAATGACGGTCTCGGCAGACGTGGCCGCGGCTGATGCCGAGCGTCGAGGCCGACTTGGCAGCCCGGGAGCCGTGCCAAACGACCACCGAAATTCAAGACCAGGACAATCGGGCCGGCTACTCCAGTTCCCGGGAAAGTATATCAATATCTTGCTTGAACCCGATTACTTCCTGGTCTATTGGCAGGCATCTCAAGCCCAGTGCGGTCTGCGCAGCTCCCGCTCAACTTGTTCAAAAGAGGCATCTGGCTGATGAACTTGCTGATCTCCAAGGCGGATTCTATGAGTCGTGATAAAGATGGCAGTGTTCGCGTGAGGTTCTTCACGCAGGTTCTTACCCCGGTGCCAACGTCAGCCACTGCAACTGAGCGCCTTTGAGCTTTGACATGAGTGTACACAGGTATTGGTGCGGATCTCCGTTGATGCAGAGGCTCAACGCGCTCTCATTTAAACGCTTCTGGTGTCGTCATACGTTTACACTCGTGATATAGTCATAGATACAGTGAGTGCTTCGGTATCAGACTCGACCTTCTGCTTTCCGAAAGGCTGAGATCGACGATCCTGTCAGAGTGGGGTTCTAGTATACAAGGCATTCTCCACGTTGCTCTTATTGTCCGAATCGAAAACAGTAAGAAGTTGACGATCCGTCAGTGTGAGCCGACCAATGCGGAAATAAATATCGCCATGCTCAGCTAAGGGCCTAGTATCTCACTTCAGATGCACACAGGTCATTACTTGACAAACACACTGAAATCTGGTTCTCAGCGGTGCAGAAGCAACCGTTCACAAGATTGTGTGGCGATCCTAACCCGAGCGCTGTTCGGCGGTGTTGACGCCCAGGTAATATCGTCCCGGCCGGGGATGCCTGCGGCTGCACAAGTGTCCACCCCTTTCCTTGGCACCATTACCTTGGATTTACTCCCTTGTAGGCTGAGTTCCGGTTTGTGGTTCTGTCTGGATAGCCTGTATTAGAAGGTTCCCAGGTGTCCTTTCTGCCCGCAATTCCTGCCTCCAGGATGAAATGTCTTGCTTGGAGTCCCGACCTGCTGTTGGTCTAGTGCTCAAAAGCTCCTCCCGTTTGACATTAAGGCTCTCTAGCCTCGGAGAAATTATGTTGGCTGTGACTGTCTAGATACTAGCCTTGCACAATTCCTCATTCTGACACTGCTGGAGTCGACCACTCTCCCGTTTATACGTATCAGGCAGTCTCCTTATATTGCTACGGTGCAATCTCGAAATGATGCCACGCTTAGGCCAATGTGTTCACATTTATATATAGATAATACACCGGTACAAAGTCACATTGCTACCAACCGCTCGGACTCGCTTGGTTTAAAGTTGCCACCTTCGACTGAGCTAATTTCCGCTAATTCAGCGCGCCTGCGCGCTTGGGATACTTGGAGTTACTCCGGAGCTTGGTGTTCCCTGTACATATCGCTGGGGCGACGACGGTTATGTGGGGGCCGCGCCGGGTCTAGAAGTGTTTCAAACTTTAATGTGCAAGATAGTGGTGAGGGCATAGAATGTAAGAATTGTTGATAGACTGTCTGACTCGTACCAGCCTCCAAGGCTGCAGACTAGGCTTAAAATTCATGCTTCCCGCCCGGTATCAAGACAAATTCAAAAACTTGGTCTCGAGCAAGCAGAGACCTCACTCTATATCGTGACCTTGGCTTTTGTGGTATAGCTGTCTAGAACGGTATGGCAGAGCGACTGTCGAAAGACTGGATATGGAGCTTCACCAGAGAGTACCACAACAGGGCGCCGTTCCTCCGCCGCCCGGGGAGACTTCTGACATCCGCAACCCCAAGGATGTTCTGCATACTGTCAATCTAGCCGTGATGATCGTTGTGTTGTGCATCACAACGCCGCTATTCGCTTTACGAGTGTATGTCAGGTCGATCATTCTACGCAATGTGGGTAGTGAAGAATGTAAGTCACCATGGTCACATATTGTTGAATGTGGTCTTGTGCCACGTTTCGGGAACGGTGTTTGCTAAAAGAAGAGATTGCAATAGGGAGTTGCCTCATTGCATACGTATGGTCGAATCACATTTTCCTCTCATGTCTTGGCCTCATCTACTGACAGCCAACAAGGCATCTTTGCTTTCTTACTGGGTCAGCTCGATATACAGTAAGCCCACGCACGAGATTCCAATATTATTTCGTTGAGTCTCACATCAAGCAGTGTATCGCCATGGGTTGGGTATTCTCGACCTCATTCACGAAAAGTCCTCAGCAATTATAAGCTGACCTTTGAATGAGGCTACCATCTGTGGGACGTATCTCCAGAAGACGTGTTAGAATTCCAAAAAGTGAGTTGGATGAGGCTCGGGTCGGACAGGGGCACTCACAAGTCCATATAGTCTTCGTACGCAGCGTCCATCTGCTACAGCATCGCAAGCTTCTCCACCAAGATGGCCCTGCTTCTCTTACTCGTCCGTGTCTTCAAGCAATTTCGCAAAACAACCGTGTTTCTCTGGGCGACGATAGCCTTTCAAGTCGCATTCTGCATCGCCATCACTGTCGTCAAAATCATCATCTGTCTGCCGATACAGGGTGTCTGGGACCCGTCCGTGCCATCCAAATGCCTCGACAGGCAGGCCAGCTTCATTGCCGACACAGCCGTGGCCTCGGTCTCCGATCTCGTCATACTCTTTCCACCCATCATTCTGACGTGGTCCCTCACCTTCTCCACGATGAAGAAGATCAGGATCATGCTGATGCTCGGTGCCGGTGGCCTGGCCACTGCAACAAGCTTTGCCAGGTTGGGGCTGCTGCTTCAGAAGAACAGTTTCAATGACGCCACACTGAATTTCACAAAATTCAATCTTCTTGGGTAATAATCTTCTCGTCATTTCTTCGTATCAAGTGTTTTAGTCAGAGAAGGGCACGACTTTGACTGACCTTCGAGTATGGCCACAGGGTCTCTGAGATAAGCATCGGCCTCATTTGCGCTGTAAGCATCATGCACTGTTTCCCTCACTCACCACACAAGTCATGCTCCTCCAGGGAGCTGATCTATCTTTCAACCAGTGTCTACCGTCTCTGAGCATACTCATGGGCAAGTACAGAACGGCGGCAGAACCACATGCCGATCGATATGTGTTTCCATCGATCCTCAGAAACCCACGGCAGGCGCGCAGTATCCTGACCACGGCCACTGAGTCGGACGAGACAACGCGGGAAAAGAGTCGAAATGTCAGAACAAACGTTGTTAGGGAAGAGCTCGGCGAAGAGGCTGGCCATGTGTAGAGATAGTAAGCAGTGATAGACTACCCAGGTACCTACCGTATACGGCCAAGTATTGTCATCCTTTGGCCACCTGGGCAATGGGAATTACACCATGTTACTTGTGGTCCACTTCAGCCTGTGTCAACTTGGCAAAAGATGCTTTGTGCACCTGCAGGGAAGAGTGATCCATCATTTCTACTGTAAGCCCGCAAGAATGAGGGTGTTATTGCCCTTGCATGAATGCAAATACTCCATATCTGGGAAGCAAAGATGCAAGCCTGGCATCCTTCAAATATTGAAACATTCATTACAAGAAAGAGGCTCTAGATTGCTCCTCTCGAGCTGAGTGCAGGAAGTATCGGATGGGATTCTGAGCGCTCCATTAATCCTCTGAGCTGATCTTCATTTTCTGGTTGTGATAAAAGCCTGGTGATACTGCTCTGTGACAAGTCACGGCAACGTGTTGGTCAGCGCTGGGGGAGAACAAGTGAGCTTTGTGACCATTCGCAATGGTTCTTGATCCCTTGTTCAACACGACTGATGTATCATGCTTCTTTTTAATTTTGATCTGAGATGTTATGATCATCGTGGCAACTACGGAACACCATCCCTCGTCCCTTCATCGATTAGACCACGTTGCCAAACCGTACTGCTGGCTGTTTTGGCCATAAAGACTTGTGGAAAGCCCGGATCAGAGATTCTCTAGGTATGAGTGTCTGCTCATGGGATTTCATAGGCTCAGAACAGTGAAAGCCAGAGAAGGGTTGCCGTTTAGCTCATCTCATTTCGCCCGGGTTTACAGGCAGGCACTACCAAGAACCAAGCTTGGCCTCGTTCCGCTGCTTCCCAGGCCGTTCGATCCACAACCAGAAGTCTGTTCAGAACATTTGAAGTGGGATGTTCATGCCCCCCCATAGCCCCACGTTGAGGTTTTCAGTCGGGTTTGTTGGCAGGTGACGGTGCGGATCGACGCGTCGTGGCTCACCTAGCAACGCAGCCTCCATCACCTGCGAGCAGTATCAACGCAATCACAAATCCATCCGACACATTTCATTTTGGCTATTGTTGTTGTTTGAAATACATCTGTAACAGCATCGACGACTGTGTTGCCATCCAGTCAAACAAAAGAAAATGGCCACGGCAGGGCCTCCCAAGGCCATGCCTGGCAACGAACGCGCCTCGCCTCACGAGACCACCCCCGAGCAGCAGGCCAAAATCCGCCTCGTCTTCCAGTCCGAGTTTGGCATTCCCCAAGCCCAGCTCATAAATGTCGAGTCCATCGTACTCTACAATGCGCTCTTCACTAAGCGGCACGCCGACATCGACGCCGAAGACGACGGCTCCTTCCACTCCGAAGTCCTCAAGAACGCGATCGACCTCCTCCAGCGCTTCCACAGATGCGCGCCCCTGTACCTTAAGATGGCAGTGGGCTACAGACAGCGCGTTGCCAACTTCTTCGCGAAGGAGGTCTTCTGCAGGACTTTCTGCAGCGACATCGAAGGCTTCGACAATAAGGACAACCCGCGCGCCTGGATCGACGTCTTCCACTTCTTCCAGGCCATGAAGAAGATCTGGGACAGTAGTCTTCTGGGAGGGCTCAACGTTTCCGGTCGGGACGTTGCGGCAGTTGGCTTCGATGCACGCGACGAGGTCGCCAAGTCCGAAACCCGAACCAGGAAGGGCGCCGTATTGTGGGCGCTTATGGGCCTCGCGTCTAAGGACATCGAGAGGCACGGCTGCACAGAGCACGGAACCTGGTGCGTGGAAGCTGCGGTCAGGGTCGGGATGTGCCGCAAAAGGCTCAGGGAGGACAAGTACTCGCTGTTTCGCCTGCCTGTGGAGGATGACTGGGGCAACCACTCCGACGACGTCCTTCCTGAGCGTAACGATGGTAAGCGCACCCCAAATTATACCACGTTAATATGGAATAGGACTGACAAAGTATCGATAGATGCAATGAAACTTTTCGAGGGGCTGGAAAACAAGTTCCGCTCTTTCTACTTGAAGTTGAATGAGAAGATGCCCGCGCAGGCCACCATTCTCCCCGAAATACCAAAGGAGCTTCCCGCCATGGCGGCTACCCCCGAGGCCGACCAAGAGGATGGCACTCGTGATCAGCAAGGCCCTGAGGAAATGACCCAACGCGATGGCACAAGTGAGGAGAAGACTTTCGAGGAAAGTATTCCAAACCATATCTTGCGAGTTCTTTACCCACCGAAAACCCCTCAAGAGGGCCTCGTGCCCAAGAGCTCCATCACGCATCGCACGGATTCACAGAACGAACGATCGAGCAAGAATGTCCCGCAGAAGAACGGACACAACCAGAAGACTTTCACCGTATTTACTCACGAACAGCCCATGCCACAGATCATCATCACCAAGGACCCAAAGAAGTCCATCAGACCTGTAGACCACTCGGGAAAAGCACTCGAGCGAGCCATGGAACGCATCTACAGCGTGCTCCGCGCCAACGGCCTGGAGCCTGCTTAGGACTCAGACGATTCATATTGGGGATAGATGTATCAATACCATGCAGGATGGCTAGATGAGTACACGTTGGATGATGGCGAGCGATAGACTTGTTGTATATCAGGATGGGGAGGAAGATGCTTGTCCATTGGGTTTAGGGCGGGAGGAATGGAAACATGTCCCAGATGGTCACTTTGAGTACACGTACGCCCGTGGCCTATTCGCACAAAACAGTGACAGAAAGAAAGTCCATGCGAGTATATATGTGTCATCATCATTTCCATTTGCACATCGCTATCAAACTCAAAGAAAAAAATGTGTCCAGTCATATGCCTCTTTCCACCATGCCCGTCCGAGCGGGACGACAATGTGAGGAGAGGCCCAAGTTTCGCAAACGCTCACTGATGGAGTCCCGTGGTCACCAGGATCTCATGCCCATATCATTCAAACCTCCGTGGCCCACCTACTCGCTCCCAACCCAAAGTGGAGGATCGCTGAACCCCACCCTGAGGGGCAACAATAATCAAACACCTGTATCTTCACAACAGTCACCCATGCACTCGGGACCAGAAAGCCACCCTCACCAAAAGATCCGACCCTCCCATGCAACAACACCACTCCAAGGCCCGACTATAGAGTACACACCCACTCAGTCCGAGGCCCTCCTGGCATCCTGGTAGACCTCCCACCGCCTCCGGTCCTGGTGGAAATCCAGCACCAGATCGACCAGCGCCTCGGCGTCCTTCTCGAGGGCGTCGAGCTCCGCCCGGCTGCTGTGCACCGTGCCGCCGTGGCCCCTCGGCCGCCGGTACGCCGCGAACACGATGCCCCTACTAACGCGGGCCGTCGGCCTCCCCGCACCCGCGCCCCGCGCCGACGCGCTATTCCTCGCCCGGCCCGCGACGGACCCCACCGCCGAGCTGAACGACTGCCGCACGGACACCGCGCCCTCCGTCTGCGTCGCCAGCCTTGAGGCACTTGCAGTCGCAGCCGCTGCCGCTGCCGCGGCGCTGCCCCCTGGTGCGGATGCCCGGCGCGGTGAGACCTCGTCCGTCGACGTGTAGTACGAGCGGGCGTAGCCGCGCGCGAACTCGTTCTCCTTGGCGTCCGTCTTGCGGTACTCGATCCAGCCGTCGTTGCCCTCGCGCAGGATCTTCCTGTGCGCCCTGGCGCCGGGGCGGAACGGCCCGTCCAGCGTGTTGAGACCGTAGGCGGCGAGCAGGCGGCAGGCTACCGCGGCGCGGGGGCGCGGGCTGCCGAGGATGGCTGCGGATTCAGGGCAGCAGTCGGTGATGTGGAAGTCGCCACTGCCGGTGCTGCCTGTGTCGGACGGGGCCTGGAGGGAGTGGCGGGGCGTCGAGTTCTTTGTGGTTGGGCAGTCGGACGTCGGGGAGTAGAGGATGGATGGCGGTTTTGAGAAGGAGCTTGTTGGGGATGAGAGGGCCGAGCTGGGAATGGAGGGGTGGTTCGAGGGCTCGCTGGGCCGGTGGAGGTGGCTCATCTCTTTTGGCCAAAAGTTGATGACGTAGAGGAAGTCGAAGTCGTACTTCTTGGCGATCCGAGCCGCTTGGAAGGCAGCAACCTCGTCCGGCGCGAGCGGGGCCAGCATGTTGCTGCCTCGTCTGCTGGGAGAGAATGCCGGAGACCGCACGCTTGGGGGTAGGACGGGCGGAGGCGGTGGTAGCCTTAGGGGTGGATTCGACGGCACTCTGGTCCGGACTTCGGCCAGGTCATCAGCCGTCAGGGCGAGGAAGTCCTGGACTCTGGGCTCTTGGAACACAGATCCTGACTCTGGGCTGACTGGGACCTGGGGATCATGTACGTATGAGTCTCTCCAGTCGTCATCCAGCAGTGCAGTGCTGGAGATGGTGGCCAGTGTAGCTCTTCTGGACGGGACCGTGGACACCGACTCACGTCTGAGATCGCTGCTTGTTTTTGGTTCACTCAAGATGGAATCACGCTGTGGAATCATATCAGGGGAAGGCTCTGGTGTGAACGGGCTGAGAATGGCGGGTGGCAATCGTCCACGTGTGCTGGAGGGCGGTGAGGGAAAGTTGAACTCATCCTGGTCCGAGGCCGGGGGCGTCTCGACCTTGACTGCTGGAAAGATAGGTAATGCTTCAAGGAGACGCCGTTGAGCTACCTTTTGGTCTTCTGAGGTTGAGGAGATGTCTTCTGCTGGGAACTGGGGAGAGTGGCACGGAGGCTTGTCGGTGCTTGTCGTCCCACCAGGGAGCTGCAGTTGGATCAGACCACCCGGCTTCCTGTCGTGTCTCCTGGTGAGTAATGATGAAGTTCGACTGGGGAGGTGAAAAGAGGCAGTGGTCGCGGGGCCACTCCGCCGCCTGGGGTCGTTCATCTCCCGGGTGTCGAGGTGAGAGAGCCGGCGGCTGTTCCTTGCAGAATCAGAAGAGCTGGTGTGAGCAACCGAGATGGGCGAAGGGAGTTCGAACTCGTCGCGGGCGTGCATGCGATTTGCAGTAGGTCTTATGAAGGACGGCGGTGGGAAGACGACCTCGAGCAATGGGGAGTCCGGCTCTGGCTGCGCAGAAGCGGGGGCCGCACTGCCGTTTATGTTGGACGCCGTCGTGTCACGGGCAGGTGCAGATTTCCTCTTGGAGAACAGCCGCTCCAGCCTGTCCAACCCATTGGCCATGGTGGGAGGAGGGGAGGGGGGTGGTCTCGGGGGTCTTCGTGCGTAATCTATATTGTCAGCTGCATTCAATACTCGCGCAGCTGGCTGGTGCCGTGCACACATGCAGGGCCAATCTCAGAGGGAGCGCAGCACATACGGGGCAGAAGATTATGTGGCTGTCGGAAGCGCGGTTGCTCGTGGACTGAGGCCGTATAAACGCTTGATGATATCCTTGTTCGATCGACAGTGGGCGCTCAGCCGAAGGTCTGATTTGGATGGTCCGACTCAACACCCGCGGCGACGACGGTGGAAAGGGGAAACGGGCGCCTGCCCTCGCTCGAACTTGTCTCTGGTCCTCGTGGTCAAGGGTAAGCAGTAGCGAGCGTCTCACAGGAATAGTGTGCGCCTTCTCGAGACTGGCTTCGGGAAGAGACACAAGGGCGGCGGAGCGAGGTTGCGCAAGATCTCAGAAAGTAGGTGCAAAGGTCATTCGGAGGCCCATGAATGAGTTCGCCTATAAAGGCATGAAGGAGGCCCACGCGAAGAGCCGTGAGCTTTGCCCCTAGTGTTCGGATGAAGGGGATCGCCGCGAGAATAGAACACCCCCTTTGTTGGTGGATGGCCAGGAGTGACCTGCAAGGAACTTTGCTCTGTGCCAGGTGACAAGCTGGTCTTGGTGTGCCCCGAGGGCTTCGGCTTCGGTCTGAGATGTCCAAATCTGTGCGAGTCCTCCAATGACAAGACTGCTGTTCAACATTCTACATCAGCCCATGGATCAGAGACGGTCTTGACGGGAAGTTAAGGAGATTTGAATTAGGAAGAGAGAGGCACAGGAAAATTCTCGGCCCATCATGTGATCAGGCTAACGTCTATCACTGGAGGGGAGTGACGATCATGGTGTTAATAAATGGGGACTCTCTACCTTCTGAGTCTGGTGGACAAGAAGCTCAGATCAAGTGAGGCAGGCGGCTGCTTTGGGTTCTCGTTGGACAGCCTGTACGCGAAAGGCATGTGTGTCAAAGAAATTCGCGTCGGAAACAATATATCACCACTTTGTCCATCCAAGGTGGAGGGCGGCAGCGCTGTCAAAGGGAAATTTCGAGGTGATATTGTTCCGTCCCAAAGCGGTATTTAGCTCGAACCGTCCACTTCTGAACGTGCCTAATAGATGGGGCGGGAGGGAGACGTCAGGAAGAAAAAGCTACCCTGACCATGAGGCTGAGTGGGTGTCTGTGTGGGTAGCATACGCATGGCCCATGGCGCATGCACAGCTGGCATACCGCCGACAGGGTCTAAGTACCTATCACCGGTACGTGCAGCACGATGCTGGCCGATGCGAAAGCATGTTTTAGCGCGGATGGATGGATGTGGCAGGAGATCGCCAGACTGATATTGGGACCATCACCGGCCCAGACATGAAACATGCCTCTCTCCCTTTCGCGGACGGTGGCTCTCCTGTTGTTGCTTTGGCTACGCGTTGGCTAGCTAGATCGGACTAGCCGGCCCTGCCAGTCAGCCCATGGACATGAACCTGCAGGTCTGGCGGATATCGTGCATGCAGATGATGGTGAGAAAATTGATGTTGCAAAAACTCTGGGCAACCGCCCTGCCGCCCACGGCATCCGGAGCCGAGAGCAGAAATCAGCGTGACTGGTGACTGGAGCCCCTTCGGTGACGAGCACTGAGCACCAAGAACCAAGCGCCGGCGTGGATCGCTCATTCATCGGTGGAGAGGCCCACCCGCCCAATGCCAAATACCAAATGCCAATGGGACTGGCTGGGCGAACCAGTTGACATGTAGCCTAGCGCAGCTGCCACGGTCCACCCGGGGTTGCGCATCCACAAAGGTCAAAGGTCAAAGGTCGGTCAAAGGAGGAATGGAACGGAACGGAACACTGGATGAATATTCAGGCAAGCAGGACCTGGGCCAGAACCAGGACAAGGACGAGGACGAGTACGAGGGTGACGGCGGGAGACGCGGTTTCCGTCATCTAATCCCCGAGCTTGTTCACGACGCCAATTGCTGCTCACGCCACCCTCCCTCCATCTGAGGAAAGGGGGTCGCATCGAGTCTGTTGGACAATGGACAGGCAGAAGCAGGTCATGGAACCATCGTCGAGGAAGCACGAGGAAGAAGGCCATTGCCAGCCATGGCGAAGAGGTTGGTTGGCTGGTCGGTCGGGCTATTTCCAAGGTTGTCAGGACGGATTTCGGGGGTGCACGGACTGGAAGGGAAATAAGCTGGCGGGGCCAGAAGCGGGCCGCTCTGGCCGCCATTGGCAACCACGACCGAGTCCACGATCCCCTGTTCACCCAAAAAGCAAACGTCAACATCATCTCATTCTCTCATTCCCTCGCCGGCAGTTCGGCTTGTGCAGTCCATTCCTAGAAAATAAAAAACATCTTGCCACTAAGCCATGGCTCTCACAGAGGAGAGAGAATAGGACAAAAACCACAGGAACACCACGATGGTCCTGACGCCATTGGGCAGAAAACAGAAGTGGGCACAATTCTGCCTCGTTTCCTTCCTCCCCCATCCCCGTCCTCATCCTCCTGACAAATTCGCGATGAGTGGCCCCAGATCGAATCATCATAGACAACAAAGGACTGATTAGTCCCTATCGGATGAGCAGAATCGACCGGCCTCTTGTCAGTGTGCCTTAGTCGTGGTCCAGGTCAGAACTAGAGCTCGGATCCGGATCTGACAGCTCCACGACTAGGCTGGGCTACGAGGCTGCATAGCAACATGCCGGGCTTGGCCAGACACCGGCCAACGGGACCTTGCTTTCCGTGCACTCCAGAGCAGAGCGGCCCGATTGATCGTTCGCATAACACAGCGGGCAGCACAACATAGGACAGCACAACACAGCAGGACGACAGCTGGACAGTTGCGACTCTGCTTGTGTGCGTGTGCGTGCGTGTGCGCATCACGGACGAGGCCCGCAGCCATGACTTCTTTTGCTCCTCTACTCGCAAGCCTGCTCGAAACTCGTTGCTTCTCCCACCAACACACACAACCGAGTAACATGACACACATAAACCTTGATGTTGGATGCCCGACGCATCGATCGACGAGACCCTGGCAGATCCCCCGGATTGTCCCAAGGCCCCCTACCCCTCCTTCGCGAACGACGGGCTAACTACTTTTTCCCTTGCATGTCTCAGCCGCAATCAACAGAGCTCGAACGTTCCATCATCCCACCGGGGTTCACACTGGCACACTCGAGATTTGATGACGTCCCCGGGGCCCTGCAAGTCTAAGACGGATGACCCTACCTCGAGGGCCCCTGGGGAAGAGGAGCTTCGGAGCTGGCCCAACTCCACGATGCAGCCAGCCGCATCCAGCCAATGGCCAACACCCTCAAGCGAGGGGGCTTCCCAAGGCCGTGGTTCAGAGAGGTGCCACTGCATCCGAGCTGCCTCAGACAAGCTGTCCATGCCAACCTGACCGGGCCGGCTTAGAAGGGAAAGGTTGCCGACATGCAGTTGAATGTCAGTCGTTGCCTCATTATCTCGAGGAACAAAATCGACATCGTTTTGCAAAGGACTAGCTCTCATGCCACCCTTTTGCTTTCTTTCGTTCGTCCATACATTCATTCCTTCTTCCTTCCTTTCTTGCCTCGCAGTAATCAAGGTTATATGCCTCATCCAAGACATGTCTTATCGAAATAGTAAAGCTTGTGATGCGGGTCTCGCCCTTGATCTTGCACGGACTCTGGGGCCCACTGCACCGGATGGCGGATGCCTCCCGATCACTGCCACGCTGTTGCTTTTTCCGCCCATCAGTGACCTTCCCGTTCTGTCTGTGCTACCGTGATCTTCTCTCGCCTCTGCTCCTCTGCTCCCCAAGCCCGGGGGCTACCCTGACAGAATAGCTGCACGGCTTTAACTGTCCCCCGCGGGAACAGCTGTCACAAGTATTAAACGTCTCAGCATGTTGTTTATACCAAATATGGTTTTAGACACCCGCTATATATTTACTCAGGAGCACGAGGACAAGTCAACGGGTCTTGTGACCATCTGACCAGTTGATATTACACTCCCGCAGCAGTGCAGATGTCGAGGCACGCTGCACTGTAGCGCAAAAGATCAAGCCAACACTTGCTCGCTCTAACTGTGCAACGCCAGAGTCCCGACTCACAATCTGACGGTCCAATGTCCCCTTCCATTTTCCACGCTTGATTAAATTCATACCCCTTGCCTGCAGATCCAGCCCGCAGTGGGACGCCTTGCTCTGCTGTATCGGTTCCTTACCCCCACCGGATCGTGCGAGTGTGCATGCATGCATACGTGCATATCTGCACGGTCTGTATCTGCACGGCCTACCCGCAATGCGCCGGGCTCTTCCTGAGGAGCCGACGCATGCACGCGGCTTCTTTCGGTGGGGTTGACATCTTGTGCACACAAGGCTGCGGGTCTCACCACGCTGCAGTTTCATGCACATTGTGAAGGGATGATGGTGGTGGTGGTGGTGCGCGAGCAATTCGCCGCGGGAGGTGCGGAGGGCACCGACACTTTCGTTGTCTGTTTGTTGGTCTGGCCAACGACACAAAGACCTTGCGCCGGAGCGAGTTGAGACTCATCTTCGATTATGTTCCATGTTTACGCACTATGCTGCTCAGACGATCATGCCCATCGGGACTTCTGTGGCTCTGGCGTTGCACGCTTGTTTCTGGACGGCTGGATACAGAGCAGCTTGAATCCATCCTCTTCCGATGGCTTATGCTGATGCAATAGGTACGCAGCACAGATAGCAAACTTTCACCTGGTAACAGAAGAATACACTATACCGCTCCTTAGCTAGACAAGCAATACTCTGACTAGCTGCTTCTATCCTGCCCGTGATTCTGTCAACTATGCGTATCCTGCTGTCGGCGTGAGACCCGAGAGGGGAGTATTGCACTGTAGCCGCCATGTTTGCGTGACAGATGTTTACTACCTGATCTTCTCAGTATCAAGTCAATTCCTCGGTAGCATGGTCCAGTGTCCTATAACATCTTGCTTACTTCATCCAATGTGTCCCCGAGTTCTTGGAGGGGTCCAGCTCCTTGGTGGTCTCAACTGCCTTCAATCCCACAATGAGTGACCAGTCCACTTCGAGATACCCAAGCTCTTCTGGCAGTCAAACATACTTGGTGACAACCGAAGGATGGTATAAGGCGCGTCGTCAAACAATCAATTATATCCACCATTCAAGCCTCAACACAACCAGCTGAGACCTGCCCAACGAGTCCCCAGCGAACTACAGCCGCTCCCACATATTCTGCCGCGGCCAATCGGGCTTCTAAGTTGCGCGCGGCCAGGCCAGGAAAGTCTTTCTCTCGTTGTATGTACCAGAGAGCATCAAGGCAGCGAATAGAAAGTCTGTTCAACCCACCCGCCGTAACTAGGCTGAAAAAGATCTCAGTCATCACGAAACTCTGCCGCGGGGGGAGCGGGGGCGGGGGGCACACAACGTATCGCACCAGGCGCGTCCACGTGCGAGAACAACCCCGCCGAAGCCAGCCTCGCCCATGGGGCTGGCTCTCCCGAGCGGCGCCCTCCGTCTCACCCTCCCTCCCACCCCCCACGCCGAGCGCCACACACAGCCGCGTGACATACTGGTGCCGTGTGGTGTCGACCTGACGCAGCTTACTCCCACGGCTCGAAATTCGGCGCGAGCAGCTCTGGGCGGCCCGCTTCGGAGGCCCCGTGGCGTCGGCATGTGCTGCTGAGGATCTCGATTTCTCTGCGGCAGCCGCATGACCGTGTGGCGCGCGGGAACGCGTCGATAGCCAGGCGTTGCTGACAATCTGCCGCCTGTTAGCTGAGTCGCGCTCGGCACGCGTAGCCGTGATGCGGGGCGGGGAGGAAGGAGGCTGAAGGAAGATGGCGTCCTTCCAGGCAACAAGGTCTTGTTTCGTTCTGCAACAAGCGGGAGGGCGACGGGCCGCTCCCGCCCACTCGGGGCACCCAGGGTGCTGTGGCTCTCGTAACGTAGCTGGATAAGTCGCGCGTTGTGTCTAGCTTAAGAAAGAGGATGCCCGGCAGCTTGGGCGCCGGAGCATTCAGGCGGCAGGGCATTTGAGGAGGGTCATCATCGTGTCCTGCTTTTTCCGTTTTGACCCTCAGCATGTGTTCCTTTGTTATATTGTCCATGAACAGGAGTCGAACCGAGTACGGAGTCTGAATTTCAAGGACCAGTCCTAAGGGTGACCAAATTCATAGAAACTTAGGGCGACATGGAGACCGCATTTGATAAGCCACTCCTAGTGAGCTGCAAGAGGCAAAAAGGTTCGGCCAACTGAGGCCTACATCCTGTTATATGTGACGCAACTGCCCCTGATATGTTTTTTTCAGATGTTGGTTTTTACGAAATTAAGTCTTGCTTCTTGACCACTGTACTATCTCTTTCTTTCTTTCTAGGGGCAGCTGGTGCTAGAGCCAGTTTCAATGTCCTTATAAATGCCAGTTCAGCGACCGGCTGGTGTTGTGGCGGCTAGTGCTTCGTGCTAGCTTGATAGCTCCGAGCCGGACTGAACGAATGCTTCTACTGAGACTGATAATCCTACCGGAGTATGAAAGCCTCCCCACGGTTTGACTTGGTGATTGACTAGGACGACACAGTTGGTCTCAGATACCAGTGCTGGGAAGAAACATTTGCCAACACCCCACTGTGGGCCCAAACAACTTCCTCCTATCAAATTTAATACATTACGGACATTGGGAAACCCAGTCACTCTAAACTGTTACAGGAGACTTTTTTGCTTCCGAGGCGGAATAGGCCCAACGGCCTGGATACTTATCCATGCAATTGAGCGGGTAAGCAGATTTCTACATTATCAGATGGCTCATATACTTGTAGGCAGACTCGTGTCATTTCTCATTACCCATTGACAGAAGCTCAGAGGAAATTGCTAAAGTTGCTCGTTGCCGCATGGTTATCAGTCTCTCCACTGCTTTTCCCGACTTCCAAAACTCGAGACACAGGAAACCGTGTAGCTCAGTCATGTCTGATCACTCTTTGGCAGCGCGGACCATCCCTCCTCATCGCGCTCTGCGTCGCGTCATGCCTGAGAGACGAGAGCCACAAGCTGCTGTCTCCGCCAACCCGCAGCCGTGGTCGCCGTCATCCTCACGCGATATGTCCCGCCCGCGCCTTGGGAGAAAGTCGCGCTCTGGGTGACGGGACTGAAGAACACCTGGGGGTCCCGGTGGTTGAGAAGCGCAACAGTGCAGGCGGTGACGAAATTCGGAGGGCACAGTATCATCCTTGGGTTCCCATTCTGGTCTGTGGTGCCGTCGAGCAGGTGGAATGTGATAATGACGACTCCCCCGCTGAATGTCAGGTCCTTCGACTCCGAAGTGAGGGTTCCGGGGCTTATATAATCAGGGAACAGGAGATACTTCATGGAAGACTCGATTGCCATGGTACTCAGGTTTGGATTATCAGGCGGGGGCTGCATCAGGTGTCCATTGGATTTTCCATTCTCGTCGCCCTTGGAGTCCCCGTTTTCGAGACCGTTCGACTCCCCTGGTGGGGCGGGCTTCCCATCATCCGGTGTGTCTCGGTCCTCCGCAGCGTCTTCCTCGGCCGCTTGGATTGCCTTCTGCCGCAGGTAAGAAACGGAGTTGGGCGAGAGGTTCGAAAGGGAGTGTCCAAGCATGCCTGCGGTGTTCGATGACTTGATAGCAAGGACGCCTAGTAGTGTTGGTGCACCGCTTAGATCAGGCTGAGTCGTTATGGACATGTTGGTATCATCCGTTTGAATACTGTCAAAGCTCTGGGTGGAAGTCGAGGACGTGGATCCCCGGACAAAGGCGAGCCCAAAGATGGAAAATACTGCCGTTGCTGTGCTCTTCGAGGTGATCACGCTCTTGACGTTCTGGTAAGTCCAGTGATCGAAGTTGATAGTGAAGCTCACACCAAACACAAGCGAAGCCGCCGTGACATATGGGTACAGATTCTTCCTTGCCGTGTCATCAGCATTGGAAAATTGGGTGCCTGGGTCACCGATGGACCATGAACCAGCTTTGATAGCGACAGTAGCGGGTTTGACACAGGTGTTGAGTGTGACGTTGCTGACGACGGCGTTGTTCTGCTGATACATGGTCTGCTTCTGCGTAGTTGACGACCACGATCCTTCACCAAAGAATAGCCATGGTTCAGGAACGCGGACCTCGCCACTGGCACTGGTCGAGTCATAGCCGAGCTGTTGCCAGAAGTTGCTACCTGAGGTGTTCATCGACAGTGTCCTGGAGACAGCGGGAGTCCACGGATCGCTAGGGCGGTTCGCGATTGCTGCTGTCGTGCCTTGCCACGTATTCCAAGTTGTGATCCATGCCTGTGTATCAATGGCATACTGTGGCTGCCAACCCGTGTTCGCCGTCAGCATGGTGGCTCCTTGGACACTTCCCCTCTGGACACCGGGCATTGGGGGCTGCGCAGCCATCCAAGCCTCCCGGTAGCCCTCCAAGGTCATTGCATCCTTGCCGAGTGCGATGGCCTGCTCGGGGAAAAACCAGGCGCTCACTTGCTGGTAGTTATTCGCAGCAAGCAGGAGGGGTACCTGGTTGACATAGGCCGTTGTCTCCCACGTGGCTTGATTGTTGTTGTAGGCCTTTTGTGTAGCTGCATCGAGCTGGGCCCAGGCGATGTTGGCTTTGGACTTCTCGACCAGATACGTGCCCCAGGCCGTGTCATAGGTTGGCTTGTCTGTCAGGTACTTTTGGTACGCGGCCGGGTTTGCTGGAGCACCAGGGTCCACTGCGAATGATGACTTTCAGTATTTTTTCAAAGAAAGATAGAAGATCTGCTGGCTCTCGTCTGAAGCATGGGGCAGGAAGGCTATAGCAACAAAAACCCTGTAATTGACTGGAAGCGCATGAATTCTATCTGTCATGCTTCGCAGGGTAGAAGAGACAACTCACAGGCATCAACGGGCCTGAATGCTTACCATGACTGAGAAAGGCGCCATAGCTAGTGTAGCGGCTGTTGGCTGTTGGAGCATAGAATG
The DNA here is from genome assembly GCA_014872995.1 of Diaporthe citrichinensis. NCBI lineage: Eukaryota > Fungi > Ascomycota > Sordariomycetes > Diaporthales > Diaporthaceae > Diaporthe > Diaporthe citrichinensis. The sequence goes on from JADAZR010000030.1 coordinate 19,869, forward strand.
GTGATGATGTGTTCGGGATCGTGTCTCCTAGATCTCCCACTCCCTGGTTGATTGCGGCAGCAACCGAGTTACTGTCAGCGGTTGATGTGAAGGGCGGGACGCTGCTGAAAATGGTGCCTTTGGGAACATTGTAGCCGGGGAATGCGGTCATATTCCCAGGGGCGATGAGAAACACCTGCTTCGTGGAGTCAAATCCAGAAAAGCCTGCGATCTGCCTGTACGCATCAGCAAGACCGCGCCAAGCGGCTTCACTTGCCTCGTCCGACATGCTAATACTTATGTAGCTTCTTGGTTGTGGCTGAATCTGAGCGAGGTGTCTGTAATACTTTTGGGTAGGGTGCTTTGGGACTTCGACATCTGAAGACTCCTTGGTGAGAGATGCGTCAATTTATATTCTCTCGGTCTTCACTCATGGAACTATGCCACATATTACCTAGGCCATAAATCAGGATCCCGTGTTGGCGAAAATGCGGTGAAGCGTGGCATTTGATGATGGTCACAGCGGTAATGTTCTCAGGAGACAGACACTGCGGTCCCCAATTCTGCTCGCGAGCGGCTGTCGTCCGCTGGCTGAGCTGGGAATAACCTCATCACAAGCGACGATGCCTGCAGGATCGAGAAGCAATGATGAGTTGGCAAAAGCTTGGCTGGTCCCGAATTGAAAAAGGCCTTGAAGCGCCCCAGCTGGAACTTAATTGGATTTGGAACTTCGATCCTATTGCAAGTCTGCCCGCTAAGCCACAAGCTGACCGGTGAATGCACAAGGTGTTTGATATGACACATCGGGCTGCAGAGACAACGAAAAATTACAGAGTTGGAAGGTGCCTGACTTTTCCCGGGCGTCACGACGTGCCGTGTGACAACAGATCAGAGGAGCCCGGCGGTGGATGACAGATCACTTATAGTAATGGAATACGAGTGCCACTGGAGGGGTGCTGTCCAAATCAACAACGAGGTATTTCACATATTCAATGTTACATCGGGCATTGGGGAATTTTCCAATAGCCAGAAACTTGTGACGGAGACACCTAGAAGAAATTTATCTATTCGGCATTTCACAGATAGAGCAAATATGAAACCAAAAGAGCAGTGGAATCTGTGAGGGAAACATAAGCAGAGCCCAACTTGCATTACAGGAAGTTCAAACAACTGGATACCTTCCAAATCAAAATTGAAAATGGCCAAGATGTCAGTTGAATCGATGCCGCACAACCCATGCGGCCGAGGACTGTCCTCATGAAATACGCTGCATCCGGACGGAAGTTCTCCATCGAAATATTTATCCCTATGGTCCAGTAGAACAAATTCTTCCGTCCGAGGTTGGTTCCACCCGCATTATTTCACCGTCACAATTTGACCTTCCCAGTGAAATGCATATTAACTAATTAGGAAATAAGTATCTTCAACGGGTAATGCGTAGTTCTTGCACTGGAAATCAGACGTAGTATAAGACCTCTCACCACCACCAACCCACCAGCTGACAATGTGCAGTGACATGGCCCCCAAACTGACAAGGGAATGATAGGCGGGAATGAGTGCAAATAATTTGCATTAGTGCCATTCTTATGCATATTCCTAGAGAATTGAAATTAACAAGAAAATAATTGGGGGGCCATGCCAAGGGTTTTGGATACACAACAGACAGCTGAGTGTGTGCCTAAGCAGAAAAGGTCATGCACATGAGGCTCGATGGGGAGGGGGTTCCTGACCCAGGCAACCTTGAATCCCACTTATTTCTGATCGCAAACTTTCTGGGCCACTTCGTGTCAACTTCCCATTTCCAATTTGCCACGCATCATATGTAAACAGCAGCGTTGTCGTGCATAATGTTTCCAAGCCCTCAAGCCTATGATGCGCTTCCCTCTGAAACCGCGTCCACGTCTCAAACCCTCTGTCAACCAGAAAGCCAACTGAGCCGCGAGAAGGTGGAACAGTCCACGGTGCCTCCGACCTCAAATCGACCCATGCGGGCTTATATCTCGTGGTTTTGGACGAGCTGGAAATGGGAATTTGCCGCCTGCCTTCTCGTACTGGCTACTCCCACCATCATTTTCGGAACACTGTATCCTCACAGTGGTCAGCCCCTGCCGCAGTGGCCTTTTAGAATCTCGATCAATTCGTTGCTCTCTGTTTACGCACTGGTTCTCAAAGCCGCCATAGGCTTCATCCTCACTTCATGTATCGGGCAGCTCCAGTGGAACTGGTTCTCCGAGACGCGCCCCCTCACCGACATGCTTCATTTCGACAATGCAACCCGGGGCGCAGATGGGGCACTGGGCTTGATTTGGCGGCAGCGATGTCGACAACCACTCACAGCACTCGGGTGCATGATTATGGTTCTCGTAGTTACTGCTGATCCATTCGTTCAACAGCTTGTAAGGCCCGTGGACTGTAGTGTCGAGGTGTCGGATGGCAGTGGGGCGGCGAGCTTGCCACGAACAAACGTCTTCGAGGGAAGCAGATATTATGAAATCGCCAATGATATAGACCCATCCAACACGACGAGCATGGCGGCGATGGAGAAAGCTGCGGAAAGCGCCTTATACAACGCTTTCTTCTCTCCGGGACAAGATCCTCCTTGGCAGTGCCCAACGGGCAACTGTACATTTACTCACACATATGGCACTATCGGAGTCTGTTACTCCTGCCAGGACGCCTCCGCGGATGTTTCAATCTCTGCCACCTGCTCGGATCCTGATTCCTCCCATGCAAGCAACAATCCGACATCCGCGGCAGACTGCCCCGATAACTCGGTCTTTACTGTCGAGTCTAACTTGACAGCTGGCGCGAACATCAAGCTGGGCACCAAGATGACGGTATCATCTTACGGAGACTTCATTACAGCTGTGGTCGCCGACGCATATTCGGAGTGGGAATATGAGAGGCAATATTCAAGCAGCGCTTTTCTTTTCGGGTTCCTAATTGGTGCCACAGCCTCCTCTGGTGGACGCACCGATTGGACCACCTCTGACAACTCGACGTGTGATTCGAATGAACCGAAGGGATCTTGGGGCTGCCAGGGGTTTGGTGCCGTAACCTGCTCGCTACAGCCGTGTGTAAAAGTCTACAACGCCACTATTTCCGCTGGGGTCCTCGAAGAGCACTTGGTTGCGAGCTCGTCCGATACTGCCTGGGGCACGCTTTCCGATGAACATGGAAGCACCTTATATCTCGCCTTGATTGATACCCAGTGTTCTTCTCAGAACCAGACATCATTATTTCAAACCCCGACTACGGAAAGTCGATGGTTGTCGTATAATCTCACACTGACAGACCAGTACGCAGACCTGTACAGTACAGATAAACACTCCAGGTCCTCTCTCCCAAGCAACGCCACGTCCTTGCTCGACAGCGGTTGCCTTTATCTAATCTCACCCTACGGAATCATGGATCACCTACAGTATCGTCTCAGAGGGACCATTCTCGCAAATGGGGCCGTCAGCGGGGGTGCAATATCAGGTGGCGCGACGGTCCGAGGGTTGTCGGATTTCCAAGGACCGGAAGTCATCCAAGTTATCTACAATTGGGGCCAAACCAACTTCGAGCGTGTCCAGAGCATTTTTGCGAATATCTCCGACTCGTTCACGACATATACCCGCACACATGGTGGCCGTCCACAACTCTCGGGCAACACAAACTTCGCAAGGGATGTGCAGGGTCAGGCGTATCACTACGCAATCTGTCTCAAAGTCCAATGGCCCTGGATCTTGTTACCAGCTTCTTTAGCGGTATTCACTGCTGTGTTCTTCTTGGCGGTTGCCGAAGTCACAAGCAGACAAGGGACGCCAACTTGGAAGGCCTCCCCCTTGGCGTGGATTCTAAGGGTCGATGGGCTGAGTTACGAACAATTCTCATCTTCCATCAGACCGTGCGAAGCCATGAAGGAGAAATCGAGGCAAATTGCTGTCCATATTCTTGGCGAAGATCTGGATGGCCCTCGCATTCGCATGGCGGACATCAAAGACCCGAACTTGCTTTAAGCGCTTCAACCAGGAAAATGGATTTGGGTGGGAACCTCTCAAAGGTCGGCCTGGAAATTGCAGAATCACGCACAATACACATATAGATTCCTGGAGATGGTTAATACCGGGGCAATAATTTTCAACTTTCAATATATATATGTGTGTGTGTGTGTGTGTGTGTGTGTATATATATTCAACTCCGTGCGGGGGAATCAGACCACGAGGCAACGCGTCCCTTGTGTCTTCCCTGGATGGAAACCATGGGAAAGTATTTCAACTTTGGCACAATGATGATCGAAGAGGTGCCGTACTCCTCAATCCATCACTTCACCAGCATCTGAAACCCATAATCACCTGGCAAGGAATCACCATCGTCTACGGAATGCTTAGGGCACAGTTTGCGGTCCAGACCAACCGCCTCCGCTTCGGCTACATGGTTACGCCGGGATAGCTCTTCGTCTCCATATGTATATCACCGATTAGCAGACAGAACGGCAGTGGTCCTCAAAGATCCCCAGTTCTGTGGTCCCGCCTGGAAAGTCGTCCTTGAGGGTGCCGACGTGCGTTGCCGACTGGGCTGTCGAGTCGATTTGATCCAGCCGCGCATTGAGTGTTGACCACTGGATGGCCGAGATTCTACAAGATCATCGAGCATAGGCAGGGACACAGGCTGATGTTCAAAGCCCCAGTGACTAGTACAGAGCCGCAAGTCGTATCTTGGTCGGCCGGGAGGAAGGACACAATCGGGGCGATAGCCTACCGCTTGGGGAATATGTCGGTCCTGAAATATCGAGGAACACCATAGTCATGGTTTTGTATTGCCAGTAGTGCCTCTGCAAGACGGCTTATCACAATGCGAATAATGGATGATTTATATACTTTCTGCACCACGGGACAACTCAGACAAGACTTCCTGATCATATGCTGTCCAATCCTTGCTGTTCTACAGCTTCGCCCCGCCCGCATCCAGGTCCTCCTGGCCAAAGATGTTGAGGAAAGCCGTGTGTACCTCATCCGTCAGGTCGCTGGCCTGCAGGCTGCGGCCCTTGGTGTTGAACGCGAGTCTGGAGCACTCCTATTATAGTTCGCGATCCGGTTAGCCTTCTGCTCTCGTGGTCCTATGTCCAGTGACGAGGCAGGATAAAACGCGAAAGACTCACCCTCGTAATAGCAGCGCCGCCGAAAGCCGCCAGCTGCACAAGCTCCTTCTCATTCAGCTTCCCGCCGTGGTCCCACAGCCCGTCCAGGTACGCCGTCCTCCACCCCAGGAACGTGGCAATACTCCCAGTCAGCGTATCACCCTGCCCGCCGCTCCTCTTCTTGCCGCCCTGCAGGTCGACCGTAAGAGTGGTCTCGCCGTCGGTGATGAAGTCATGGAACCCCTTCTGGACGATCGTCACACCACCAAGCGCCCGAGCGAGCGCCTCCACCCTCGCCGTCTCCTTCTCCTCCCCACCACCCGCCTTCTCAGTCGCCTGCTTCACCTCCTCCTCGATACCGAGCGCCTTGCACAGGCGGCCGAACTCGACCACGTTGGGCGTCAGCACGGCGAGCTTCCAGCCCCTCACGAGGTCCGGGTTCTTCTGCACGACCTGCAGCGCGTCCGCGTCCAGCACGACGGGGGTGTTTTGTCCCCTCGCCGCCTCCACCACCTTGGCCACCGTGTCCTGCATCAGCGGGTCGCGGCCCAGCCCCGGGCCGATGACCAGCACGTGGATCCGCGGCAGCATGTCGATGATGCGCGAGGCCACCTTGTCGGCGGGCTCGCTCGAGGCCGACTCGTCCGACGACTGCGGGCTGGGGCTCTGCCGCATCAGGGGGTGCACCATCAGGTTGGGCGAGTACGTCTTGATCACGGCCGCCGCGCCGGGCGTGCAGATCACGTGGGACTGTGAGTTCGAGCGGATGCCGCGGTTAGTGACGAGCCAGGTCCCCTCACTTTGGACAGCAGGCAATCCGGCGCTTGAGGGCCATGCCTGTGGATAGAAGAAGGGAAGAGTGAGAGTAGGCGTACCATGTCACATCCTAGCCGTGCGCTGGCCATTGCCGAGAAGTAAGGCGCCCCTGTGTAGTCCTCACTGCCACCGATGACGCCTATACGGCCCTGCTGCCCTACGTTTCGCCCATGGAGTCAGCTTCATATTCCATCCTTGTTTTGCGGATCTTTCCACCACGGCTCTACCCCGAGCGCAGCCGGACGCAGCGGTCTCGGGGGAGGGGCCGGGGGCGACTCACCCTTGTGGAACTTGTCCAGCATAGGCGGCACAAGCTGCCGCACGCGGCCGAGGATCTCCTTCGTTGCAGATGACATATCAGCCTCCATGTGTAGCTTTACGCACCCCCGGTGGTGTTTCCCCTCAGTTTTAAATGTGAGTGGCGAGACGGTGGTAGACCAGAGATGAAGTTGAGGTCGGGATTTTGAGCTACTGTGGTCTTTCGTGTCGATCTCGCGATGGTTGGCTCAGAATTGGTAGCCGGATGGATGCAATGTAGCTCAAGGAAGCTGTAATAAATTCATTTGAAGGCGCGGGAAAGTGACCATGGAGGTTCAGGAGTGGTTATGTCAACATGAGCATAAACGACCTGTGGACCGTGATGATGTCACCTTACCGGCACCAACTGTGTGACCGCCCGCAGGTACGCATGTAGCTGCCCGAGCTCACCGGAGCATTTTCTACGAAACACGCGGCTGAGCAACGAAGTGTACTTTTTGCACGCCAACTAATGCCTAGACTGAGACTGTAGCCGCACATCGAAATTGTGGACAAAAAAAATTGAGTGCTAGATTGGTCACGGCTCTATTTTACAATGGATTGACCGGAGATGACCCTCTCCAAAAACCATTTCATCTCTCAGTTCCCAGCACCCAATGGGATAGGCCCCCCTTTCTAGACGTAGACACACGATTCAGGCGGCCACCTCCTCCATTCGACGCGAGCTTTCAACTCCACCCTCTCCTAGCATATATTCCGGTCACCCTGCTTTGCACTGGAGCGGACTGTTTAAGCCACGAAGCTCTTGGTGAAGCTGACAATGACGTCCTTCAGGCGGCCCTCAAGCTCCTTGGAGAGAGCGCCCTCCTTGTCAATGGTTGCAAGCAGGTCGGACTCGTTGGTCTTCAGGTGGGACAGGAAGTCACCCTCCCACTGGAGGATCTTGTCGACGGGGACAGCGTCGAGGTGACCGTTGACACCAGCGAAGATAAGGGGAACCATCTCGTTGACGGCCATGGGAGAGTACTGCTTCTGCTTCAGGAGCTCGGTCAACTGTAGATTTCGGTGTTGTCAGTCACTGTACAGCATGGGGTAATATTTGCGAATGTAACCAGGGCTACTTACACGCTCACCACGGTTCAGGGTCTGCTTGGTGGCGGCATCAAGATCGGAACCGAACTGGGCGAAGGCGGCGACCTCACGGTACTGGGCCAAGAAGAGCTTCAGGGAACCAGCGACTTGCTTCATGGCCTTGAGCTGGGCAGCGGAACCGACACGAGACACGGACAGACCGACGTTGATGGCAGGTCGGACACCCTTGTAGAACAGCTCGGCCTCCAGGAAGATCTGGCCGTCGGTAATGGAAATGACGTTGGTGGGAATGTAGGCGGACACATCACCACCCTGGGTCTCAATGACGGGCAGGGCAGTCAGGGAGCCACCACCGTGCTTGTCGTTCATCTTGGCGGCACGCTCGAGCAGACGGGAGTGCAGGTAGAAAACGTCACCGGGGTAAGCCTCACGTCCGGGGGGACGACGGAGCAGCAGAGACATTTGACGATAGGCTACAGCCTGCTTGCTAAGATCGTCGAGGACAAGCAGGGCGTGGCGTCCATTATCTCTGAACCACTCACTGAAAATTGATATTTCCGTCAGTATTCTGGCAGCAGAAGGGGGGAAGGAAGAAAGTCAGTTTTCTTATTGCTTACCCGACACTGGCACCGGTGAAAGGAGCCAAGAACTGCAGAGGAGCGGCCTCAGAAGCGGTGGCGGCAACGATGACGGAGTACTTCATGGCGTCGTTCTCCTCGAGGGTCTTGACAAGCTGGGCGACGGTGGATCGCTTCTGACCGACAGCGACGTAGATACAGTACAGCTTCTTGGTCTCGTCGGAGGTGTTGTTCCATCGCTTCTGGTTGAGGATGGCGTCCAGAGCGACGGCGGTCTTTCCGGTTTGACGGTCACCAATAATCAGCTCACGCTGGCCACGGCCGATGGGAACCATAGCATCGATGGACTTGAGACCGGTCTGGACGGGCTGGTTGACAGAGCGACGGGGCAGAATGCCGGGAGCCTTGACCTGGGCACGGGATCGCTCCTTGTTGTTGAGGGGACCCTTGCCATCGATGGGGTTACCGAGGGCGTCGACGACACGGCCGAGCAGCTCCGGGCCGACGGGGACATCGACCTTGTAGGCGTCAGCAGGCGGGAAATCGAGGGATATCGTAAGACGGCATGACATACAATTTCACCGGTACGCTTGACGGTCTCGCCCTCCTTGACGAGACGGTCAGAACCGAAGAGCACGACACCGACTTGGCCAGCCTCGAGGTTCATGCACATGCCCTTGACGCCAGACGCGAACCTGCATTGTGTTAATCACGGCCCAGTCGCGTGGAAGTTCCGGGGCGACATACTCGACAAGCTCCTCGGCCTGGACGTTGGCCAGACCGTGCACACGGGCGATACCATCACTGTAAAGCTACCTGTCAGCAGCTGAAACCCCGGTTCGCACAATCACAACCTCAGTTGTCTCCATATTTTTTGTTGGGGCCGTGGCGATGACGATGCCTGGGAAGGTGCGGGCGCGATAATTGAGAGGCGCGCTGGTGGTTTCCTATTTCAACATACCCGACAGACAGAACGCGACCAGTCTCGGCGAGACCAGACTCCTCCTGGACGCCGCGGATACGCTGCTCGAGGATGGAGGAGACCTCGGTGGGAGTAGCCTTGGCATCGGCGTAGGTGCGTGCTTGTACGGAGGCGACGGCAGGGGCGGCGCTTCGAGCCTGTGGTGGTGGGAAAAATCAGGATGGTTAGCCCGACGATGCTAGAGTGGTGGTGTTTTGGGCTGCGACTGAATCCGCGACCCCAAAGTGTGGCAGCCAAGTGCCCGTCCCGATCCAACCCCAGCCCCAACCCCAGCTTCTGGGGAGCTCGGCACGGCCAGCAGCAGCTCGCCCGCAGCAAGCTCCCCATCAGCCACCGCGCGGCGGCCGCACAGCTCGGTGAAGCTCAATTGAGATTGCTCAATGCATGCTCGGCAGGCTGAGGTCGGCTGGATGGGGCTGGCGATGGGATTGGGAGGCGCGGGATCGGGCGGCCGGGGCGAAAACATTGCGTCGTTGAGCTGTGCGTAGACTTACGACGGCGATTCTGCTGGTGGCAGACAGGGCGCCGACAGCGCGGGTGCTCTGTCGGAGAGCGGTCCGGAACATTGTGAAAGAGGATGCAGGAGTGCCTAAAAGAAAAGAGAAGACAATTGCAATTGGCTTGCAATTGTGTGGAGAGGAGATTTGATGGCAGAGGTCGGGTGGTGGTTGACGACGTGGAAAGGTCCTACTGAGGGAATTGAGAAAATTGAAGTGCCAGCGCTCCAGGTTCCGTTCCGGACGTCCTCGCTCGCCCTGCCGCTAGCCCACGGTGGAGCTCACCCAGCCAGACCGGCCAATCACAGCCCCACTCGGGAGAAACAGGGCAGCGAGACGGAGCACGGGCCACTTACCGTATCACCGATGAGGGACCGGGAGGAGCTTCATTGAGCCGTGTTAGGAGCAGCTGCCCTGAGTGGGTAATACGGCCAAACGGGTATCCCGAGGATACTGTCCTACTGGAGGTTGTCCCACTGCAGGTTGTCCCACTGGAGGTTATCCCATTGCAGGTTATTCAACAGTAGGCTGACCTACCTACGTAAAGAGCTGCTCCGTGTAAACTCTTCGAACCTCAGGTTATCCTCCGAGCCAGTGGACCTTCATCTTGAGGCCTTTACAGTGAGCTGCTTACTGATCGCCCTGACCAGCCTCCCGACTCGAACCAATTCCGGTGCCCTTCAATGAAGGGAGTTCTTCATTCGTTCTGGGCAAAGAGGTCTGCATGTTGACTGTGGTGGGCCGTAGCCGGAGTTCCCTGCTTAGTCCCTCACAATCCAAGGCCTCAAGTCTGGCCTCGAACACACAAAGACAGGGCATCACTCGGAGTCGAGTCCATGTCACATTATTGAGTGACCCGTGGACATACAACACAGTACTTGTTCTGCTACCCCAGCTTCGAGCAAGAGACCCTCCTTTGGATGATATCAAGGCATACTTCCAAGTCACTGATGCAATCGCCAGGGGATGCCGCAGTCACTTCAAAATCTTGTAATACGAATCTTTCTTCGTTTGCTGTTCTAGCTTTTGGGATTCAGCAAGGCTTCCTCCTCAGCCAATATAGACCTCATCACACAGATTCTCCACACACCCGCACTCAGCTCTCAAATAGGATGAGACTCACAGATACGATGAGTTACTCAGGACGCCAGGTCGGTGGCAGTCCTCAAGTATAAATGCCCAGCTCGTACTACGCCTTTTCTATTTCCTCCCTCTATCTGCTATTCCCATACACACACTCCAAGGTTCATCCACCAACTGACTACCCATTCTGCAACACCACAACACCTTGGCCACCACAATTTCTTGCCCAACATGACCAGCTGCTTCTGGACTCGGCCCTATCAGTGGCCTGAATCCTACTACCAGGTCCCTGTCTCTGGCACCTGTAAGTCTTTCTCGAAACGGGCATCTCAAGAAGAAGAAAAGAAACAAAGATAAAAAAAAGATACCCAGAAGCGAAACAAATTCCGCTGTTATCCACTGCAACTCGCTGACTTTAAACCCCCAAGTCCCACAATCCTATTGCAGACTGCCCGTCAGCGGCACGACTCAACCTCAAGTCATTCCAACCGTGTACCCTCAGGCATATCAGTACTATCAGTACCTTCAGCCTGCCCAGAACATGGCTTACCGACAGCCTCAGCTCTGGTACCAAGCGGTAGGCTCACTCTCCCAGATGGTATCCACGATGGCGTGCTGACTTGTGATATCTAGTACGTCAACTAGGGTCAAGTCTGCTGGTAGGAGGAATGAACACGAGAGGGAGGTCACAAACTGTACCCATCCGCGGTCTCAAGATGTCCTCCTGGGTTGGTGGCACTGGGATTCGTCGTCCGCCCACTGCGTTTATTTTGCGTTGAGTTTTGGCTTCTACATTCAGGCAGTACTGATATACATTTACATTTAATCATTTTGGTCCAACTGGTCTCCTATTTTCTTTCTGTGTGAAACGCAAACATGAAGTTTGAACAGGACAAAATGTACCCAGAACTACGCTTATCATTTTTGCAGTTCCTCTTCACACATGATACACTGTGGTGACCGGAACCTGGAATAAGACAAGACAGAACAAACATGATAACGAAGACAATTGTATTATCAAATTATCTCGCTACTGCAGGTTCACCGAGAGACAAGCAGAAAAACACCGCAATATCACAAACGCCACGAGATGCCGGCCCCAACCAACCAGAAATCCAGACTGACAAAAACAAGCCACCTCCCAAAAATGATGAACGAGTTTCTCACTCGCAAGCTCACAGTCTCTTACTTCTACTCTTCGCGCGCCTTGCGCCGTCGCCGCTCCTCCTCCTCCTCCCCATCAGAGTCACCCCGGCCCTGTCTACGACTCACCTGCGGCGGGGGGTGACTCCCGCCCAAGCCCAACCACCCACGGGGGGCCAGCACAGCCGGCACAGCTTCTTCTTGTCCGAGATCCGAAGCAGGGTGGACGCCATCCCGCCGCCTACCGCCCGACGGCCCCGCAGCGGCGCCTGCGTGCCGGCGCGAGCTGGGGAGCGAGACTATGTCCGGCTGCGCCCGAGGGGCCGGAGGAGGCGTGGGCCGCCGCACGTCGAACACCGTCTCAACGATGCTGGACTCGCTGGGGGTGGGCGACGCGGGCCGAGGCTGGTCATACTCGACGCCGGCAGGGTGTCCGTCGGCGTTGCCCGCGAGAGGAGGTCTATCCTGTGTGTAACGTGGTCCTGGCAACAACGGCGGACCAAGCCGGCCCTCGCTGACTTGGTCTCGGTTGGGCAAAGCGATGCTACTTTCCCTGTCGCCAGTCAGCATCAAACCCTCATTCCCGTCACTTGTCCGAATCGGCGCCACCGTGCCAGGAGAAAAGTCCGTCATAAACCTCAGAGCGTCTTCGAGTCGTTCGTCCATACGGTCGAGTTCGGCGGGCAAAGGCGGGCGATTCACTGCAATTTCCCCGTCGTACGGGTAGTTCGTACGTACGGGATGGATAGTGACAGCCCGCGCAGTGCGCATGATTGCGCCGTCCACGGCCATGGCAGATGACCCGGCGGACGCGCAGCTGGATGAAGAGGAGTAGGAAGGATCGGATTTTGCAGCACTGTCGCTGGCGTGGCCGCTCCCGCACTGGCAGAGCCCACTGACTCCTCCCTCTTCCAGACTCCGGCTGGGAAAGCCGTCCAGTGACATTCCGGAATCGCAGTCGAAGAGACCCTGCCTCGTACTCGCTGACTTACCGTGGGAGCCTTTGGGTCTGGGTCGGTCCGACGCGGCTCGAGAGTCAGATGGCGCTGTGGTATGGTTGACTATCTCACAGTGATGCCCGCTTCTTGAGGCTGGCTGCCGAGAATAAGCTTGAGAGTCATCCTCGCTCGGGGGTTTCTCCAAGTCTCTGACTTGAGCGTTCACCTCGTCCGCTCGGTCAGCGGGCGTCTCGACCACGGCATTAACCTGCCACGGCCTGATGATGTGGTCGTGGCCTGGGCCTGGACGTGGTACGTACAACGGATCTGGCTCAACGACGATCCAGTGCCGGTTAGGATTGTCAGCTATCCCTCGTCGGGTTGGAGGGGCGCCACTAGACAAGTCAGTCTCAAGCTGCTGCTGGTGTTCGGGAACGGGGTCGCACTCACCTTGGTTAGTGCACCCGCGTCGGTTTGTTTTTTCTTTCAGATCACGTCGAGAAGGCATCGTGTGAAGTGAAATGCCGAGTTCGATGTTGGTTTCTCTCCAGTCTCCTCGAAGTCTTTTGGAAGCTGACAGTACTTTGAGTATGATATTCTGTAGTAGCTTAGAGTGGGTATGATGCCAGCAATTCGCTGTCTCGGGGCCTCGGGTTAATGAAGAAGAAGAATGGTTTAAATAGACATGGTATTCCTTCGGTCTGGGTGATTTGACAGCGAGGCGTAGAGAGCGATGGAATTGGCCTTTGTGATGTCTGCATTGTCGTAGCTAGCTTTGCTAGGGAGAGTACAATGATGTTGTAGGAACACAATGGCATTATCGCTCGAGGGCGGGATAAGGACAAGATCACAAAGAAGAACGGAACTTGCGGTCTGGGTCAGCTTCTGACCTGATTGATGTCAGTCCAACCAACACAGAAAGTGCGTCTGCTTCCCAGACCCGAGGTGCCTGAGGACACCATTCAAGCAAAGGATCAGTCCGTAAAAGACTTTTTCTGATTATTCTGCGCTACCAAATGAGGCCAGTACGGCCATTTATCGAGTCGCGATATCCACCTCAGGCTGGGACCGTCTCCTTGTCCCAAGCCACCCATGTGCAAGCCAAATGCTGCTGCAAGCGTGAGGGTTCTCGCGAAACTCGTCTTTTTGCATCAAATCTATGCAGGGGGCTTTTCGCCTTTTGTTCGCCGATACGGCATGCCGGAAATGTAATCAAGTGAACCTCTTCCTGTCCTGCCCTGACGCCTTGCATCATTTCATTCATGAGTTGAAAAAGAATAGTTATGTACAGTGGGAGCCCGCCGCCTGACGTGCAGTCAAGCCGAGCAATTTTAAATCTACGCCAGGTAGCGGTAGATTTGCTGAGTCGCATCCGTGTCGTCGGCACGTTCAAGGTACTCGCGGGCGATGAGGTCTTCGATGCGCTTCTTGACCATGGGGATATCGGGCTTGAAGCGACCGGTCAAGACAGTGACCACCTCAGATATGAGCTGATTGTGCGCAAGCTCTCTGCGGGCCCTGTTTTGTTTCGTTAGCTTTGTGTGTGTGAGACCAAGACTGTGTGAGACATACTTCATAATTCTGACGACAGCCGCATCCACAATGTGGTTGCGACTCTCGTCATTCTTCTTCTCCGTCTCTTTCCGCTCCTCGTCACCCTCAACCTTCGACTGGGCACTGACAATAGGCGCCCTGATCTTGACCTGCTTGCTCACGAAAGAGCTGTTGTAGGAGAACTTGTCGCCCGGCTTGATGGTCTTGGTCATGGGCTCCTTCAGCAAGACTCGCGACTTGGGAGCCAGGGAGAGCGACGCCAGAGCACGGTTCAGGTCGCCAGGGGGGATGTCGGTCTGGGCCTGTATCTCCTCATATGTGAGGGACTGGCCCTCTGCCAAGTCGTTGAACAGCAGCAGCACTACCATGCCGTGAGTAGACACGGTGAGTTCGTACCGTCGGTCTTTGCTCAGTGGCCCGCTCTCCTTTCCAGGAACCTTGGGGAAGACGCATTTGATATCGGCGGTACCAAGGTTACCGACCCAGGTCAAAACACGTCCATTGCGCTCAGTAAGATAGTACTTGAAGAAGCTAGCTTGAAGTGCTTGGATCTCAGCCGGCCAGTTGCACTCAATAAAACGACCATCATCCGATTTCTGCATCATGCCCTCAGATGGCCAGTGGTTGCTGGTGAGAACGTTAATCCCAAGGTCGACAGTCTTACGGTCCACGTCTCCAAGGTCGCGAATGTAGTCCCGATATCCCGTGGTGAGGTCGCGTGAAGTATCCATGTCCTTGAACATGCCCTCAAATCGCTGTGTGAAGTGACTGCCGATCTCCTGCTTCATCCGTGATATCAACTGCTTCTCAGCGTCTTCACTCTCGGACTTCCCATGCAGAAGGCGGCGCGCCAAGTGCTTCTGGTAGTATCGCTGGAACATGTCCCTGTCCTGGAGGAACCGCACGAGTATGATTGCCTTCTCCATACTCTCGTCAACCTCAGCCTCGGTCTTGCCTCGAATACCGTTTTTCAGGTTGTCGTCGATGAAGAGCGACACAAACTCCGAGCTCCGGCTGAAGAGGTTGATAAACTCGGAGAAGCTCTTGGTCAGCGCCGATTCGAGTATCTTGTCGCTTCCGAAGCAGCCGTGTAGGAACGTATCAAACTTGTCTTTGAGCTTGAGGACATCATCGACCCACTTGACGGCTGCGGCTGTCACACGCGCCGAGCCAGTCAGCGGTTTCGCCGGCTCCTCCCCTTCCGCACCTGGCTGCTGCGCCGAGAAATTCGCGTCCTTCAGAGCCTTCTCAATCTCTAGGCCAAGCTCGACGACCCGGGCCTGCAAGATCTTCTTGAGCTTATCAATGCCATTGGGAACCCTGTAGACGAGCCTGTAGAGAAGAGTGAGGTCCTCGATGCGGTCATTGTCGATCATGGCGCGGAGGCCACTACCCTCCAGCGCCAGAAACCTGTCCAGATGGCTGGCGATGAGCTCTTCGTCGACAACCTTCACTATCTTGGAGGTACTCATTGTAGACACGGTCGTCTTGCAGCGATCTTCCTCTTCCACCAAGCGCCGGCTTGTATGGCGCAGCCAACTGCCGGCATCGCCCTCCTGTAGCAGCTGTTCCACCTCTTGCGCGTAGAATCGCCTGCTGTCTCGGAGGTACGCGGGCTCGAAAGTGGTGAGGTAGAGGCGGTTGTCATCGACCAGGTCGTCAGTCTCTGCCAGCTGCTCGTACATATGGAGCAACCTCTTGACAAGATTCTTGTCGATGATATCCCCCTTTCGGTCCATGTTGATAAGGTCGAGGACAACTGCATTTATCAAGTCGGTAAGGGGACCGTCGATGGAGTCGAACTGACGGCGTAGTATGTTGTCTCTGTAAAGGCCGAGGATGGTCATGTAGAGCTGGGGCCGGTCCGTATCTTGTGCCTGTCCTCTATCCAGATACATCATGACGTCGGAGATCATGGCCACGGCGCTCATGTGCTGCTCCCAAGAATCACGCATTCCCTTTAGGAATTTCTCGCCTAACTCCCGGCGCTCGTTATCGGTCGTACCGGGCATGTCGCCAAGAGCATGGCTGATCATGTGGCTGCTCATCAGGTCGAAGATGGGCGGGACGACCTTCTCTCCGAACCACTGCCTCTCGAAGGCACCGATCTTGTCGAACAAAGCCTGGCCGCGCCTCTTGATGACTATCTTATAGGAGGCCCGGTATAGTTGCTCGAAGGATAGTTTTCCGGCGTTGCGTTCGTGTATGTCGGTGAGGGCCTCGTAGATCATCTTCCAGCAGGCCTCAAATTCCTGCTCCTCGCTGAGGCCCGGCCGGGGGCTGTTGATGGGCTGTTGAAGCAAGAAATTAGCACGCCGCGAGTAGGGAACGTAGAACTTCATGATGACCCTCTGCCAGGTGACCCGAGGGCCACGTCGCGAATATGGTACGTAGAACGCCATAGTGACAGCTTGCCACATGGCTTGAGGGACGGGTAAAACGAAGAGAAGGCAAGACGGGCTTAAGTATGAGGGTGGGCCGAGGGGAGCAGGTCATGAGAAGAGAGAAGCATGTTCTATATACCTTCCGGGGCGGCCGTATCTTGCCCTGTGGTCGATGCATTGTGACTGTAGTGGACAATGGAAACCGAAGAGACAGTTGAATGATCACGGAAGGCGCTGGGATGCGAAGGAGGGCTTCCTGAAGCAGGTGTGGCCGGTGGGGTGGCGGATCTCAGATGGGATCGCGGGATTGTGGGTGTGGTGTTGTGTGCTGCTGGGTGTGCGAGTGCTGTTGCTGCACAAGAAGTCAGAGCTGTGAAAAGACACAATGCAGATGCAAGCCCCACCGAATGGGAAAGGGGGGAGGGAGAGAATGGTCTGCACAATAGTAAGCTGGAGTGATCATGGCAACAGACAAACGAGAGTGTCTCGAAGTGGTTGGTAAGGGAAGAGGTTATTCAGCGACGAGAAGCACTACAATGTCCAAGCCCACATCCCATGTGGTGCTTCTTTTGGCGAGAAGTGGGGGTAGTTTGGAGCTCCAGGCAGCTAGGAGGGTACTTTAGACTTGCCTTCATGACAGGGCTTGGTGGAGTACCTTGCTATTGTCGCTTTGATCAGCTTTGCTCTGGTGCCTACCCCAGACCAAATGCACGACACTGGACCCCGCGGTGGTCAGGACAGTGGGCTGCAATTGGAGAGCTTTAAGCAACGGCTCCACTCTGTCGGGTTTAAGTGTGGTCTTTGCCTGCCACAGCACAGGCAACGTCATTGGGCAAAGTCTGGAAGCCGCCGTAACTTTTGCAGATGCTGCGACTTTTTGTTACACTTGGGGTCGACTGCAGACTTGTAGATAATTGACTTCAGAAAAAGACTCAACAACATCACCTTTGTGCCAGGCGACCACTACCCACACTACGAAAAGCTTTGCAGCCCAGTCTTGGCACAGACAGTATGGCTTCGAGAAGCATCTCTTCTTCTTCAAGCCTCCGAGCATTGGCTCGTTCCACAGCCAGACCGTCGTCTTTCCCAAGAGCGGCTCTGCAACCGTTCATCCTCCCGACCGCCCGTCGAACACTACCGCTGCCGCTTCCCACAGCGAGGATACCGTCGACGACGCGCCTCGCCCACTCCGTACCGCGCCCGCCGCCCGCCACCGCCACCGCAAACACCCCCAAGCAGCCGTCGTACGAGCTGACCTTCACCTGCGTGCCCTGCGGCTCGCGCTCCGCCCACAACGTCTCCAAGCAGGGCTACCACCACGGCTCCGTGCTCATCACCTGCCCCTCGTGCCGCAACCGCCACGTCATCAGCGATCACCTCAACATCTTCGGCAACCGCAGCCTCACCGTCGAGGACCTCATGCGCGACAAGGGCCGCCTCGTCAAGCGCGGCACCCTCGGCGAGGACGGCGACGTCGAGTTCTGGGAGGACGGCTCCACCACCAGCAGGGGCGAGCGCCAGTCCGACGGCAACGACCCCAAGCCCATGCCCAGGAGCGACGCCGCCGCCAGCGGCGGTGACGCTGGCCAGGCTGATGCGCCTGGGTCGACGTTCGGGAAGGCTTAAAGCGTGGGGGTAACGCGATGGGGTCGTCTGTATATTATAGCCCTAGAGGCATATCATGTACCACTAGAGAGCATTTGGTGGCGTTTGGGATACCCGGTTGATGTAAAATTATGGATTAGAGCAATGAGCAGGTGTGTGGCACACCTGGCAGCGATCCCAAAGTTTGACCAAGTACTCGAGAGTACATTGAACACAAAACAAAATACCCTTCTCAGTTTTGCCACCTTACAGATTATTCTACGAGATACGCGGATTTGTCCAAGAAGATATGATTCCACCGTGAATATTCCCAAAGGAGCTGCTTTCCAAGAATCCATCTCTCAAATTATCCCAGACATCATTCCGGAGGAGTTCATCCCATGGGTTATTCCATAAGAGATTATCCCACAGGAGGTTATCCCACAGGAGGTTATCCCACAGGAGGTTATCCCACAGGAGGTTATCCCACAGGAGGTTATCCCACAGGAGGTTATCCCACAGGAGGTTATCCCACAGGAGGTTATCCCATAAGAGGTTATCCTATAGGAGGTTATCTCATAGGAGGATAGGAGGTTATCCCATAGGAGGTTATCCCATAAGAGGTTATCCCACTGGAGGTTATCCCATAGGAGGTTATTCAACAGGAGGTTATCCCATAGGAGGTCCTCCCACAGAGGTTATTCTACAGGTAGTCTAAGGTGGTGCAACCTGTGGCCTTCTCCCAGGACGGTAGTCCGTATGTATCAACTCATAAAGCCTTGTGAAATGGCAATGGCTGTAACTGTATGTATTCTTTTTAGGTCTTCAGGGCAAAACCCCATCTAATAGCTAATAGCCCCTGCGCTTGCTCCGGTGCTCCAGCCCGATGGCCTTCCTCCTGTTCTTCTTGCTGTCCAGCTTGCGCCTCTTGTCCTTGCCCCACTTCTCCGGCGCCGTGATGGCTTCCACCTTCCTCTTGCTGCTGCGGTGCAGCCTCCTCCCCTTGATCTCCTCACCCACTGCCAAAAGCTGCTTGGTGTACTCGGCCGTGCCCAGCTTCTCCTGCAACGCGTCCATGATCTGCTGCGCCTTGGTCTTGAGCGCCTCATGCCTCTCCTTGAAGAGCTCGTCCGTCGAGAACGGCATCGGGATGTTCGGGTCCGTCAGGTTCCGCAGTGGCCGGAGGATGGTCCGGAGTGACGGCTCAAGCGTCGCCGCGTCGTTCCTGGCGCATAGCACGCCCAGTGTCTCGGCCGCTGCGAGCTTGGACACGAGCGTCGGCGCCCTAGGCGGCGTCTCGCGTCGGACGACTTCGGCAAGCCGGGAGAAGACGTAGCGCATGGTCATTGTGCCCGGTTTCTTGACCTCCTCATCCTCCTCGCCGTCCTTGAAGAAGTCATCTTCATCTTCGTCCTCGCCCCCTTCCTGGTCGGAAGCCTCGCCGTCGTCGTCGGCTGCTGCGTTGCTCAGGAAACGCGTAAGTGGGACCAGAATCTGCACACTTTCCCGCGCCAGCTCCTCGTCGACCTCAAGACCCCGCAAAGTTCCCAACAACAGTCTGATGATCTCCCAGATCTTCTCTTGTTCGAGCGTCTGGCCATTTGTTCCAATAACGGACTGTCCCTTGGTCAGCGCTGCATTGTTGCCGGCGAAGTCAGACAAGTACGCCTCCAGCAGTTTAACAGCGTTGAGCTTGACAGCTGGGCGTTCGTGAGACATGCAGGGGAAGACGCCAGCCCACAGCTCCTCCGAGGCGGTGGATAGCATTCTGTCAGGGTGCCGGTCGACCAGGGCTCGCACAAGATTCAGCGCAGAGTCGACAAGCTCCCAATCCTCCTTGTCTTTACCTGCGAGGACAGTCACGAGGCTACCAATGAGCATCTTCACGTCCTTCTTGTCCTTCTCGCTCGGTTCCAACGCCTCGAAGTACAGGCTCCAGATCTGGTACCCCAGTTTTAGTACGGAGGTATTGTCATGATTCTTCGCCCAGGCCCTCATCCGGTCCAAGAATTCCTTCAGGTGCGCTGGATCGGCCTTGCTGAAGATCTCTTTGATGAGCACACCAGCAACGAGCTGGCACTTCTCACTCTCGTCATTTCCAACCACAATGACCAACGGGAAGAAACAGCTTGCCGCAATCTCCTTGACAAAGTCCGGGGCCGACTTGGTCAGTAACAGATGCAACACCTCCATGACCGAGATTCGACCACCTTCGCGAGGATATTTGAGGTTTGCGATGATGAAATCGACCTGCTTGTCCCATCTGCTCTTCTTCTGTGGGTACTCTCTCAAGAACTGGAAGAAAGCACCTCTAGCCAGGTCCCGCGTGTTCTTGTCGTCGTTGGTGATCATGACGGTGCCGACATAGTCAAGTGTATCATAGATAGCAGCAGTTTCAATCTTGCGGTCCAAGACCGACCTCAAAAATTTGAACGTGACATGGCGGTGCAGCGGTTCTGTGAGATCGTCCTTGAGCTTGCCAAGGAGCATGTCGATAGCGGCATCTTTGACCACAATCTCACGCCTGTCTCGGAGTATGACGGACAGAAGCTTCAAGGCGGTCTGCGCAAGATCGGTGCCGGTGGAGACCGCCTGAGAGATGCACTTCAGGGCATCCTTCGAGGCGACCTTGTACAAATCGTTGAGCTCATTGGTCTTGGACGGAACCTTAACGAGGACAGTCAGGAGTTTGAAGGCCGAGATCTTGACCTCTTCCTCGCCTGCCACAATGGCATCACCGAGGATGGGAATGAAGCCACTGATGTTGCCTGCAGACCGTAGAGTCTCGCGCTTCTTCAAAACAGACCTGAGAATGTCCAGAGAAAACCGCATCAGTTTGTAGGTGTGCTTGCTCGCTGCGCCACGGTCTTCCCTCTTAGCTCCCCGCTGTATCAGATATCGTCTCAATTTGGGGTCGGTCTTCTTCTCTGCCCTGGGTTTGCGGCTGTTGTAGACCTCCTGGATGACTTCGTAGCAGAAGACCAACGTGTCTCTGCTATCAGAGGCCGGGTTCTTCTGCAGGCCAGATGCAATCCTGTTCAACAACTCATCTATCTTCCGCGCCATGCGCAGGTCGAGCTTTTCCAGTAACATGGCTTGAAGCGGTTTGACTAGCTCCACAAGATGAGTGATAGAAGCAGTTGAAGCAATCAGCTCCATGCTGTCTTGACTCTTGCTGCTCTTGACTTCCTTCCACTTGCTCACGTAGCCTTCTGCATCCTTTTCTTGACCGCTGATTCCAAAGATATCATCCATGATCACTGCTACCATCGACTCCAAGCAGTAATCAAGGTCTCCCTGCTGGAATTCTGGTGTCACGGCCAAGAGAAGAGTGTGCATTGTGTACGACAACACATGCAGTTGGGTGCCCATCTTCAAGGCCCCGCGCAGCTCTTTGAGGATGAAACCGAAGGATGGTGGTCCCAATATGCAAGCGATCTTGGCCAAGGTGGCCCGCGCCATGTCTCGAGCTTCCACGGCCTTGCTCCTCAGGATGTGGCAGAGGTCCGTGAGAACACTCGGGAGCTGTAGGCTGAGGGTTTCATCTGGTAGCAGTCGGAGAAGTTTGACGAGAATAACGGCTACTGGGACCCTTGCGCTGACCGTCTCTTCGTTCTTGTCCTTGAGATGTGCCAATAACGGTGGCGTGAAGTTGGTTGTGAACTCCTCGGTCATTTTTTCCATAGACGGCAAAGACCGAGCAAGACGGTGCTTGGTCACTTTAACCTCGTCCACCTCCATTGTTGATTCATTGGTACTCTCGGCAGCTGAAACAAGCGCGTCAACGACCTTGTCGAGAAGACGGATGACCTGCTTGTGGAGCTCGGGCTTGGACGTCAGATACGAGATATATCTTCGCAGTGTCGCTCTGTACTGAGACCACTCAAGAGATCCAGCGAGACTGGCGATTGTGGCCGCGGCTTGAGCCCCCAGCCCGTGATCATCGGCTCCGGCACGTCCCCAGATAAAATGCTCCAACAGTGGCAGAAGAATCTGGCTGATATTCTTGCTGCCGAGCTCATGGCGTGCGTTGGCTAAGCTTAGCGTCTGCACAGCCTGCACTTGCTTTGAAACGGATGGAGTAAGAATATTGATGAAGAAGGCTTTGTTGGCTTCCTCTTCATTTGCTGGAATCAATACAGAGAGATCGCTGACCAACGACCAGTCGCTGAGCTTGCTAACCGTGTGGCTGAGCAGCCTCACGGTCTCGCGGCGTACTGTTTCCGATAGTTCCCTGACGCCAGCATGGATTGCTGGGATAACGCTCTCGTTCAGAAGCTCGACATAAGCTGGTTGCATCTCTGTGCCCCAGACTGCCGCGGCAGCATCGACCAGTCTGCACAATACATCTGCTGAATTGGATGACAGAATTCCAAATTCCTCGTCGTGGTGAAGAAAGAAGACCGCGTTGTGCAGCAACGGTAACCATTGCTCGATGGTGAAAGTCGTATCTCTCTGGGTGATGGCGTTGAAGGCAGCAAGTCGACGGTCATAGTCCGGCTCATCCAGTCTTTCTGCGACGTATGAATTGAGTTCCGCGCAGATTCGAGCAACATCTTGCACGGTAACATCTCGTGTAGCATAGGCCAGCAGTACGCTTGACAGCGATTCTCTGTTCCGCTTGTCTTTGAAGAAGCTGAACAGACCTGACAGTGTTTTCAGTACGCTCTTCTTTAGGATCGGGTCATTGTGAATGTCATCCACAACGACATAATGCTCCAGAATCAGAAGCAATGATCCTTTGATCTTCGGGCTCACCCGCCGCGCGGGCTGATTCAACAAGTGCGTCGAGATGTCAACGAGGCTGCGGGCGTTTCGCGAGCCATCGACGACAGACGAAAGGTCCACCACCGTGTCAATGCAAGCCTCCAGAACCCGTATGTCTATATCGTGCCCAATGTGCAAGTAGTCGCCAATCACACTGAGAATCTTGTCTGCGTTGGGATCGAGCACCTGGGCCTTGACGAGGCCGTCAAACTCGGTCCCCGTCTCAGGAGCCTGGGCAAGCTTGACGAGATTCCGCACAATTCCGAGAGCGAAGATCCGAACTTCGTTCTTGCTCTTCTCGAAACCAACGCATTCCGCAACCTTGGGCATGACGTTATCGTTGATTGCAAGGGTAGTCGCAGTCTGGGTCGACAGAGACCAGGTGTCCAGAAGCTTCCAAGTCCAAGAAATTCCCTGCGCCATCTCCCCAACAGGCTGGTTGACGATGGGCGCCACGATCTCCGTAACAATTGACTCTTGATATGGAGTCCAATCAAATTTCGAGTTATCTTTGACCAAAGCACAGAGACACTTCAACGCCGTCGTTCTGGCGACTTTAAAAAGCGAAGTGCTGCCCGTCTTGTTCTCTTCAACACTGGCGTCGTCATCTGCCTCTTCGTCATTGCGCTCTGCTTGATGTAGGTTGCGAGAAGCCGAGAACAGACAATACAGTACAGCGTTGACAAGAGGATCCATATACCTCTCAACGCTTGCACCGAGTTCATTGATGACAGAATCGACCATGTGAAGCAACCCCACCATCTTGCGGGCAGTGATCCTCTCCTCCCGGAACAGACTCTGCTTGAGCCCCGACCCATCTACAACACGAACGTCGCGCAGATTGCCAAGGGCGATGTCCAAGAATCCTCCAACATCTTCAAGAGACAGATTCCGAATCACTGCCAAGCGGGTTGCATGAAGCCCATTCCGACCGCTCGCAGCACCCTTTTTGGCCGTAGCCCGTCCGTATAGGATGCGCAAAAGAACAGGCATCAGCTCCCCTCGATGCTCATCCCGTATCAACTCCTCGTCTTGCAGAAAGACCGTCAGCTCATTTTTGAAGCGAGCATCATCGAGGAGATGTTCCAGGTTTTCTCTGTATGGCTTGACGCCGTCCTGTTTCCAGGCCAATATGGCCTTCAATGCGAGCTTCTGGACTTCCATCTCGCGATTTGCCAGAAGGCTGAGAAGGGTGTTGTAGACGTCTGCGCTTCTGTAGAGGACCTTCGGGTTGCCGAATTGCGCGAAAACACCGATCAGGGCTTTTCGGTCCGGTAGGGACCAGAAATCGTCTTCGGGTAGTATGTTGTCCTCGTCATCATCTTCAGACGAAGGGACCTGTGCGTCGTCCAGAGAAAGCAGATAGGGTACGATCTTCCTTGATCTCTTCTCTGCCGAAGAGGGAATACCTGAGAGCACTTTGAGCGCTTTGCCCCTTGCATTGGCAACATGTTCGGGTGGTACATCTTGTTCATCCTCAAAGTTTCTCAACAAGATGCTTGAGGACGCGTCCAATGCTTCACTGATGCCCCGAGCTTGTTCTTTCAGACCGGCAAGATTCGAGCACTCGAAATCCGAGGCCGTCCCTCTCACAGGGCTCGACGAGAATTGCGGTGGAGTCCAGCGAGGTGAGGGGATTTGGAGCCACTCAAGTGCACGATTGAACACAACATCACCAGCAGACTTATTCTCGGCTATTTGCTTGAGCGCTTCGACAGCGTCATCCCAAATGGGGGCGAGTCGCACAGTGAGCTGCCCGAAGAGGAACGCTGGAATGGCATGCCGCAACCAAGACTTCTCATCGAGATGAGAGTAGGACTGAGCAAGCCGTCGTAGATGAATTGCAATCGCCCGAGGGCTGTTATGGTCCAAAGGCAACTCCTCGACTGAGATCATAGTTGCCAGGCAAGAATCCTGGTCTGGAGTGGACGGCAGTACTTCGAATACCTTCAGGGATACAGTTCGGAGGGTTCGGGACGAGTTCGCCAGATTGTTGACGAGTGACTGGAGAAAGGGATCATCCTCAAAGATGAGAGCTTCCTTGCCACTAGGCTTTTGCTTGGCTCGCATCTCCTTTTCATATCCCAAGAGGGCTTGTAGGAACGAAGGACTTCGAGAGAAACGTGGCGCCGCGGCTTTCAACAACGGGCTCAGCGATCCATCAACAGAGCCGGATGCTTTGCTCATTCGTAGGTATGCGAGAAATCCTTGTGTGACGATGAATCGAGTTTCCTCGGTCGCAAGAGACTCGGATGGCCGTAAAGCGAGTTTCAACTTCTTAAGCAGCAACTCGGCGATCCTGGCGTTGGTGGACGGATGCACGTTTGTTGACTCCAATACCCGGAGCAGTGCGGCGTACTTTGGCAAGTAATGCTCTCTCCAGACGTCGGGGTTCTTGCTTTGGGTGTTTGTTTCCGGGAATGGCGTACTCCCCAACTCCTCAAACTTGCTGACAATTTGGTCCTGCCATGATTGTGGTAGGGAGCAGCCCTCTTTGTTTCCGCCAGCAAGTAAGGCGCCACACGCCACCAATTTTGGCAGCAGGACACAGAGTAGCTCCTCGTTGCCAGTCTCTGACCAGTGAGCCGCGATAAATTTCTGGAACGGCTTTTGAAACAGACTGCGGAACCTCGCTCCATTTGCTTCAGCCAGATAACCGCAAAATGGTATGTACCACCGCATGAGAGGCTCTCCTGTCATTGCCTTATTGAAGTCGTTGAGTGAAGGCATGAGCGCATCCATTGGTGCCTGGGTCCAGCAGATGGCAGCGTTTGCCACCACACTGTCCCAAACTATTGATCCGGCATATTTTGATACATTTTCGGCGTCTTTGGACAGCATCTGAAGCATTTCGGTGAGAGTCTTGACGACAGGTCGCCAATCATTAAGCCTAGAGCCACTTCGAACACCGGCCATGATTCCAAGAAGGCGTGTGAACAAGGAGAGACCGTAAGGGTTGTCCTGGCCTTCATTCTTCGTCCGTGTCGATGCAGCTTCTAGTATCGACGCCGTCAAGACCTGGAATGAATCGGAGGTTGAATGATGAATAATATTGATGAGAACACCGCAGCAGACGTCCGTCCAGCACGTCGGGTTCCCAGCCTCAAGCTCCATGGACGGAACAGAGTCGAGAAGGGCATCGAACAGGTAGGTCGCCGTGGAGTGAAGCGTGGTTCCGGGTCCTTTCATAGCCTCCGAGAACATGGTCATTATTCCTTCCCGGTACGCCTCGAACTGCTTGGTCTTGTAGGCCGCTTCCATCTCGTATTCGGCCACGTCTCCCTCACTGTCCTGGCTCTTTCGTGCGATAGTCCTAGCCAAGTCCTGCAAATCATCCCTCGCATGCGCAACGATCTGAGGTAGAGCGGTTTGGCGGTTAGAGGGTGCAGCAGCCTTTTTGATCAGGAAACTCATCGCCTCGGCGGCAAACCTATTGATATGGATGGGGTGTTTTCGCTTCCCCAGCAGGCCCGCTAGCATGTCGTACGTCGGTGCCAAGTCCGGAACCAGCAGTTTTGAGAGGTACTTGAAGAGCCAGGCGAATGCTCCAAAGGTCCACTCGATCACGTCGACATCTTGTGGTTTACTTGCGATAGCGACCAGAAGTTCCAGGCTCCTCTGATAATATTGTTCGAATTTTGTTCCAAGATCATGCGCAAATGCTGTAAGGAGATCTAGCAGAGGTTCCAAGGCCTCCCTATCCTGTGCGCCGAGGTATGTAGCCAGGAGATCCATGATCTTGTCCTGAAAGTGCAGGATCTGCGGGAGGGTCTCGCAGAGAGGCATGATTTCCCTTCTGAAGTCGGTGAACGACTTGGATATGTTGAGGTCGCTCCATCTGACCACGCCATTCCGAAGGTATGAGGTTGTCGCAGAGAGGTCTTCGTCGTCGAGATCATGGCGGCGCACCTTGCGCAAAGGGTCGAGGGAGTTCAATTTGGAGATCTTCGTCGTAAAGGATTCCCATCGGTGGTTTTTTTGGTGTGGCGTCGAGTTTTGCTTTCGTCGGGCCTTCGAGACCCGCCCCGACACTGTGGAAGGCATTTTGGCTTTTTGAGTGTGAAAGGTTTTGAGATTGTGGGGGACGGTTGGCAGTTCGACGCTACAGTAGGTATGAGGTAGCGTCGACTGTAGGACAACCGACAGTGGGATAACCGGTCGTGGGGTAATGGGTCGTGGGGTAATGGGTCGTGGGATAATCGGCCCTGGGGTAGTCGGTCATGGGGTAGTCGGTCGTGGGATAGTCGGCTTTGGGATAATCGGCTTTGGGATAGTCTACCGTGGGCTAATCAACCATAGGATAACCGACCATGGGATAACCGACTGTGGGATAATCGGCCCTGGGATACTTGACTTTGGGATAGTTAACTCTAGGATAATCGGTCCTAGGATAATCGTCTGTGGAGTGACCGGCTGCGGGCTCTGGGATAACCGACTCTAGGGTAGTCGACTCCTGAGAGTGGGACAGTCGGTCACTTGTCGCGTGTGATGGCGATTTCTCTACTAAGTTACGACTGGAGTTCAGGAATTTTTTGAGGAATTGATTATCGATAACAGAAAGTGATTATCGATAAAGGTGACCGGGGTCTGCGTGGGGCGATAAGCTGGCCGAGCAGCAGCAGCGCTAAGATAACCTTATTTTGCGCCCGAGCTCCCTTTCATCCTCGATCGATCTCTGGGGAGGTTTTCCGAAGTTGGACGCTTTTGAAGAGCAGCGATGCGCCGAGCTTTTGGCAAATCTCCCCCAACACCCAACCTCGCTTTTAACTCCGCGCTTGCCTCCTTCATCCCGTGATTCAATTGCTCATAAGCTTCGTTTTCGATGAGTGGTTCGTATCCTCACGCAACAGTTCTTTGCGGGAGTTAGCTACCACAACGCGACTGGGCGGAGAACGGCTTACAATGGCGGCACCGAAGATGTCAGTCCCTTCCCACAGTTTCTCGGTCTCTGACATTGCTAACAAACGTTTTTTCCAGCTTCGTCATTGGTAATGTCAATGGCAAACTGCAGCCAGCCTTCTCTAAGCTCGCCACTCTTCATTCCAAGAACAACTTCTCTTTCGCCCTGATCGTCGGAAACCTCTTTGGCACCGATGACGATGACGCCGTCACCGACTTGCTTTCCGGAAAGACCCAAGTGCCCCTCCCGACCTACTTCACAGTCGGAACCCAGGCGCTGCCCGCTCGGGTTGTCGATAAGATCACGAAAGAGGAGGAAATATGCCCAAATTTACACTACTTGAACAAGCGCGGAGTCACCAAGACCTCCGAGGGGGTTCGCATCGCGACTTTGGGCGGCATACTGGATCCGGAGATCGTGGGCGGCCAGTCTCAGGAGCAGCACCTTCCCTTCCACACACCAGACGACGCCAAGGCCTTGCGCGGCGCGAACACGACAGATATTCTACTCACAACTATGTGGCCATCGACGATATGGAACGGGTCCAAGGTCGCGCTGCCCTTTGACACATCCAGCGTTGTCCCCAGCGATGCTATTGCAGACCTCTGCGCGGCCCTTAAGCCTCGATACCATTTCGTTCCTTCTCACTCTTCCTTCTTCTATGAGCGAGAGCCTTTCTTCCACCCGCCCAAGGACGCTTCCGCAGAGCTCGACACCGAGGTCACGCGCTTCATCTCCATAGCGCCGTACGGCAACACCGAGAAAGCGAAGGCGATGTACGCCTTCTCGCTGACGCCCTCGACTGGGACCCTCCCACAGGGCAGCACCGTGTCTCCCTTCCTCGCCCGGGCCGATCTTTCCAAGAAGCGCCCGGCCCCATCAGACGAGGGCTTCTCTCGCTTCTCCAATGGCCAACAAGGAGACAACTATCGTCCAAACCGCTTCCGCAAGGGGGGCCGTGGCCAGCGAATGCCGCCGCCCGGCCCCGAGAACTGTTGGCTTTGCCTCGCCAGCGAGATTGTGGCGACACACATGATCTGCTCCATTGGAGATGATACTTACCTTGCTACTGCCAGGGGCCCTCTCCCGACGCCGGACATGTTCGCAAAGTATGGCCTCGAGCACCCGGCGCACGTGCTTATCGCGCCGCAGGAGCACGTCTCCTCCATCAGCCGCGCTGCTATGGGCCAGGACGCAGCTGATCGCACGTTCAAGGAGATGTCACGGTTCCGCGAGGCCCTCCAGGCGACGGTCTCCAAGAAGTCCGACCACAAGCTTGGCGCTGTCACATGGGAGATCAACAAGATCGGAGGCATTCATGCGCACTGGCAGTTCATGCCCATTCCTGCAGATTTGGTCAAGAAGGGCCTGGTCGAAGCCGCGTTCCGCGTAGAGGCCGAGAACCTGAGCCTGCCTGGCCTCGTGGTCAAGGACTTTGGCATCAGCGACGAGGTACCAGGCGACTACATCCGCATCTGGATCTGGTGCGAGGACGCAGGCGAGGGCGGCGAGGACGGCGGGGCGATCATCAGCAAGAGCCTGCTGATGCGGTTCGACGAGAACGTCCGCTTCGACCTGCAGTACCCCCGCAAGGTGGCCGCGAAGCTGATGGGCCTCGAGGGCCGGATGAACTGGCGCGACTGGATGCAGACGGAGCAGGAGGAGACGGAGGACGCCGCCAGGTTCCGCGAGCTGTTCAAGCCGTGGGACTTCACGCTGACGGACTAGGAGTCCTCGTCCTCGACCCCTACACATCCCAGCACTGCTGCCCTGGGATCTCAGGACACCGCGATGCTCGATGTCAGCGGCCAAAAGGCCTGTACAAGGCAACCGCCTGTAGAAGAGTTCCCAGGGACTCAGGCGCCCCAGCACACGCCGCGGCCGCGGCCGCGGGATCTGTCGTGTACACCGCCCAAGTACGGCGGGCGCGCGTCCCCAGCCACGCGACCCAGTCACCCCAGCGTCTGCGGGCGGCAGCTACGCCGATACTCGCTCTGATCTTTCCACGACCGGACTCCGTTCATGCCTATTACAAGAGCTTCGAGCAAGCAAGAGGCCCCGTGAGATCGGGGTGACCATTTTTTTGGGGAGCATGTGCTATTATTTGGGACTCGGATATGCCGGTGCAAGGAAACGGCATGGCTTCATTCCATTAATTCTGGGAGTGCTCAAGATACCCTTGCATGATATTCTCTTCTTTGGAGAGGCGGAGTCAATAGTTTGTGGTTCATGTAGATGCATAGCAATACATTATCAAGCATTGACTTACTCACAATCAACTTCACGGCCAACGACGTAACTCAATCCCGTAGAATCGTACATCTGCGCGCCGTCGGAGGATCACGATCGCCTGCTGTTCCGAAGCCTCGTGGCCCAGCCGACGGAACGCGGCACGCCTCCCTCCATACCAACCGCAAACCAGGAGACCCGCCTTCAAGCCACCATAATCCCCACGCTCCGGTCCCCCGCCCAACGCCAATGTGTCTCATACCACCGGAGCAGCTGGCCCGTGTCCGGCACCCTCTTTCTAAGACAATATCCCCAAGCCACGATGTCATACTTACGCTTCCCCCCGGCCGGCCCCAGCCCTCGTGGTCAGCTCACCAGACGCGTGGAATGAGACCCCAGGGGGCAGGAGATGCCGAAAGACCTAACTATCCCGGAAGCAGCAAGGTGAGATGAAAAGGTTTGGGGCGCCCCGGATTTGGAATGAGACCATGTACCTCACGTACGCTGATGGACGCTTCTGGACACGCGGCCGATGATACCCGGATGGGGTCCATCTGAGGTATTGCAAAGCGGGGATCCACAAGTAGAGAGTGTATGTGTGAGAGAGTGCGAGAGAGAGAGAGAGAGAGAAATTGTGAGCGAGAGCGAGAAAGTGAGAAAGTTTGAGAGACTGCGCGAGGACCTGCCGAGTAAAACCTTCCGAGCCCACGGACGTGGGAGGGGGAGGCTGAAGTAGAAGGCAAGCCTATCGCTATGAGACTCATTTCCAACTGTTCTTTTGAAGGATAGAGAAAAGATTTACTCGCCTTGCCTCAGCTTACCTCACCTTGCCTGCCCCTCTGGAACTTATCATGATGATGCCCTCCGGTGTCACACAACAACCATATCGTCGACACAGGATCGGGATAACCACTTCACATCCCTTCCGACGTGCAACACAGGCCCAGCGGATAGGACAATCAGGTCACGCGCCCGACCGCCGTCACATCCGCCGCCACGGAACAAACATTCAAGTCCAGAAGGACACGCACAAGGAAGGAATTTGCAGGATTTCTTTTTGATTCCTAGTTCCGTTTCCTCCCTTACATATCAGGACAAGTTGAACCATTTAAGGTCTCGTCCTTTTGACACAATAGAAAAATCGAGTAAGGAAAAAAGACGGCTTAGACGAGCTTCGTCTCTTCGCTGCCCCTGGGTCCCATCCCTTGTGGCTCCCTCTTCCGAGTGCGCATGGGAAGCCCAAAGGGTGCGTACAGCAAAGCTGGTGGAAGCAGTAAGCAGCGTGCAGTAGTAGCAGCAGATAGATCGCTAGTATACAAGGTATTAGGAACGATTGGGGGTCGGTGTCACAGTCTGGGTGTTACTCCGCAACAAGAAACGAGAAACATCCTCCGGCTGCATCACCTCGCACCCCCAGGCCTTCCTGTCCTCTCGCTCCACACGGGAGCTACAGTGGGAGTGACGGCATTCTCAGCCCGTCAACTACCTCACAAATGCGGTCCTGTCTCCCGGTACCGTCACGGCGCTTCCACTTCTTACGTCCATTCCTTCTTCTGGGTTGCCATATCGCCGTTTCCGTGTATTCGTGAAAATTGATCGTATGCCTTGTCGTAATTTTGAGAAGGGTATCAAATATCCCGTCACTTAACGAGAGCGTCCAACGGCGATGAACGGCCGATGGGGGTTTATAAAGGGACTTCTTTGGTTGGTGAAGAAGCTTCGACCTCCGGTAGATGACGAACCGGGGTAGTAGTACTGAGTGAAGTCCAAACACGCGATGAGGCGCGTGCAGGTCGGAAAATTGTAGCGGCTGTTGAACCAAGTGCAGATGAGTGTGCAGATGAGCCGCGAATGAATTTTGGACGGTCGGGTCGCTGGAAAGGCCCCAAGGGGGTTTCGACACCGTAGATAAATAAAGACAGAGGAAAAGGTTGAGTGCAGGAGAATGACCAAATGCAAGTAGCCACTGTGGGCATCGGATCCAAGAAGCTCCAGTAAAATGCAACAGTCGATGCGATGCGAGTCTATGCCAATGCGTGTAATGCCGAAAGAAATGAAACCTAGGATTCCTCGGGCAGTAGCAGATAAACCGCGACGGCGTTGCAAATCGATAATTTGTCGAGTCCGCGAGGTGAGCTCTGGGAATTACGATTAAAAATGTAGTGTTTGGAAGTGGCGGCGAGCATGGTCGGGTGTGGTTGCGGATGGTCTGCCGAGAAAGCATGCAGAGTCTCCAGGAAATCGAATACCAGAAGCAAGCAGTGTGACTGGCAGGGTATAAGTTCTTGAGTGAACAGGGACCGGGGTATTGCACAGGTCAGATCAGACGCCTTGAGAACCCATGCTCCCAAGTCGCTATTTTCTCACAGGGGAGGTGCAAGAATGCTTCGAGAAAGTTCGACAGGTGGGCCGACACTGGATAACACCAAGGCACGTTTGTCACTTCAATACGAAGCCATGCGCCTAGCATGACCCCGATCGTGGCCCACGCTGGGCGAGTCGCCAAGTTGCATTGGAGAATCGTCGATGCTGTACTGATGACCAGCTGTCGGGGACTCATGGGCTGAGTGTTCCCTCTCACCAAAAGCAAAGGTCTGAGCACGTCCCAGACCCTTGCGGGCATGTCGGAGGCGATCCATCTCCCTCTCACAGGTTCTGGCGTGCTCGGCAGCGTCCATTTCCACATATGCTTGAGGGTAGCATCGTTGGCGGTGCTCGGCGAAGAAGCCACTGTATCCGCCTTCCAAGATGTATACCTCGGGATAGTTCAAACGGGGGTAGCTCTCAGCATTGACAGTGCGGTCCTGTGCACGTATGTGACGTGCCATCAAAGGCGCCCGATGTACCGAGTATTCGCAGTGGAAAAGCAGAAGAGTTCTTCCTTCCAGAGGGCTGTTGAACAGGTGAGAGGCGAGCAACTCTTTATCGTTATAATTAATTGCTCCATCGACATGACCTCCGTCATATTCATACTCAAACCGGCAATCAATGATAAGCTTGTTGTCATAGTGCTCGTTGTATTTGCCGTCCAGGATCTCCAGGAACGTATCCCTGGACAGCCGAGGTATACTGTCGTTCTGGTCGTTGGGGAAGAAATGCGGGAGTACGGGCTCGGCGGTCTCTTCGACATCGAGCACAGATTGCAACCCTGACGGGGCATTGACGTCCTCCTTCGGCTTGATCACATCTCCAGCGCTCTCAAACATGCTCAAAGAACGTCGATACTGTTTTCTTGGTCTGAGATGTGGGTTGGAACCACGCCGGGAGTGTCCGGTGATGGGAGAGCCATTGCGAGTAGACGCGCCACTTAGGCTGGAAAAGTGAGCTTTCGAGCGCAGAGTACCAGCGGCGTTTGCGCACGGGCTGTTAGCAGACTGTGGTCGGCGCTCCTGTGGAGGCGAGTCCTCGAAACATTCGCTCAAGGACATCTGAGAAGATGACGACCCGGGACGGCCATCATTGCCAAACTTGAACGAAGAGAGCTGGCCCTCAGGGTGCAACCGACAAGGCACGTTACCGGTAGAATAGCCCTTGGACCTCGTGAGTGATGGCCGGCGGAGATTCAATGTGCGGCGGTTCCTGGGCGAAGGTCAGCCATCACGGTTGTCTTGAATAACTGGGTCATATCAAGGACTTACTCAGCCATGGGCTTTGAACCATCGACGGACGAGTGCCGCGAAATGGGCGCAGGAGAATCCAAAGCCATGTCCTCGTCATCCTCCGGGCTGGGTGTAGGACTAGGTGAGTGCACCTCGACCTGTGCCACATAGACACCCTTGCCCATTGGTACCGGAGACATATCCATGTCCATGTCCATGTCCGTGTACGCAGGCGAGGAGGCCGGCAGAGGGGGCGTAGTCTGGTATCCTGCAAGCCATCAGTTCCAATATTGCCCCCCAAGATATTTTGCGGCATGTGTTCTTACGTTTTCCCTCCAGGGCGCCCATTATGGCGTTCGTTGTGAAAAGAGCCCGACGAGGCGTTGGGAACTGAGGACTGCAACCGATGACAGTCAGTACCTTGTGCTCATGTGATCTCTGATACAGCTCCAGGAATTGTTACTCGCCTTGCTTCATTGTCAATCCGGAAGTTTGCAGACAAGTCTGCTGCCAGGCTTGCGGTGGGAGAAGAACCTTTGACGTTGAAGTAGTCCTTGCCCCCGGGCATGAGACGTTCCCTAAAGAGAGCCCCGGATCCCTTCGACTCGCCATGAAATGCAGCATGAGCACTGGGGCGGAACATGTCTGGGTGACCGAAGGCAGGGGCTGCCGGTTGGTGCATGGCAGCCAACGGAGATGATGTCTGCATGGTCGGTATGGATTGCAGGCGAGGAGCCCAGAACTGAGGAACAGACGGGACTGTGTTGCCTGGTTGCAGAGGCAGGCCGACTACTCACTCCGGCAGGTGCATGCAGAGTGGCAGCGTCCGAAGGAAGCTTGGGACGAAGCGGGTGGTCGAAGTCTGCTGGTGGTCTGGAGAGATAGATCAAAGGCCTTGGAAGGATGTAGGAAGAAGTAAGCGATTGGATAGGTACAGTAGCCTAAAGCTGCAACTATTGAGTGCTTGTTGGAGGACCTGTGTCTTGATCATCGACCTGTCGAAGCTCTGCGTGACCTGTTGGACCTCTTGAGGGAGGGATGGACCGGAACCAGAAGGAAGAAGAAGAAAGATCGAGCTCGAAGAAAAAGGAGGCTCGGTCCAGCTCGTCGCCCAGTGCAACGGAACGAGATCCACGCCGTGGGTTAATTTTTGGTGGTTCTGTGCTGAGACCCTTAGACAACCCCGGACACAGTGGACGCGGGTGGAGTTTCGAGCTCGACTGGGGTAGGGCAGGCGGCCAAGGGTATCAGAGGTCGTGAAATTAGACACGACGCAATGCAACGGAACGGAACGGGTGGGTTTTGGCGTAGAAGTGCACACACACAGACACTGGGGCGCGTATGCAGATCAAGCCGTGGTGGTGCCGCTGTCAGGTTGTCAAATCCACAGGGCGATGGTTCGAGGATATAGGAGCGAGGGAGAGATATCTCTACCGTCTCTGGGAGACGAAAGAGAAGGAGGCCGGAATTCTTGTCGTGAACATCGACGGTCGACCTGAAGCAAACGTCCGGGGTACGGTGCCTAAGACGGACGGGCCAGGCACGGTCTACCGAAAAGACAGGACGGTACCAGACAAGGCAGGAAGGAGTGGGGTATGTTCCTTCTGAGGGCCGCTGGCTGTTGCCCGTCGTGGTTCGCCTCGACTGGACCGATCGACGTCGCGACACTCGCTCCAAACCACAATGCAAGGTCGAGGTGTCGTCGTCTTGACCAACAAGAAAGGCGGCGGGGGCGCGGAGGAGGAGAGGGAGGAGGCCGAGCGGAGGGAGAGAGGAAGAGAGGGAGAGGAGGTTCGGCCAACGAGGGGAAAAGGACAAACCGGAGGAATTCTCGACGGTGAAGCTGGTTGGTGAGGAACGAGGCGGGACAGGAGAGGAACGGCAAGGGCGATCTTTTAGTAGTGCCAGTGTCAGCCGGGTCTGGACTGACAGACAGGAACAGGAACAGGAACCAAGGTGCAGACAGGAAACAGGAACAAGACTCAGAGCTAGGGCATGGCACTAGCCTTGCCATGCCATGCTCTGCCCTGCCTTACCTTACCCTGCCTGCCCTGCCTTGGCTCGACTTACTTGACTTGACCTTGGATTGACTTGATCTGACGCGCTTGATCTCGATGCTGCTGCTGGTGGTATTGCTGTTTCTGTTGCTGATACGTTGTTTGGTTGTTTGGTTGCTTGTTTCCAAGGTTGAATGAATTACCAGCTTGATCTGGCTGCTACTGTAGATACTTGATTTGGAGTTTGTGAGCTGAACTGAGCTACGGGTTGGCCAGGTGCCGCCGTCCCAAAAAGCAAGGAACCTTTCCGGGCCAGCAACGGCAGAGCAAGCAAGACGATGGATGGGGCTGGACTCACTACTGCTACGGTACTGTGCTGTATCAGCTGTTGTGCCTGTCCAGACCAGACCAGGGTGAGCTGGGACCAGGACAGGGGATACCTCCTGTTGTCCAGGAGACTTTGGCGCAGCGGCAGGGGTGCGGATGCAATGATGCAGGGCTACCCCATCGGTCTGCTGGCAGTTGACCGACTTGTGGATAGCGCTACCTGGCACCTCTGGGGGCAGAGAGAACAGGGCAGGAAAAAACTAGAAGCCGTTAGCAGCTGTTGTTATCACGGTTGTAATTACCTGGCATTGCCTATTGTTATCAGCGGTAACAAGATTGAGCGATTCTCACAATAGCAACGATGAAGCCAGCAACCGTCAGCCAGCAACCAGCCTTGTTGGGCAGGCTTTAATCTGTGAGCTACCCAAGATGGATTTTCGTACTGAGGAGATACTGCTCCTTGCACGTTAGTGTACGAAGGAGCAGGCTTGGCTGCGGGCAAAGCTGTTGGTTGACTCTGATAGTGTCCTCCATCTACAGTTAATAATTGTTCAGTGGGCAGTGGTGGTGCCAACCAGGGAGGGAGCTGCAAGACGCCATCCCATCATCCATCGTCCGCCACCCGTCCCTCACTTGGTGCAACCCCCCACCCGTCTTTTGCCTGTTTGCCCGGTTCGCGACTGGCTGGCTACCCACATGGAGCACATGGCTTTTTTCCGTGATCTCCCAGTCTCCCTGGCGACAGTGGCACGACACACGACACAAGACACCGCACAGGGCAGCTACTACCCAGGCAAAGACGACTCCTATTCCTCCTCAAGCCCTCGTTATGCTAGGCGTGACTACGGAGTACAGTAGGGTCGGCATGCTGGTGAGCCACGTCCATCACATATATGCATCGGTGCATGTCTTGCCTCGTCCGGGGAGGGTCGAAATTGCGGCGAGACCTGTCCGAGAAAGCCCCTCTCCCTGGGCCTCTCTGGCCCTCCAACCGGGCCGCCGAAATTTCTGACATTCTTGCTGGGTCATGGTGGAATCTGCGGCGTATTAGACGCACTCGCCTGACTGATCGAATGCTTATATTACACGCCTGCGTCCCACTTAGCTAGATGCCATCTGTCATCTGGTCCGCTTCGATCTTTTTTTTTCTCGAGCTTTTCCTCACAGTGCTGGAAATAGGACAGGGAAAGTGGTCGTCGTGAGCCCTGTCTGCGTACAGCCCTGCCCGGAGAGGTAATAGGCATAATAATAGATATAGACCGCACTGTCTACTATTATGTCTACACTACAGGATTATGGTACCAAGGTTTTCTGGTACTGTGTACGTAGGCTCGTACGCTCAAACAGGGCAGCTTGTTCCGTCAAGCCCTACGGATACTACTGCGTGCACTTGCAGCAGAGACCCCGGGAGCTGGACAGCCGCAGGAATGGCAGTCTCCGGGGTTGCGGTTCTAGCCAGGGATAGCAAACGGCGTCTGATTCCTTTCCAACTTTTTGGTATGCCCAAGAATAGCAAGTCCCCGGTCCAGCATGTCCAACAAAGGTCAAGACAACCTTCGTAGATCGATTAATTCAAACCCACGGCATCCATCATTGCATAGCTGTCGGCAGGGGGCTTCGTGTCATCTGGTCGTCCCATGTTGGCTCCATGCACATGCAGAGTGTGTGAGGAGGAGGCTCTGTTTCTGCAGCAACAGGCAGTCTGATCCATCGGTCTCCATCGGGCTGCTGACTCGGCTTCGCCTGATCTGAGGTACCGAGGTTTTCTGTCGCACCGCAGCGATTGGCCTCAACACCTCGTGCCCCGTGCCGCCGGGGCTCCGACCTCAGGAGATGACCGACTTTCTCCCACGGGTTGTTGGAGGATCGGTGGATGGGTTAATTCCTTACCCAGCAACCGACGGCAAGGGTCAAGGGTCTTTTGCTTCTGGCAGCACTCTAAGCCCGCTCTAAGCCAGCAGGCTGGTTGGATGGCTGAGACATGTCCCATCTCTAAGTGCTAAACGGAACAGGGTAGTCACTCTCGACAGCATGTTTCGGTTGGCATGGCCTCCAGCAAATAGGGGTCCAGGGAAGGCCTTTTCAGCACAGCCGTCCGGCTCCATCGTCACCAGAAAGAGCAAGCCGCTGACACCTTGTGGTAGCGCTGATGGGCCTTCGTGCGGCGGCTTTGTCGGAATCAGACCAGGACCTGCTGCACGGCGGCGGAGAGGGGCACGCAGCCAGCATTTTCAGCTGTCCGTTTTGGTATTGTTCGCCGGCATGCTGTGGTGATTGACCTGGGGCCCATGAAGCCTAGCAGTGCCGAGTCCGGGGCACGAGACCTGGAGGGGAAGCTATGGAATGCTCAAGAGGGGTCCAAGCTATCGGGGTTTATCAATTCGAAACTCTGGTGCTCACGGATCGAAGTGATAAACTTCGGAGGGAAAACATATCACGACGTTGCTGTGTCGCAGATGCACGCAGCTGACTGACTCGACCCGAGCTCAGGTGAAGGCGACGTATCATGGATGCAGACCCCACCTTGACCCGGTGGCGGCAGGATCAATCTCGAAGGTCGGTTCAACCTGGGAAGGGACGGACGGCTGTGGTGCTGCGCCTTCCTCCAACTGGGCAGATTCACAAGGCTCTTGTGAAAGATCGAGCCGCAGTCACCGCCTCGTCTGCTCATCCGATCATCTCCATCTCGCCGTTTCCTCGAGCTAAATCATGTCTCCACGACGACGGACCTCACGATGATGTCGGACAAAATTCAAGAACTAGCTCTGTTCCAAGCCAAATTCAGCACAGTCCGCTCTCCTCTCTTAACCTGAGTGACAGTATGAATCTCGGCACTGGGAACCAGAGCTGCCAGGGTTCGAAGCTAGTCCAGTGTCGGATCCACCCTGGGAAGGCTCGTGGATGTTCTCGAAGTAATAAACCTGATGGAGCACCAATGGCGTCACTGCGTTCCAGTTACACGTTGACATCGTTTTCGTTTCATTGAACCCTGGGTGCAGGCGACTGGATCCTGCTGGATACGACTTGCAGGCCGTCGCCCGGGGGCCAGGGCCAGCACAAGACCCAGAGCCAGCGATCATCAATTAATCGTCAGAGCGTGCGGAGGCCCAGTTCCGACAATCGTCGGCACTGCGAGCAATAAGCATGTCTGTCACAGGGTCATGCACGACACCTTCGAGATGATGGGTGCCCTTATCCAGCATCTCGGGCCGCACATCACGAAATGCCATTGTGCGAGTTGAGCCTCAAATGGTCGAAAAGATCAGGAACTGCATGCTGAACCACCATTGTGTCTGTCGACTTCCACATCAGCTCGAATGATCTACAGATCGAGATTTCCTTGATTCGCATACGGGGAATTATTAGCATTCGTTCTCACGAGGATCCGGGTGGCGATTTTGAGGCTCTCCTCCTGTCCAGTCGAGCCTCCAAGGATGCTTCCAAGGATGCTTCCAGGGTGCTTCCAGATAGGGAGAACCTCACCCGGCCAGCGAGCTCGCGTTGTTCGCCGCCTTTCCTGGTCAGTACATGGATGTCTGCGCCAGCACGCCAGAGAGATCTCATCCCGCGTCGAATAAGATCAAATCCGAGGCGGTTGCCTTTTGGGCCATCCCCGGAATCATCGATCCAGCACCGGTTCAGTGATCTGTCGGCCCTGCCCGACGTCATGCGTGCCGGCGATCAAGGAGCTAACCACAACAACGCGCCGACGCGACCGGCCTATTGATCTCATCATGCGCTCCAAGTCCCACCTGAATCTACTGAGAATCTCGATGCAGAAGGCCAGTACGAGTTTGTTCCCGGTTTTTTCTGCTTCACCGTGTGTTTTGCGACAACGATTTCGCGACATGGCTCGCAAAGTTCGTGCATCATCACCATCCCATTCTGGACATCTGTTTGGTTTTGTTTGTTTACTTTCCGGCTTCTGTTACTCAAGCGCGCGCTCGAGCCAGCTGACCTGACCTGGTCAGCGCTATTGAGGACTACACCGCCCCGGGAGAGCCACAGAGGTAGTGGTGTGGCACCAGGAGTGCACTGGACCAACAGCTATCTACCTGAGAGTCCAATGAGAACCATCAATTGGAACATCCTTCGCTGGAGCTCGCCAACGCCGCGTGGTTGCAGTCCTCGCGGCCGCCACGGCCGCCACGGCCCACGGCAAACAAGGGACACGAACGGAAAGTAGGCAATAAGCTTCCAGGGCACCCCTCCCTCGGCTGAAACCTTTGCTCGCACCGGGAGCTTGGGAACAAGCTTGGGGGATAGCTCCCCCTCTTTTGTTGCTATTCAAAGCTCCGGAGGACCAAAAAGCTCAGCTCCTTCAAGCCACGAGAGCTCACAGACTACACCACGATGGAAGTCAATTCCGAATTTCCAACCCTCACCAGGTTGCGGTAGAGCATTTGTGGGTATAGGGCC
Organism: Diaporthe citrichinensis; assembly: GCA_014872995.1. Classification (NCBI taxonomy): domain Eukaryota; kingdom Fungi; phylum Ascomycota; class Sordariomycetes; order Diaporthales; family Diaporthaceae; genus Diaporthe; species Diaporthe citrichinensis. Next base: position 60,117 of record JADAZR010000030.1, read on the forward strand.
TCTTGCTGGGGTCAACTCCCCCGCAATTTCGGGCTAGACCATCACTCTGTCGTGAGATGGGACCACGGAGCGAACATAACACGATACACGAAAAGATCGCCCACCTCTGACCGTGCCCAGGCCTCTCTCTGCCTTGAACTTGACAGAGGCCCGGGAGATGGAGCTCCCTGCATCATCGCCCCATCCCCCTACCTTAAAGGTGGGAAAGTGTGATGCCAACGTGCATGAGCGCGTTTGGACTGCAGCACGGCGCATGCAGCTTGTCAGACACCCCGGTGGGACCCATTTGGGAAGTGGAGCTTCCGCCGGCTTGCGCTTGGGCGCAGGTTTGAGGAGGGTTGCAACTGAAGCTTCCTGCTGCCCGGGGAGGGGGTCTGGGCCAGAATGTAAACAAGATGAGGGGTCGACAACGCGCTGCTCACGTAAACAAGAAGCCCTGACCGGGGTGCTGCCGCCGGGTCTGGATTCATCATCACGAAGTCACGGGACCACGGCGATCCTCACCAACGCCCTCACCTCGATTCGGTGTAAGCTTACCTGTGAGCACCAACCGTGGAGATTGCAATCCTTTTGATACCATTTCATCCTTCGCCAATCCTCTGGCGATTCCAGACCCGATTTTCAATACGGGCAACCTGCAAATCCCTGGAGAAATCATCAGCGCGAGATATTGAGGCATGCCCGGCGCGCGTCTAATCATCGTCGCCAGCCGGCAATTACAGCACCACAGCTGCCTTCCAGCTGGGATCCGACGCGTACTTTCCACATCAAGCCGACCCTTGAGACCGAAGGTTCACGTATGGACTCCTGAGGCTGATCAGGACACTCCAGCTCCGATGGCAGGGGTGCCAAGTAGGCGCCCGGTGTCCACCAGATCGCGAAGAAGACAGCGTTCACGGCTGGACCACTACACATCCGGATAGGGTCCCAGAGTTCGGTCAAATAACTAACAAACCAGTCTGATCTTGCCTCCGAATATATGAAATGATACAGCGTTATAGGACCCCGTACTGGAGAGATTCAGTGCCGGCAGCCTCACAAGAGCAGGTCAGGTGTAAAGGAATACCTAGTGCCGCCCCGAACAGCCTCTTCGAGAAATGCAAGCGCAGTACTCAGCATTTTGGACGCAGGCTTTCCTTGTCAGTTCAAGAGCAGGTCATCCTCATCTTATAGCTGAGCGCTATTGGGGCCTAAACACCACCGGGGGCTGTGCCGGCCGCGGTCGCCTCTACTGGCCGCGTGAGTCACGAGTGAGCCTCACACGCACACACATCCAGCCACCTTTGCAAGCAATGGCTAGGGTCCCAAAGCCACAGATGGACGCTTATAATCCAAATGATGTTGGAAAAGACATGGCCGGATGGTGTAGTGGCAGCATACTTCGTTTGGGACGATGTGACCCGGGTTCAAGTCCTGGTCCGGCCCTTGATTTTGCTTTTATAATTTTCTGAGAGTTCTTTTTGGCCTCTTCATAATGAGGTTTTAGCAGACTCTGGACCATAGTTCTAGGCGTGAAGAACCAGAAAAAATGTAGACAAAGTAGGGGAATATTATAGACATGCGCAAAGTTATGGAGTTTGTTCCTGTCCTTCTCCATTTACAGTCACTCAGCGATTTGGCCAGTCCACTGCCAGCTAGCATATTGGTTTTGTGCCCGGATTGCACGTGTTTCTTCGTTACGGACCTTGCCTTACCCAAAGTCTTTCAATTTGGCATGTATCATTTTTAAAATTCGAGCACCCGAGGCTTCATCCATTTGCAAGTTGGCCGTCTTTCTTTGTCTCGGACGAGAACCTCGCATTGTGTTGAATCACAGCCCTATAAGCAATTAAACTAGGAAATCGAAGTGCTTCTTGTGCCTTCCAAGAAAGATAACGCTTAGTCTTCCCCACATTAGTAAAGGCATACTAGTAAAGCATGGAACTGTGGGTGAAACCTCACCAATGTTTGACTCTCATGGAAAGAAAAGGCTCCCATGTGTCAGTGAGCTCAACCTTGGTCCAAGGGTCCTGAAAATCGTAAAATAGGCCGGTTCAATCGTTGTCTGAGACATGACGGTCCTATACTAACCCGGATTGACTGCAAGGCATTCCTATTTCCGCGCCCCATATCCCCCACCCGGGTATACATTATGATCGTCACGGCCTGTTCTAGGCTTCTGTTTCTGTGACCTGTTTCCTGGTCTCATGACCAGCAAGCCTCCTCAGAATTCAGATCTACGGCTTATGACCCGGGTCTCGTGGACGGCGATTTTGCGACTCCATGGTAGGTATAGACGAAGCGTCATCTCAGAGAGGTACTCTTTAGCATTATGGATGTCTGAGAGGGCAATGATCGGCGAGGTTTTGTAGCAGTGTACTTTCTTCCAGGAAGTCTCAACCTGGATCTTCGTGCTTCGGCAAAGCCGTCGTCATTGGAAGAAACTAGTCTCATTGGTTGTGTCCCCTATTAGCCCTGGTAAGTCTTTGTCAGACAGAGGATGGTCGAAATTTCGCTTCCTCTTAGCTTGGCTAGGGTTTGCTCCCGGAATTGATTCCAGGATGTGGAATTACCTCTCCTCAAGCGCCCATCCATTGTTCGCCTTGCTCCGAAGACGGATAAAATCTGAAATTCATGTCTTAAATTTGAGATTAAATCGTCATGGTATGTCCGAATCGCGGGGTGAGGCAATTTTTATCGCTTCGCCGCCTCTCAACCGGAAAGATAGACAAAATCTGGCTGCGATTAAAGCTGCTGTGGAGCATCAGGTAGGTACGGAGGTGTTGGTGACAAAAATGAACGCTCAGCGAGTCTTGTGCGCCTCTGACAGATGCTATGACTGAATGCTTATTCTTTGATCGCAATGTCATCATTTTTGGGGACGAACCAGATGATCCTGACTCCAGTCCTTGTTTTACTTTCGCAGCCTAGGTGCCATGCCGTGCTTTGGTGAGCTGCAGAGAGGGTCACTATGGCCTCCCTTCCCTTAATTGGTTACCATTTCTATGAGTCGGTCTTTGCAGATTTTCTAATAAAAAGTCTCCTCTTTTCAGAAGCAATTAAATGGCGATCAGGCAGCCTTTCCAAAAAGAAGGATCATAAAGCTGAAAAATGGACTCGCAGCGAGAATGGACTTGCATCTGGAAAATGGACTTTAGGGTCATTGCTAGGTACTTAATTTTGCTAATACTTATTGCCTAAATTAAAGTACCTCCTAAGAGCAGCTCCTTCCTTCCTTCAACTTCAACTCCCCACCTGCCTTCTCTCTCTTAGCCAGAAGCCTTAGCCAAAAGGGTGCTTTAATCAGATTATTAAAATACAATACAAGATTTGATTTACAGCCTGCTAAACCACTCAAATTCAAAAGGAAGCGTTGTTAAAGGATAAAAGGAGGGATTCTATTTCGGCCAGCCGCCGTCCCGAAGCAGGAGACTCACTGCTAATAATTGGGAGGGGATTATCTTCAAAGGAAGGCACCTCCCAGGAGAGGCCATTTCTAACCCTAAGACCATTTCTTCTCAACGATCAATTTCAACCTTTCAAACCTGTTCTAATTTGCTAGGAATTTATATAGGACTAGCAACTTCTAGCAAATTGACGGTCTGATAAGGAGTATGTTTAAAATGATCATTTTAAGCTAAAAGAGAGAGCTTCTAAGTAGCAAGATGAGCCAAACTGTATGGAAGGGCTATAGTGACCATCTCTGCGGCCCACCAAAGCACGGTATGGTGTCGCATTTTCTCATCGTCCCGGATGAGGACTTAAAAAATACACGCCACGCCTGTGATGCCACGGCACTTATATAATGCTATGGTATTTCCAATGGTGATTGGAAATTACTGGTCTTTTGGCGGAGTGGGTTGCTTTGCTAGCAGTAAGCAATTCGTCTCAACGCCCCCCTTGGAGGTTCCATGTCCCGGAGAACGAGTCTCCGGTCCTGGTTTTGTGTATTTTCTTCACAAGCGACAGGCCGAGTGTTGAGGATCCTGGACGGCACCTAGCTCAAGCCTTCCAAAAAATGAGCCTGAGCGGATGGTTTGGTTGGTGTACAATAGACACCATGACAGCGGACACTGGAGGTGGATGCGACAAGAACAAGGCCCGCGCGCACACCGAGACGTGCTGAGAACGACGGAGGCCCGAATCCTCGACACCGAGAGATACACGACGTAAGCATTCCCAGAATGGAGAGATGTCCAGGAGGACGAGTTGCTGAGATGGACCACAGCGCCAGCGGAACAGCCGCAGAATCAGATCATCCGATGGTCCCGCTCACAGAAACCGCTAGCCTTGTTTTCCTTTTGAACCGTGGCGAAGATTTGTGGCTCACTCTATCTGTATCGATACCTAGGTACCTAGGTATGTTTTCGCAGGTTTTGAATACTTACTACATATATAATTTAGCAGGGTACGACAGAATAAAGGCTTGATTACGATGAATAAACACACTTCCAGATCATTTGCAAGTGTAGCGCGTCACCTTAGCTTTTCGAAGAGAATGCCTCTTTCCTTACTTTCCTAACATCACAATCTTGTTGCCGTATTTGCGTTGTCCAACTGTATTGTTGAATAGTAAATAGTATGCCCAAAGTCATTTGATCAGCTTGCCTTGCCCTACTGTTGCACATCTCTGCGTAGTCTTACCGCAGTATATTCTCAATTCTGACCAGCCGACGGTGTCTGACACGGAAGGACATCTCAGGTGCGGAAAGTGAAGGCGTAGTATACTATCCTTAAAAAGCATACACGTGCACTATGGGATGAAGATGATGACTGACTACAGCACATCTACTGCTCCGAGGGCAAGTGTTATGAATAATTCAACTTGAACCAGGTAATGTCAATACTAAGTACAGCAGCAGCTAAGAACAGTGATAATGCAGTCCGATATCATCACTTCATCAGATACTCTAGGTGGTGTTTCGTGAGAAAGTTGTTTAGTACACGCTCAATAACAATACAATAAATGACCCAAGCCTTGCTTTCGTTCCCGACACGATCAACCACGTCCAGAACCACCAAAGTACTTACCTAGGCACACTAAATCTCCAACGCTTGACTCTGCGCTCTCTTCTCGTGATACCACATTATCTAGATATCATGAGTTCAGAATCCGATATACATAACGGTTGTTGATGCCAGTGGATCTGATTTGCGTTGTTCTGTCTTTCTATCTCACAACTAAATCTTGGGAGCTGGTCGGAGGCTGGGATATTCTGCGCAAGTCACCACCAAAAAGTACGAATTGCGTTACCGGTAAGATAAGACACGGGCTCGGAAACCTTTTATTTTCAGTCGCTCTTAGCAAATGCCCTTCTACTTAGTGTTGCCTGGCTTTATTCACTTTTGACTCCCTTGAGCATGCCTAGGTATCAACAGAGGTTTGACGGAGCAAAGGAAAAGACGGATTGACTGCATTCCTCGAAGTAACACGACAGCCAGGTGAAAGTCTGCTCAGTGTAAGTAAATTCTTCCTCGGCTTCATTCATATGCTATGTTACGCAATTAGAAAGATTCAGTTTGGGCCAGAAAAACGCCGCGAAGTGAAATGATTAAAATGCAGCATCTGGCCACTGCCCCACCGCAGTGCGAGCTCGAACGCCTTGTATGGCCAAAGTAGGTCGGTCAAAATTTCCAGAACACTGATCATATCTTGGGTCCAGATCTACACCAGCGACCGACTTCAGTTTTCACACGATTGAGCCGAGAAATCTTTTTCTAGTTGTCTTCGCAGCTGTAGACAGTCGAGGCTGACCATTCGGCATCATCTTCCACATCAGAGCAAGCCGCTGACAACGGTCGCACTTGAACTTCGTTTGCATTCTGCAAGACACATGGGCAGTGCCGAGTCGGCTCGAGGCAGCTTACGGAACGACCCGTCGGATCTCGCTGATGTTATCTTATCCATCTTATCAACTGCTTACATAACACATTTGACCCAATCACATGCGGATCGCATGAAGCCGCCCAACTTTTTTTGTTGATCTGAAGAAGCGGCGTCGAACAGACAGACGGAAGGAAACTGCTCCCGTTCAACCCGTGTGACTGCATAGATTCGATCAATTGATCCAGATCTACTACAATCGCGTTCATGATGCCTCCAAATAAGCGCAAACACCGCAAAGAGAACCCAAATGCCATCGAGCCTTCACAAAAGCGAGTCAAAACCGAAACCTCTGCAGATGTCGATGTCGAGCCCTCTCCCAAGCCCGTGAAGTTCGAGGGCGGCAAGAAGAAGGGCAAGCCTGCTCCCGCCAAGCAACTCTCGAAAAAGCAGCTCCTTTCCGACAAGTCGCTGTTCCCAGAGCAGCAAGACCGTAACATCGAGGCCCCTCTCTACGAGTTACTGGGCAGCGAGGACCCCAACGAGCGCCTTCAGGCCGCCGACGTGATCATATCCAAGCTTCTGGACAACGATGGCGTCTCGGAGTCTTCTCTCGACAGACACCTTGAAAAGCGGCTATTCAGAGGGCTCGCCAGCAGCAGGAAAGCGTCAAGGCTGGGCTTCAGCGTCGTGCTGACCGAGATACTACAACAACTTTGGGGAGAGAAGGACCTCTGCGGCGACAAGTACCGAGGCCTGACGTTCGACTTCGTCCTGAACACACTTACAGAGAAGACAAAACCCGTTGGAAACATCGCCGGCCAGGAAGAGAAGGATCACTACTTTGGCCAGCTATTTGGAATAGAATGCTTCGTGCGGGCCAAAATACTCTTTGACGATGTCACGAGGTGGAACACGATATTGGCCTTGTTGATCAAGCTGGCCAAGAAGAAGGTCTGGCTTAAGCCTCAATGCGCGTGGATCATCCTCCAAACAGTTCCTCAGATGGATCAGCAGATCGCAGAGGAGAGTCTGCGTAAGCTTGACGAGGCTGGTTGGGCCAAGACACCAGACGCAGTGGCAATCACTGTTGTCTTTACGGAGAAGTTCCCGAAGATCAAGCTGCCTTCGAAATCATGGCGAGATTTCCTATCCTCCAAATACCTCGGAGAACTGCCAGCTGTCTTGAAAGATAGCGGGAAGCAGGAAAGCAAGCAGGAAACCAATGGCGACGAGCCGGCCCAGAAGCAAAAACAGGCAAGCTGGACCGCGCAGTTGCATTTCGTCTGGGATATCATACTTGCCCACTACGTCAAGCTGGCATCTACAGATCCCAAGAGTGCATCTGATCAGTTCAAGCAGTTCTGGAGCCGAGTCGTGGATCAGGGATTTTTCTCCAAAACCGCCTCGGAGCCTCAGAAGTTTACCGGTTTCATGATCTTCCAGAAATTTCTCGAGGCCGGAATTGCGCACCCTCACATCACTCACAATTTGTTCTCCCAGAACCTGCTGACCTGCTTGATGAACCAGGCGGCGAAGCAGGACAGGTACCTCCATCGGGCAGCCACCAAAGCCCTCAAGACCATAGAGCAGGCCGCGGACACAGACCGTGACCTGGTCCCTGTTGTAATCCAGTTTCTCCTCGGCAAGCAAGGCGCGTACAATTTCGACCAGAGGTCGAACAGCAAGACCGTCGACAAACTACTGCACCTCACAAGACCGCAAAATGCCCAAGAGGTCATCAAGACCTTGAGGCAGCTGGTTCTCGAGTCGGAGGGTGACGGTGCGGAGAATCATATCCTGGTATACGCGGATTATCTGTTCCGTCTGGCTAGCATCGTCCCAACAGAGGCTGATGCGAAGAATGCTAGCAAGGGGTCCGTGGGCGGACCCGCCCTGCAAGAGTTCGCGAGGATCGCATATCCCAAGGCTGGCGAGACTGTTCCAGGACTGAGCGAGAAGACCAAGCCAATCCTGCGCCAGAAGCTTACCGCTGCGCTCGCCAAATTCGTGAAGCGGCCCGAAGATTTTGCTGAGTTCTGCAATGTCATCATGTTGATCGACTCGAGCAGCGTCGACATGGATGAGGAGCTCCAGGCGGAGCTGCTCGAGGCGCTGGAGAAGTTGCAGCAGTTGACGGACCCGAAGGAGGCCAAAGGCGACAGAAGCAACGCCTACCAGGGCCTGGCCCTTCTTTACGCCGTTGCGATTCTGCAGCTGTACAACGCGGAGCCTGATGCCGTTGACATCCTGCATGATTTGAGGCAATGCCACGAGAAGTTGCTTAGCAAGCAGAAGGGCGAGGATGGTGACGTGTCAGCGCTGCTTGTGGAAATTCTGCTTGCTATGGTTGCTCGCCCTTCGTCCCTGATGCGACAAACTGCAGACCGCGTCTTTGAGGCGTTCACAAGTCTCATGACCGAAGAAGCCCTCACCCTGTTGACGGACACTTTGGCAGCCAAGGAGGACGCAGAAGGTCTGCGAGCTTTATTCGACACGGACGCAGACATGGAAGATGTAGAGGAAGGCGCTGGCCCTGACGATGAGGACGATGTCTCTGAGCTCGGTTCGGACGTTGAGTTCGTTGACGCAGAGGAGACGCAGGAAGCTGACGGGGAGTCAGGTAGTGAAGAAGAAAACGGTGATGACGGGGAGTCAGAAGAAGAGGACGACGAAGACGCAGAGGAGGAACTTAACGAAGACGAGGCCAAGCTCAAGGCACTGGACGACGACCTCGCAAAGTTGCTCAATAGTCACCGGCTCGACAAGGACAATGACGCCGCGTCATCCGATGACGACTCGGACATGAGCGACTCGGAGATGATAGCGCTTGACGAGAAGCTCGCCGCGGCGTTCAAGTCGCGCGTCAAGAACGGCAATAAGAAGAAGGAGAACAAGGACGCCAAGGAGACGGTGGTCAACTTCAAGCACCGCACGCTTGACCTCCTGGCCATCTTCGCCAGGAGGGAGGCCGCCAACCCGCTGGTGTACAAGCTGCTCCTGCCGCTGCTGCAGATGATGCGCACCACCAAGACGAAGGACCTGGCGAGGAAGGCGGGCAACATCATCGCCGAGATGTCCAAGGCGCAGCGGAAGGCCAAGGCCAGCGGTAGCAAGGACGAGGAGAACGAGAACCAAGGAGACAAGGACGGCGACAAGGCCGGCTTGGAGGAGTACCTGACGGAGCAGACACAGCTGCTCGAGGCGATCCACGATGAGATGGCCCACGACGAGTCTCACGCGTTCGCCAAGTCGGCGTCCAACGCGAGCCTCCTGGTGGCGGGGGACATCCTGAGCAAGAACGTGGGCCACTTCCAGATGATATGGGAGACTTACGGCGGGCTCGCCATGGAGTGGGCCATGCACGGCGGATTCCAGTTCTCGACCATTATCGCGGACTGGACGCAGTGGATTCAGGCGCACCCCGCGCTCGTGGCGAGGCGGATGGACGCGGTGCCGGAGAAGGCAGATGACCCGACAGAGGCGGATGGTGAGGATGGGGACGAGGAGGACGAGGAAGACGACGAGTGATCATTGTGGGTTGAGCGTCCTGCAGCGAACTGGATAGACCAAGCTACGTTTCAAGAACAGCAAAGGCTTCGTGACTATCAGCTTGGAGAGTAATTCTACGCACGCGTCATGGTCGGGGTTGTGAATGCGTAACACGTCAATAATCTATAGCCCCTGGATCGTCAAAGCTGTAGTTTTTATGGTACAAGTGCCCTGGGTCGTCAGGCTGCCGGCAGAGTTCCATTGCTGCAGAACGCTCTGCTCTGAGGCTTGCTGCTCATTCGTGAGGGGCCGGTGCTTTTCTCACTGGTCTCTCCCACAAGGGGGAGGCATGACCTCCGACCGTCCCCAGCGCTCCGAACAGTCTATGTAGTCCTCTGGAGGAAGGAATTTCTCCCCAGCCAGACGGCCTAGCCCGGGCGGCATCTAGTCCTCCTCCATCTTGTCGCCGTCCTTCTTGTCATCCTCGTCATCGTCGTTGTCCTCCTTCGCTAACCGCTCCGCCTCCTCCCGCAGCGCCTTGGGGACCTCCTCATGCCGGCCCTTGGTGGGGCCGTCGTGGTTGCTGATCCAGGTCATCTCCAGCTCGTACTCCTTGTCCTTGTTGTCGTCGTGGGCGAGGTGGATGATCCTCGCGGCGTGCTTGACGCCGTCCTGCAGCGAGATGCCCTCGCCGCTCAGGTCCAGCTTCTCGAGCTCCGCCTTGGCCGCCTGCCGGCCCTTGCCCGTCGCGGCGCCGTAGTAGCCCCAGTACAGGCCGGACGGCTCGATCATGTACAGGAAGGGCCCGCCGTGCTTCTTGCCCTCAGCCTTGCCGCCCGCGCCGACCTTGGGGCCCGACCCCACCTCGCCGTCCACGGGGAGCTCTAGCTCGCTGTCGTAGCCGCCGACGATGGCGGTGATGCCGAAGGGCCGCACGGACTGGTACAGGGTGTAGGCTTGCAGGTAGCCGCCCATGCGGGACGCGAGGTCGGAGGTGGCGATGGGGGCCTTGAAGTTGTCCCGCCACGAGCGGGCCTCGTCGCGTGCGCGGTCGATGAAGTGTCTGCCGTCGGGGACCATGCCAGAGTAGACCTGTTTAAACGGGGGAGCCGTGTTAGATGCAGATTTCCTTCGAGTCCGGAGGTCTCAACGTTTCTAAGGACGAGAGGGCGGGGATGAGCGTACAACACCAAGATGCCTGTCAACGGTCGCGATCCGCTTGTTTGCGCCGGGCTTCAGCAGCTTGGATGCGACGACCTTCTCAACTGCCAGGACAACGCCATCTTTGCAACGGATTCCGATTGATGTGCCGGCGTTCTCGACTGCTTTGACGGCGTATTCGACCTGGAAGTTCCGGCCGTCGGGGGAGAAGATGGAGTTGGCGAGATCGTAGCCTGTTCCTATCGACGTCTACAACGTGAAAGCCGCCGTTAGCCTGCCTGCTGTGAGTGGCGGAGGGGTGGTTTGCGGGGCCATGAGCTTACCATGATGATACTCTACGCGATTGTGATACGGTTTCGAGGGTTGAAAGGGGCAGAGAGGCACGGTGCTGAGATGAATGGGCTGTTGCGAGGGCGGTACGTGGTCGGCGGTAGGAGAGCTTTGGGTGACGGATGACGAACGGGGGTGGTTTGGAGCTCCCCCAGAGCAGCCTGGGTTCCCTTCAGGCAACTGGAGCTGCGCGTTTCTAGCCTGCCGCCGCCCACGCAGCTGCAGCTCAAACTGACGCTTGATAGTGGCTGGGATGGGCAAGAGCATTGGCTGCAGGGGTCAGGGAACCGGGATGATCCATAAAGTGGCTGTGCAGAAGTGGCTTGACCTTCTTCTAGACTACATACATCTGGAATGACGCTTTGGACAAAACATATCATGTTCCCTTGATCATGGACTTCCTCGGTGTTTTGCAACTTTTTTTCTGCTAAAATAAGAGTATCCATGACTGAGTTGTCAGTGATGCACCAAAAGTTCTATGATGCCGTCTTCCCCAACTCTTCATAACTAACAACCGGATTGTCTTCTACCAAACTCTCCTGTTTTACGGAAACCACACGCTATCCAATTTACTGCACCTTTTCTTTGCTCGAGACTCCACCAGCATTGTCAATCAAAACTTGAGAATTATCTCAACTAACACCAAGAAATCATGCTGCCAAAATTCAGCTGGGCTTCTGTGGCCACGTGTCATACGCCGATATCCTGTCCATCAGTGCTATACTGTCCCTGAGTTCATCCATCCTCATCATCGCATCCATAATGGAGAACGGTTTGCCCTCCTTCGTATCCTGGACCCACTCACCGGTGCGTAACTTGTGGTTGAGCAGCCCGAGCTCCTCCTCGGCCGCGTCCCTAAGCTTCGCTCGGAGCTTTGGGTCGTGGAGCCTCCAGCCATACTTCCCGTTGATGGCCGAATCGGGTGTGTCCTGGTAGGCCCTAAATTCCTTGTAGGCTGTCGAGCTCTCGCCCTCGCCCTGCAGCCCGTCGATCATGCGCTCGGTTTGGTCGTCGTATATCTCGACGTCCTTGCCCTTCATCCTGTCAAACGCAGCTTTCGCCACGTCTTCAACGCAATCGAGGTGCTGGAGCTCTTTCTGGAGCTCTTTCCACTTTTTCTTTTGTTCCCCCTGTATGTATGGACCCCTCTTGGGAACGGTGTTCAAGTAATCCGCTCCTTGTTCGTAATCCGCCCATCTTACACATTTTGCTTTCCCTTTTCCTTTGTCTGGTTTTGGGTCTTCATCATCATTGCCATCCTCCGGGGGTTCCTCTGTGTTGTCGTCCGGTGGCACGGGTGTCCCCGGGGGTGTTGGCGGTACTTGGGGCGGTTTTTTTGCTGGCGGTTTTGCTGGTGGCTTTGCTGGTGGATTTTCTGGTGGAGTTTCTGGTGGATTCTCTGGTGGATTCTCTGGTGGATTTTCTGGTGGATTTGCTGGTGGCTTTGCTGGCGGTTGAGGTGGCTTTGGTGGTTGAGGCGGCTCTGATGGTGGTTGAGGCGAGTCTGGCGGGTTAGGAGTGTTTGGTCGCGTCGGCGGCACTTGGGGGGTTTTTTTTGCTGGCGGTTTTGCTGGCGGTTTTGCTGGTGGATTTTCTGGTGGATTTGCTGGTGGATTTGCTGGTGGCTTTGCTGGCGGTTGAGGCGGCTCTGGTGGCGGTTGATCTGGTGGCGGTTGATCTGGTGGCGGTTGAGGTGGCTTTGCTGGTGGTTGGGCTGGTTCCGGCGGTGGTTGAGGGTTGTTTGGCGGTTCTGGTGGCGGGTGAGCCGGTTCTGGTGGCGGCTGAGGGTTGTTTGGAGGCTCTGGTGGCGGGTGAGCCGGTTCTGGTGGCGGCTGAGGGTTGTTTGGCGGCTCTGGTGGCGGGTGAGCCGGTTCTGGTGGCGGTTGAGGGGTGTTTGGCGGCGTAGGCGGTACTTGGGGCGGTTTTGCTGGTGGTTTTGCTGGCGGTTGAGCCGGCTCTGGTGGGTTGGGATTGTTCCCTGACCCCGGTGGAGGTGAAGGAGGGTTCTCTGATGGTGGAGATGGGGGACTGTTCTCTGAAGGAGGTGAGGGTGATTTATTCCCTGGCGGCTTCGAGGGTGATCCATTATCTGATGGCGGTGGGGCTCGTGGTAGCTGTGGTTCAATAGGCGGGATTTCAGGAGAGGGAGGTAGTGGCGGAAGCTCATCAATAGGGGGGAATTCAGGAGAGGGAGGTAGTGGCGGAAGCTCATCAATAGGAGGGAATTCAGGAGAGGGAGGTAGTGGCGGCAGGTCTTCAAGAGGGATGTCCGGGATCTCAGGGATTTCTGGTGCGTGTGGGCCTCCTGGCCGTCGGAAGATGTTCCTAAACCTGTCCCAAAGGCCTCTTATACCCCCTTTGACGTTTCTCAGAAATTCTCTGCCTTTAGGGTGGGTTAAAAGCCTGCGCACGCCTTCCAAAAAGGCTCCAACGGCGGGTGGAAGACCGCCGGCGAGACCTTTCTTCTTCTTCTTGTCTTCTTTGTCTTTCTGCCTTTGAAGCTCACGCTCACGCTCACGCCGGTGTTGCTCCTCTGGGGTCGGGGACGTGGGCTGTGACCCTGTAGAGGTGGTGGGTGAGGCTTTCGTGATTGTAGACGTGACCAAGGTTGTCGGAGTACCAGTGGTACGTGGCGGTGCTTCAGTGTTTTGACGCGAAGACGGTCCCTGTACGGCGGCAGTTTCGATACTGGGCTTGGGAGTCGTCTGAGGAGTGGTTGTGGGAGACGGATTCTGCCCAGTCGAATTCGATGGCCTGGGACTTATAGACTGAGTAGACGGATCAACACCGGGTACACCTGAGGGCTTCACAATGGTTGGTTTGGAAGAGGTCGTCTCAGATGGAGTCGAGTACACCCGGACAAGCGTTGTTGGAGAAGGAGTGACTTTGGAGGAGCCCGAGGAACTTGGGATGGTAGGATAAACAGTGGCCGTAGTACCAAGCGAAGGCGAGGATGTCAGGCTGGTCGACGGCGACGAAGAATTTGTCCCATTGACATCAGGCTTTGGCGAGCTCGTTGGTAGAATGGATGAGGTCACTCCAGGGCTGATTACGGAGTCCGTAGTTCCAGGAGCGGCTGTGGCAATGATAGTCCCAGAGCTGGTATTTCTGGGAGTGGCCCCAGAGGAGACGCTCCCGGAGGGGATAGTCCCAAAGGATGTAGTCTCAGAAGGAACAATACTAGGACCAGTTTGAGAGGACTCGTCACCAGAAAGAAGCTTAGAGCCTGCCGAGGGAAAAAAATAGGGAGCGGATATCGAAGCCGTTGGTGAACTCGGGCTGGTAAACTCAGAAGTGGCTGATGGCGTGGAGACATCTTCAAGCGAAGGGGATGGATAGGGGTAAGAACTGGCCGTCGATGTTGTTGGCGAGCCAGGGCGGTCGACCTCAGTGGACGCTGATGGTGTCAATGTAACCTCGACGGTGGATGGCTGCCCGACGCTCTGTTCAGGGTGCTCCTCCGTCACAATTACTCCAGGCTTGTAGGAGACGACTCGGTGCTCCTCCGGCAGATATGGTCCAGGCTTGTAGATGACGACTCGATGCTCGTGCTCTCCATCAGGTATACCGCTGGCGTCATCGTCATAGTCAACCTGCCCGAATCGAGTATCCTGTCTTGGAACTGATGCAGCTTGAGTACCTGGTGCAGCTGCGGACAGACCAGCAAGCACAACTGCTATGGTAGGTAGTAAGTGCCGCATATTGGAAGTTTGGTATATTCCAAGCAGGCAAGCACTAATGCCTTTACAGGCAGCGAGGTGAGTGATGAACGAATGATGGGAGAATTGTTGTTGTTGGTGATATATGTCGATACCAAATGTGGTTTCGAGTGGGAGATTGTTCGGAGTTCAGTTGACTGGTTGAGAGTGTAGAGTTGAGTTGTGAGTTGAGAATGTAAAAGTCGGAAACGCGTAGGACAGGTGGTAGAACAATTCTTTTATAGATTTAATGAGGCCATGTTCAGTGGTATTTCGACCAATTCTGGTACTGAGGAGCACTTGTTAAAAGATCTGGAGAAAACAATTGCGTTTAATTCAAGTATGTCATTTTTCGCTATTCTTCTTGGAATGTTGCGACTCCACGGGTGCCCGGACGTCAGGCTAGTCTTGTCCGTGCTACAACTAGCCACAGTTTGGTGAAAGATAGTGGTACTCAGTTCTTGCTTGGAACAACAACTCAACATTTATTTTGCCTTGTTTTCGAGTTAATCACATCTTGGGGAATAAGTACCCGCTCTGAAAATCAACATTCGGTGCAGAATGGTCTATTCGGCTTTTCTAGCGGGCTGTGATCAGAAGTTCTGTTGAGATCTCGCTGGAAACATCGGGCAAGTCTGTTCTGAGTCTAATTAAATTTATAGAGATCTTGCTCCTACCTGCTCCTATGTCTTCAAGACCATTGGGTGAGAGCTACAGTTTGTGTATGCTATAGTTATGTAATCGTTGTGTCAACATTGCACTAGCGGTTCAAATTGTCGAAATCCAAAGATTAGGCTATAATTATTGGCAGCTTCTGAGCCGACTTGCTTGTTCAAGTACTGCAAGATGGGACCGTGCTGTGCTAGCCGAATTGAAATTCACAGAAACCCAGATTGAGAAGTAGAGGTTGGGGGGAAGGGATGGGGCGAATGGTCCTTTAGCAAAGTCACAAGATGAATAGAACGAAATAGTGGAGGTGGAAATGCTGCTTGTTTCCCTGGGAAAGCGATGTGATGGGCCATTTTGGTAGATATCTACTCAACCTGGTCAAACAGTATGATCATCTATCTGTGCTAAAAAAGGTTGTTCCCCGGATTTAATGGGATAAATCGTCACCCTAGGAGATAAAGCAGTCAGGTAGTGCAGGGTAAGCTAGAGTAGTTTGCCATGCAATGTTATGACTGGAATTCAGATTGACCAAATTAATCTTGTGAACTTACTTGGCCTTCGCCATTTCAGTAATCACATGCTCGTATATTACACCACGTGAGACCAAGCCCAGCCATCTCCTGAAGTCTCAGCAGACTTTTATATCCCGAGATAGCTCGGGATTGAAAGCCTCTCCGTCCATAATCCCATGGACGTATGCTTCTCCGATGAACATGTAATACCCATCACCATCAGGTCTCAACACAAGAGGCACCTTGCCACCCTCGGCGAGAACTATTCTGTCATCTTTTTGAGTCCCATCAGGGAGCAGACACAACCAGTCGTCCTCGGACCATCCGAACCGCCTCTCGATCGCGCACTCCAGGTACGGCGTGAATTCTGGATAACCAACGCTCCAAGCTCTGGACTGCATTGTGTATGTCACAGGGTTGAGTTTTGAGGAGAAAGACCCGAATCTTTTCTCGTTGTTGCGGAGGTTTTCAAGCACCTTCAGCCACTCGTGGTACTTTGCTTCTGTCTTGCCAGGTTCATCCGGGTCGTACTGTATTAGACTGCGTTAGCGGTCAATTACCGAGCATAAGGTTACACACATGAAAAATAAGACAAGCGGGAAACCAAATGTCTGTCTCTTTGTCTTTCTGTCCCAGAAAGTGTTGCCGTGTGACTGAAATCAGGGCTGTGTCACATGCAATGAGAGGTTACAAAAATTTGGGGTGTGAATCCAAGACAGGTTGCAATGGAGTAAAGAAGCTGCTTACCGTTCCCGCGCACAGGGTTTTCCAGTAAACCGAGCTCGCGTCTTCTCCCTCTGGGTTCTGCGGTGACGCCGCGGCGGCGAACCGCTCCCACTCAAGCAGAGTGTGAAAGTACGCCGCTTCGGCGTGTAGATCACGATGGGCCTCCTTGATGGTCTCCTTCACCAGCGTACGAAAGTTTTCTGTGTCAGGACCGCTGGAGTTGTTCGATTTTCTCGATCCCATGGTGAAGTGGACCCGGCCGAGCAGCTCTGATACGGCCTTGACTTTTGTGACCTCGTGCCCGCGCAGGACTAAAGTCACAGCATCCGGCGGGAACCTGACTTTTGCAACGGTGCCCCGTGTCGCGTGTGTGCGTCGCGGTCGGTCCAAGGCATCTCGTGTTAGGGGCACGGCGAAAGAGCTAGAGACGCTCCAGTCGGTTACCCACGACGGAAGGCCCCTCCGCGTGGACGGTGGACAAACGCCCAGGACGTCCAGGCTCTCTGATGTCTCTACAAGTTGTTGTGTAAGCATTCTGTAGACGTAGACCACTGGGTTGGTATAGTCAGGGTCGATCGAGATGCTGTGCACAGGATCCGAGGCGGGTCTTGTCTTTTGGACAGCTTTGATGATGCCGAATATGGCGTATATCTTGTCCCTGGGATCCTGAGCCTCCCTTTGTCTGCACTTTTCCAGCAGTTTGAGAACCCCTTCTGCCCCGAAGTCGGATTGATTTGGTACTGAGTCTTGCTGGAGGCCTAACTGGAGCTGCAGGGACTTGATGGATAGATAGGGAATGATCTCATCGTCGACAAAGGTACCTGAGTTGATGAAAAACCAGATGCGCATCCTGAGCCCGTGATCCACGGCAAGGCAGAAATCCTGCCAGTCAATCTCCTGGCTATCCTGGACAAGGGTGACTGAGGAGGAAAGTAATATCTCTTGAAGTGTCCACGCTCGATACCACCATTCGCAACTAAAAATAGACCAAATATCCATACGGGCAAGATAAAGGTCTCTTTTCGGGCTTTGTATTGGTTCGCGTCTCAGAAACTGCTGGAGTATTGCTGGGAGAGACGAGGAATCGATATCGTCGGCGGCGTTGCCTTTATCCAAGGAGCTCGCAGATGACGTGTTCCTCAGGGCTCTGGCGTCCTGGGCAAGGTCATGCAACATACTGAATGACTCTTCGCCCACTTCAGTATCAGCTCCAAGCCAGACGACCGTACGCCAAGAGCTCTGGTAGATTCTATCCATCATGGGAACCTGCTTGTTGCGCTCGATCATATCGTCTTGATTGATACAGATCGCGTCCACCCAAAGGACACGACCTTCTGCATTTGTGGACGGACAAAGGCCCATAAGTATGGTATGGAGGCTCTCGTAAATCTCCAGTGAGGCGCCATTGACGATGACAAATTTCTTGGGCTGCTTCTGGTCGCCCCTATATAGTGGTTCGTTAACATTGTGTCCCATACGGCACATCTCAGCATCCCAAGAGCCATTCACGCTGTTCCAAAGGTCTGCTCACGAAATGCAGAACTTGAGCGGTGGCAATTAACTGCAAGCCGCAGCAGGCAACTCGCCTGACAAGCTAACCCAAATATCTCCTTACTCGGGCTGCGAGGACGGGTACATAGTTACCCGGGGGGGGGGGGAGGCAGACGAACCAGACATAGCTCAAAGACTCGTAACTCCCAAGAGAGTCGTCCAGCACGACGGTGGACAGTTGGAGCTGGATCGCCTCGTCACCATCATCCGGCAGAATAGTGAGTAGCCTGATGAATCCCTCTCCGGGAAGAGGATCGTATTGAAAGTCGGTATTTGCCTGCGAGATGCATTCTTGTCCCTGAGTTGGTTCTACTGTTGATGTCGTATCTTGAATGTCGCTGCTGGAAGTGATCTTCTTGATCGAGGTCGATGAGCTTTCACGCCATGAGTCTTTCGCCAACTTGAACCCCTTTTTGCCCTCTCTCTTCAGGTAGGTCTTCAACGAGACCCACTCATCGCGCCCGCTGGCCATTTCGGATTTTCTTGCTCGTTGTGAAAGAATATGAATGGTGAGAAGAGACTCCAGCATGTCCTTTATCGCCGCACTTTTGAATGATCAACGTTATGAGTAGCAGACCGAAATTCTGCTATAGTGCAACATTGTTTGGGTTCCGTCAGCACTTAGGCAGCCTCAAGCCATATTAAGCTAGCACCGGGCGCTTGGGGTTCAGCTGTAATCTCCCATACACTGCACTGCACCAATGAGCACTATATCCGGGCGCTAAACTCTGGGATCGCAATGCGTTGAGCTGAGGATTGTTTATGGAGAGAAATTTAGGACGAGGCTCTGGTTATCCTGCATGAATGCGACGAATAAGGGTAACGAAGAATACTATACTAGTATGCATCAAATGTATCCTGATCTTTTCCTCGTCATGCAATATTGAACCACCCCCTTCAACAACGGCGCAATATCGTCCTACCCATCACATATGTCTTCGAAATCAGCGTACCCACAGGCTGCCCAGAGGCTCGCCGTTACCATAAAGCAATGATTGATACCAGTTGATCATGACCAAATGCCCAGCATGATCTTCCACCGCCTGCCCTGCGCCCGCCCTGAACCTATCCTCAGCCCTGCGCCATACCCTTACCCGCTGTTTCCGCCGCATATGACCACAGCGAGGCCGAAGGGGTGGAGAGAAACTGGTCAGGTCGCCTGAGTCGAATGGGAGAGGAGGGTCGAACGCGTATGACAAGCAAGGAGTTTACCCCCAATCCCTTTATTAGATCCAAATGTTCGTGAGACAATCCACACTCGCATAAGTGGATATATTGCGAGGCATGTAGTAAGTGATGAGAAATTAACTCGCTTTTCCCCCAATCTGACACCTGGGTCCAGTCTCCAAAAGCCGATTGCCCTTTCTGAGGCCAGCCGCCGTGATGAAGTGGAATGCCGGATGATTTTGTGTCGTCTTTGTCCTGAAAAGGTGAAGAGGTGAGAAGTACAGACCAGACGGTGGAGGATTTTTCCCAATCAGGAATTGCTGAATTGTGCGGATCGAAAGTCCTGACTTGGACAGCTGCCGTGCATTTGGATTGTCGCGAGACATATATGTGCGTATTATTTGTCTAAGTGGCTGACGTAATTTACAGTGGGATTGTCCCAATTTACATTTCTATTACCCTCCCGAAATTGTCCTACACCGTATCTCGCCTCCGAACTCTCAGAAAACATATCCTGGAAAACGTCCAGAGCCAGTGCGTCCATCGCGTTGTGGTCAGAATCCACAACAACCTCGGCGAGCAGCTTCTTGATGTTTGCGGATGCCTGAGGAGCGACGAGCATCAAATCCGCCAACATCTTGTCGAGGGCGTTGTCCAAATCCACCTGATCCTTTGCGAGTGCGTGTACGGCACCGACATTCGACAGCACTCTCGGCTGGATCTTCCTGGCCGTCAGCATGGCCATTCTGACCAGGCTGACCCCCCACTCCCGCACCAGATACCGCGACACGATCGCAGGGCACAGTCCTAGCTTCGCCTCGCTCAGGCAGAAGTAGGCGCCTTCTACCGCCAGACGGATGTCGCACACCATGGCCAGCCCCACACCTCCGCCAAAGGCTGGCCCATTGACGACCGCTATCGTCGTCTTCGGACACGTGTCGATAGTATTGAAGAGGTCTTGGAGTGCGCTGCCTCGCTCTGCGGGTGACGTGAACAGGTCTTCTTGGAGGTGCATGCCGGTGCAGAAAAACCGGCCTCTTGCTGTGAGGACGATACGATGGACTGTGTTGTCGCTAGCGTATCTTGAAAAGACGGATGTGAGGTCTTTGGTGAGTTGAAGCGTGAGTGCGTTTCCCTGGCTGGGCCTGTCCAGAGTTATTTTGATAGTTCGGCCCTGTCTGGAGACGTCGTAGCCGTCGCCATGTTGAACTTCAGCCCAGGATGCGTGCTCTGTCGCAGTCTTAGGTTCTGCTTTAGGCTTGCTCACATCATGGTGAGTAGCTGTCGAGCCAGCGGGAAGGAGAGAAAAGACTCGTCCAAAGTGCTCGAAACGAGGATAGTAATCAGTTGATCCCAGGCTTTGGGCAGCCCAGTTCAGGCTACGGAGAAACGACATAGCGTTCTCGAAAGTTCATAATAGGGATTTAACGAGCTGCTATAGAGTCGGATGCTGAATCTTGCAGAGTGATTCAGGAGCTATGTCGAATAAATGGACGAACGACACATCACGTCACCGCTTCAGCAAGGAGCTGATACGCCGGCAAACCGAGTCAATGTAAGAGGCAGTATCTAGTCATGTATTTGACAAATGCCGCTATTTAAACTTTCAGGCTATCCGCGGATGTAGCATTTACCTGGTTATCTTGCTACGAGTCGACGACTGCAGGGGCGAAAATCATTTGCCGCCGAGTTTTGAAGGGCCTAGGCTTGATCCCCTGTCAGCCTCCTTCAGCTCATGCATGTCGCCTTGACTCGGGCCTCCACCAATCAACTAATCAATAAATGCCCTCGCTTGCCTCACCTTATCTGTGATCAACTCCGGAGTCGCCTTGCTCTGGAATTCGGAATCCGGTATTTTTTCAATCTTTCTTCCTAGCACATACTTCGTCGGTCCTTTTTTCGAACTCTCCCACGAAGCACCTGAGAGAAATTCTAGGACGATGATTACAGATTATGTTTTTCGGACACTTGCCTCATTAGGCATCGCCGGGCTTTTCTATGTGAGTCGCAACTTGTTATAAGCTGGGGCGTATACTATTGGCATCCGTGCTGCCGGCAACGCTTTTGCCACCCGACACTCATCTATACTGACGCAACCATCTCTCGATCAGGTGCTGGGCCTTTGTGCGTATCGAATATGGTTTCACCCTCTATCAAGATACCCTGGACCAGTCCTGGCAAAGCTCAGCAACCTTTACAGTGCCTACTATGCATGGACTGGCGACATTCACATTGACATGTGGAGATGTCACCAGAAATATGGTACGGTCGAGGAATTGAATTGGCGGCATGGTTCTATGCCAGTGGGAGTCTTGATCTGATAATCCTTCGCAGGAGACTTCGTTCGCTATGCTCCAAACCGCCTGCTGGTCAACACCCCGAGTGGGATGAAAGGTATGTCAGTTGATTGATATCCTTCGCAAGAGATAGAAAGGAACACCCGTTGACTCTCTCTTGAAAAACACCAGAGATCTACGGGCATAGCAAGAGCTTCCAGAAGTCAACGGCGTACCATATCATGGTTCATCGGGCCCCGAGCACGTTCACGGCGACGGACCGGAAGCTTCATGCGCAAAAGCGACGAACTCTCAGCCAAGGTTTCTCTGCGACAGCCATCCAGGGCTTTGAGGAAAGAATTCTGGAGCGAGTCAAGGCCCTCGCGGACCAACTGGCGCCGAAAGGACTCACGGCATCGAAGACGGACAACGAATGGTCGCCTGTGCACGACATGTCCAAGTGGGCAAGTTATCTTGCCATAGATGTCATACTGGGCATAATCTTCGGAAAGAACGTGGATCTGGTCGAATCACCGGACTACAGATTCGTCACGAAGTGCATAGAAGACTGCAACATCCGCACTGGGGTTCTATTTCAGGCCCGGGAGCTGACGACTCGTCGATTCGACCGGTGGCTGTTCAAGGGGTCGATCAGCTCACGCAACAGATTCATCCCTTTCATCAGCGGTCTGCTGAAGTCTCGGATGCAAACCTCAGCAACGAAACAGAACGACATCTTCTCTATCCTGCTTGATCCCAAAGGTGCAGGGGGTGATGAGGGAAGCCAGCCGAGCGTGTCCGAGTTGGGAGGCGAGTGCACGACCTTGTTGATGGCAGGCTCCGAAACCACCTCGACAGCCATCTCGGCAACCTTGTTCTACATGATGAGGAACCCCGAGACCTACGAAAAGGCAGCTCATGAAGTCAGAGAGCAGTTCTCACATTCCGAATCAAACGTCCGTCTAGGTGCTGCACTCAACTCGTGCACATACCTCCGCGCATGTCTGGACGAAAGCCTGCGGCTGTCACCACCAGCCGCCAGCGCGCAGTGGCGAGGCGTCGTCGCCGATGCCATCGTTGACGGGCGCCCAGTACCGGCTGGCTGCGACGTGGGTACCTCTCTTTATGCCATCCAGCGCCATCCAGCCTATTTCGACCAATCCTCTGTTTTCCGGCCGGAGCGATGGACCGAGAGTAACGACGTCTCGGCCTCTGAGCGAGCTCAGAGTGCCTTCTCCCCATTCCTTCTCGGACCGAGGAGCTGCGTTGCTAAACCGCTGGCGGTTGCGGAGGCAACGTTGACGCTGGCGACTTTATTGTGCCGCTTCGACCTGAAACTTGCTGAAGGGCCGGACGGCGAGGTCGGCTGCGGCGGACGAGATGGTGCAGTGTATGGAAGGCAGGACAAGGACGAGTATCAGCTTTGGGAACACGTGGCCGCGGTCAAATACGGTCCCCTGATACAATTTCGGGAACGCAAATAAGCCATGTCTCCTTGAAGGGATGCTGGTTGGATGAACTACGACTACTTTTACAATCTGGTCCGTTATTAGTTTCTAACTGTATACCTGCCGAGTAAGATAGTGAACTTCAGGAAAGCCTAAATTTTGAGCATATTCCTCTATGGTCGTTCAAATTGAATAGCTCGTCTTTCTTGTACCCAAATTTACCTGCCAATCGCTTCTTGCATGGCTCCTTGGCTCCGGGTCTGTTTCGAACCTGTTCGATAAGGTTTTTGCTTCAGTGTTGTACCTTGCCTTGGTGATCGCGATCCCTTTGATACTGACATCATAATTCAGGCGTCTCAGCTGAATTCATTCCGGCCCAATTCCTATTCCAGATCTAGGCCTTGTTATCACATGTCGCACATTGAGTTACACTGCATGTAGGTCCCACCCGTTCACACCGCCCGAGCATTAAGCTTTGCTAGCTACATAAACGAGGTTCCTCATCCCTGAACCTCCATGACTCCATCCCCTGTTGATGCGGCGGCAAACTTTCACTTAGGTTGGCGTTCTAGCCGTAACCGCACAGCAGGTTTAGTTCATAGAACATTGGGCATACTTGCAGCTCAAAATCCTCTGTGTGTTTCAACCTGGCCCTTCCTCAAGCCAGCTCGTCTGTCCTATCTGGTCACGGTGTTAGCCTTCAGTCATGGACAGCTTCGGGGCCTTCGGGTCCACCACGCCATTTGCAGAGCCGCTGTGGTATTCCCGGACAGACAACCCAAACTACACTGAGAGTCACAGACGGCTCCGCCAGGCTATCCGCCGATATGTCGACACCGAGCTGGTTCCATTTGTATCTGAGTGGGAGGAGAAAGGCGCTGTTCCGCCAAATGTGAGACTCAAACCTCGGTCCCATGACCAGACAGATCTTCCCAGCCTCGGTGGAAGCTGCTCCGGATTCCACTAATTCGGTCTATACAGGTCCTCAAACGCCATTCCGATCTAGGATACACGGCTGTCTCACTTGACCCCTCTGCTCTAGGCAAACACCTTCCAAAGGAAACGATCTTACCAGGTGATGTCCCTGCGGGCGAGTGGGACAGCTTCCATGATCTCATAGCCATGGACGAGATGGCACGCTGTGGATCGCTTGGAACCATTTGGGCTTTGGGATGTGGCAACTCAATCGGCTGTCCCCTGATTATCAAGTTCGGAACCGAAGAACAGAAGTCTGCGTGGCTGCCACCTGTCGTCCGAGGCGAGGCGAGGTTTTGCTTGGGTTGCACTGAGCCACAGGGTGAGTGGGATAATTGTTTCCTGGACCGGGTTTTGTTTTTCAGTTGAGGCATTTGCCCGGTTCTTTCTCGTTGAATTTCTCTAGTTCTTTCGGTTTCGCCTTTACTTCATAATTGGACCTGGTCAACTGATGCATCTCCTATTAGCTGGATCTGATGTTGCGGGCATTGTGACCACGGCCGAGCAAAAGGGAGATGTCTTCGTGGTCAACGGCACAAAACAATGGGTCACCAATGGCATGACCGCCAACTACTGCACAGCTGTGGTCCGAACGGGTGGTCCCGGGAAGGATGGCGTTTCAGTCTTGGTGATTCCTCTCGACTCGAAGGGCGTAACTCGGAGTGAAATTCGCAATTCTGGCGTCGAAGTGAGCGGTAAGGTTGACATCCCAAACACATCCACTTACATTCACAAAGATCGTGACCACGATTAAGGACTTGGTTCCTGTTGGCTAACAGCTTCGAAGGTTGTGCCAGCCTCAAGTTTGACAACGTAGAGGTACCTGTCGGGAATATTGTCGGCGAGGTGAACCGGGGGTTCAGACTCATCATGACATGTCAGTATCACTCTTGCCGAAGCTGATGTTTCGACCTTAATGGATGAGGCAAACGAAACGAAAGAGGTGCATCTTTGCTTACCTTTCTATCTAGCCTTTAATCATGAGCGTCTTTGGATCGCAACCAACTGCCTTCGCCTGGCCCGAGTATGCGTCGAGGACGCATATCAGCACGCAACCACACGCCACACATTCGGAAAGCCATTGATCGAGCGCCAACTTGTCCGGCTCAAATTCGCAAACATTGGCATGCAGGTCACGAGCACGTACGCACTCATTGAGTCAATAGTCCAGCTTTGGAACAGAGTCCGCTTGCAGGGCGGGGACGATGCCACCACACCCACCGGCGGCTTGTGTGCACTCACCAAGGTCAATGCGGCGAGGGCACTCGAGCTCGCAGTAAGAGAGAGTCAGCAGATCATGGGCGCGCTGGGGTACACACGCGGAGGGCCAGGGGGCCGTATCGAGCGAATCAGCAGAGACATGCGCGTTCTTGTAATCGGCGGAGGCAGTGACGAAATTCTGAGCGAAATGTGTCTCATGCAGGAGAGCAAGGATTTGCAGAAGATCATGGCATCATCTCGAACCTAGCAGATGAGGGAAAGATTATATAACATTGGACATGGAGGAAGTATTGCGGGAAGGCAGATACGTGGGGATTCTAGATCGAGAGACCATACATTGAAGTATGTTATATGTGTTGAATACACGGGCTGAAGATTGGAGCGGACGGAATAGGGGCGAACTGATTTACAAACTTCCCAAGGTTCGTAGTACGGGCTAGTTGAACCTATGTAGTCTGCTTTAATCGTAGGCGACGACTCGCTCCAAGAAGATGCAATGAAATCACATACTTTAGAAAGTGCCGCCGAACTTTCTGTGCAGCCAGCCAGCAGCACCTCTTGAGCACGACGATACCATGATCAGGCACCATCTGTGGCAATTCGACCCATCATCCATCATCCGCGAATGAATCGATCAGCCGTACCTCTTACTCCAGACGGCGCCATAGTGTCAGGGGGAGCGGCCAAGAGAGAGATACGAGTGGCATATGTGGGGGTGGACATGCATTTCATTGTATGCTGAGCCCACGATGCGTGGACCTGATGCTTGAATGTGGACTACTGCATGTGTAGTCTTCTGTAGTAGTCCCTTCTCTCCTCGGCTATGCATGAGTGCTTGTGTAAGCCGAACATCCGAGCTATTCGGCGAACAGAAGATGGCTGTATGCTTGTACATAGGATGAAGAGTAGTCTCACCTTCACCACCAAACAAAGTTTCCAAATCGAAATTAATAACCTCATCCTTCTTCATGACACTTTCTGGGGGCGGAAGTTGCAGGCTTGGATCGAGACCAACTGATCGTCGCCAGCCAAAGTAGTCTGTACCGCTGAGTTGAACAAAACCCAAGGATTGCCAGAACTTCTTTGCCCGGTCAAGCGAACGCCCGATAAAGTCCGACATGTCTCGAGGAGACCGGAATTGAGTCCGCTGAAATCTTTCCTTCTCTTCGAGGAGGACACTAGGGTCCACGACTGTCAGGACCGCGCGTGGCCGAGCCTGCTCTCCAGCCCATAGCAGGACCTGACCTATGACGGCTCCAGCTAATGCTTTCCCGATGCCTTGACGCTGAGTCTTATGATCGACCAGAATCTTCGTGATCATGAGGATCCATGAGTCGTCACCCTCGGCCCCCCAGATGCCCTTTCCCTTGAGACCGACTCGGACACGGCCTTCGGAGTCGAAGAGCTTGTGACCAAGCCAGCCCAGAACCTGGCTGTTTCGATCAATGATGTTGTAAAATTTGCTGTATTCGTCAGCCGTTGGGATGATCAAGTCACGCTTCACCAGGAATGCTTCGCAGTTTGCAACGATGGGTCCTGTTGATTTGCCTCTGCTGGTGCGGCGGACATATCCAAGGACCTTGGTATTCCATGGAGCCGTCTTCTCGTGGACCTCGGGGTTGTCTTCTGGTGTTTGCCCCTTGTTAACCTCGAGGCCATCCCAGGGATGTCGATGGTCGGCGGCTAGGATGGTGATTTCGAGACCATTATTTCGGTAGACGGAGGAGCTCAGGATCTCAGCGTCCCGGAAGTCAAATCCCGACATTATGAGGCTTAAGCGAATGCTCGTGGTGGTGGATTCAACATTCAGTCATCACCTGGGAAAGAGTTGGGATCTCAACGCAAAGAGTGGCAAGAGAGTTATAGGCGCAAGGAATATAAAATAATTGCTTATGCTGTTGGCTGGGTAACGCTTTCGGATACGCAGTGGTTGGTGTGGTGTAGCAGATTCACTTTTTGAGTGTTGAGGGGAGGGTTGCAGCGAGTGTTGCAGTCTTCGCCCGGGATATCCAATGTGGTCACGTGCTGAAAATGCACCTACTACCAAAATACGAATCGGCATTGCGGCCAAAATCCGAACTAATCATATAATTTATGGCTTGATAGATATTGCTAGACACTTCCAGAGCCAAATGCACACTGAAGTGGATCCAGTAACCACCTTGCATCAAATAGAACATATACTAATACAAAATCACTTGTAAGCAACAACTTCCGTCCGTACCTAGGCAGGGGGAAGACAACACAGCCAAAGCTCTTCCGTGCAATGGAAGTCAAAGATTCTCGTGGATTTCCAGCGAAACAATCCTTGGGTTACTTGTGACGTATCAGCTGATCGTCTACCAACTAAAAGGTACCGAGCGACATTTTGGTTGGAACGGGGGCCGGTTGGCATCTTGAATTTGGTGCGTGCCTGCAGTTGGGCCAAACCTGAAGCACGCGCCGCATAGCTGCAGGTGAGGTGGCTATGTCTGCAGTGTATATTGATGGTTCCAGCACGCGCTGACCCCGAACCACAGAGGACCACCACAGCTCTAGGTCTCAACCGCCATGAATGTTGACTCCAAGAACACCTACACAAACACCAAGACCAGAATAAGTCAAGATGGCATTTCACAACTTTGAACTGCGCCACCTTCCCGGCCGTCTCATAGCCAGTTCCGAGACCTTCGGTGGGTTCTGGCCTCTTTTCAACGCGGAGAGAGCAATCCTCGCATTCGCCCTCCCAGAACCCATTGCGCAATCAGTACCCGCGCAGACGACAATGTTCATTGCATCATCCCGTACCAGCACCATAGGGATGATAATATTCGCTCTGTACGGCCAGGGAAATCTCGCTGCTGTTGACACCGTGCTTGCGGTCATGGGCCTTTACGTGGGAGTGATGGATGGCTATTTGTGCTGGCGCGAGGGCAGGCCGAAGATGGGGCTGTTCCGCTCTGCTAGTGCTTTCATGGTTGCGGCTGTTGGGTTGGCTGGATGCACAGCGGGTGGTCAAGGTTAAGCATGGAGGTTTCCATCTACCAGACACTGGGATCACTGATGCTCTAGTACGTAATTCATGTACTAGTTGCTGTATCTTGTATTTTCTGTTCCCTCTGTGGGGTTGTGAATCCGCGCCCAGAGTTGTGTGACAGTAGCTTCCACTAGGATTACAACAGATTTAAGTAAAAGTTGGGCGCCGTCTCCACTGAACAGGCCTAAGCGAACCATTCCCAGCCGCACCAATGCTGGATTGAGTTTCTGGGGCTAGGTGGAGCGCAGCGGTTCTTGCTCCGCTTTTGATATGAGCTGACCAGACTCAGGAGTCAAGTCGCCAGCACTGAATGGAAATTTCAAAAAGACCTAAACGTACGTATGCACTTTTGCATCTCAAAACCATAGACGATGGCGCTTGTCAGAGCATCAGAGGATTCGATCTTACCCATGCGGGACATGCCTGTAGAGCCCACATTCGAGGTGGCTCACCTGCCGGCACAGAGCTTCCCCGCGACAAAAGAGGTGACGGAAGAGGCGGCTCCCCTGGAAAGGGGGGACTGGCCGCCCACTCAATTCAGCTATTGGGAAGACCACAAGCCGATAATGAGAAGATTGTACATCGACGAAAAAAGACCACTCCGAGAAGTCATGGAGATCTTGGAGAACGATTTTGATTTCAAAGCAACGTACGTCTGCCCCTTGAGCTGTATCATTGGCAGCATCAGCAGGATACAGGTGTGACTCAAATTCATAGGGCGAAGATGTATAAGTACAGATTCCGAACCTGGGGCTGGCGCAAGAACATCAGATTCGATCCTGATATAGACACCGGCAGAGTGCAGGACATTGTCAACAGCAGACACCCGGAAGATACCGGTGGTCTCCGGGCCCAGAACGTCCTCTTAGCCAATGGACAACTTGTCGATATTGGCCGGCTTCACCAACATCTGCGGCGTAAAAGAAAATACAAGGAGATGCCACTCAACATCAGAATCAACCAGCCCGACATATTCTATAACAGCGAGGCAATCTTCTACAGCGTTCGATCGCATACCTTGGGTCAATACCAAGGGAAAATCAATGGCGTAACAGATGCTCTTGACCTCTTCGCGAGGGAGGAGCTCATAACCGGCCGGTGGCTCAGGTTTACCGATGAGATCAAGGACCTGATGCAGCAGCAAAATCTAGGCGAGGCCATCGTTCAAATGCGCCGAGCGCCAGACGAGGTTGCCACTATGGTCCAGACTGAGCCAACTGCCCTTTTCGTCAACCTCTTCATGTATATTTTGAAACTTTGCAACTGCCCTGGTATCACCCACGCTGAGTCGAGACAATTCAGGCTAGTTGTGAAGTCGCTTCTTCATTTTGCCGCGTCCCTCTTATCCTCTGGCCCCCCAGGCCTTCAGACTTCACATCCGCTACAAATAATAATCAAGGGGCTTGCTACTGCTCCAGACATCGATTTGAGCGAAATTGCGTCCAGAGCTTGGCAGGTAACTTGCCAGTCGTGGGCAGAGCTTTGTCTTTTGGATCCCTCTTCCGCTGTGAGCAAGGGCTCCTTGGTGCAATGGCTTGAAATTGGCGACCAAGGAGAAAAGGACGGCATGTGGTTCTCTAGAATCATCGAGGGAATAATTGACAGGACGATGGCCAAATACGAAGCAACATACGGGGAGCGCGACATCAGATGCATCAAAGCACTACAAAGCAAAGCCGAGGTTATAGTCTATACCACTAGGGCCAAACAGCTGAATTGCTATCTAGACCCGAGACTCGAGGAGTTGTACCTGCAAATCTTGAGTCGGGGAGCTCAAGGAGCTCGAAGGGCTGATGCTCTGAAATTCCTTGCCGAAAGTCATCGAGCACGTGGGGAATGGGATATGGCGGAATCGTATGCGCGGTTGTGTCTTGCACCAATGGAAAGCAACTGGGAAAAGCCGAATTTTGTTGTGCTCGACGAGGAGATGCCCGGCACCCTATCTTGCAACAAGGTTCAGGAAGATTCCATGGTTAGAGTTATTGAACACAAACCAGGTTGTGGTGAGAGTTCAAGTTCAGAGAACCCAATGGATAACAGGAAAGGGTAGTTATATCAGGTGTTCGTGTTAATACGTTCGAAACAATTCATCGGTCAGCTGTGTTACTTCAATGGCGAGCTAGCATGCGGTTTCCTTGCCATCAGCCAAGGTAAAAGGAGGCCGAACGGATGAAAATGAAAGGGTAGAGGACGAGGGAAGGGCAGGTTGAGGGAACTGAGAAGTATTTATCAAGAGGAGTCGACCTCAAGGCCGGGCGCCTGATACCTGATGACCTCGGGACCCGGGGCCGAGGGATGGAGGATTACGTGCGGCTGAATGAAGAAATCAGAAATCGGCATCCTCGACCCCAACACGGGAATGATGTAGTCCAGGTCCATCGGTCTCTTGGCGGCGAAGAGCAGGTCGACACATTCGTTGTATTATCTATCAGAGATCTGGTGAATGGCAACTGGCTCTTTGGCAAGCGCAAAGGTTCAGCCAACAGTGACACAGCGTGCGCACGCTCCGAAGCAACCAATGAGGAACGATCACGTACCGCCAGCTGGGGCAGTGGAGGCATCAATTCGCGCATATTGAGAGACAAAGGCGAACTCTTACTTGTGCCAGGTGCCAGGTGCCAGCATGCGTATGCAGTCAGCACAGTGCTGGGGCCGAAAAGGTGCCTAGCCAGAGCACTTGCTGCTGCAACCTCAGTCAGCAATTCCTTCTCTCCATGGCGATGTGGAATCTCACCAACGAATCATGGATTGCAGAGGAATATGAGTTGAACTTTCTTCGCACTGTCTCGGGGTGACAGAGCCGGACTGGTTGGTATGCCGCTCAATCGTTCAAATGCATAGATATAAGCCCGCGTCTCCCGTCTGGTCACAACAGGGCAGAAGCCGGGCTGGCTTGCTCTGTGCACTTTGCCCAGCTCGTTTCTGCGACAGTCAGACATATTCATCAAGCTCTCATCCAATGGATCCGGTATCAGCTATTGGCTTCGTCAGCGCCATTGCCGGGATCGTGGACCTAATTGCGAAAGGGGTACTGTCTCTCTCGGACTTTCAGTCAAGATACAGAATCGTCGATCTCAAAGTCAGCCTCTTAATCGGGCAGTTGTCGACTCTCAAAGCCGCTCTTACCCAGGTTGGACACCTGGTCCAGGATGTCGCTTGCGTTCTCAGGGACAGACAGCTTGTTAGCGACCTGTCCAATTCCTTAGCGTCGTTGGAGACAATCATTGTCGCGCTGGATAGTCGCCTGTCTCATCTCCAGCACAATACTGTGGATGGACTCTCAAACTGGCAGAGGGTTAATTTCGTCTGGGATGAGCAGACCATGCGAGACTACCTCAGCCTGCTCGACCATCAAGTCAATGCACTTGTGCTTCTGCTTACAGCTTTACAATGGTACGTTGGAGATACATTCTGGCTACAATCATGATTGGCAAGAGTTTGTTAGATGCTAACTCCCGAATGACCTAGTCGCACAACCTTGGAGCAAAGAGACATGCTGAGGGCTCGAGAGTCTCGCCATGTTCTCGATCTGGCCAGAGACGAGACATCATCATTGCAATTACTTATAGACATAGATTCTGGCGATGCTGTATCGTTAAGGAGTGCTAGGACCGAACATCTCGAAACCGTCCACGCGCGCTTCGATTTCGATCCTCAGGTGTTCAACTCGAAGGCTTACCAGGTAGCCACCAGGGCCAACATGATCGATACCCTGACTGGCTCCAGCCGACAGGGCATCTCCCGCAGCACTCACATCAGCGGGGGTCCGCTACAAAATGGATCTGATTCCAATGAAGCGAGCCAGGAGCCCGGTACCGGCATTGCAATCACCACGGCCATGGATGTCCTCAGTGAAACGGACCGTGAGTATCTGTCGGAGGGCTCCGAAGATATCAACAGTACTCCGCAAACACCGACAAGCTCATTAATGAGAGCAGCAGACGCCGACTCTGAATTGCCCGACTTTGTGATACATGCACCAGCTATTCTGGGATTTCTAACTATCCAAATGGGCCAAGCTGCGAGGGCAAAGGAAAGCCAAGCGCTTCCGCCCATCGAAGGACTTGCGCACGATGAAGTTTCAAAACCATCGCCGCACCTCTGGCCTCGGTTTCGCGCAAGACAACAGCTAGCAACAAGAGTGCGAACATTGAGCACACTGATGAAACCAAGGGATGTCAACGTAGTGATCTTGGGTATTTCAGAGAGTGGCAAGAGCACATTGGCGAAAGCTGCGAGGGCAGGTCACGGCGACATTGATGAGCCCTGGCGTCGGTTACATGTCGACAGTATTTTCAGCAATGCGATCATTAGTTTAAGGTGGCTTACATTCATGACGCAGCAAAAGCTACAGGATACTGCCTTTTGGCCACAACCGCGGTCGCTGTATGACGCATTCACCGCGGGTGCACGCTTCATTGGGGAGCTGGAGAGTGCTGACTCTCCAAGGAGGTCGCTTGAGGCCATTGCCTCAGCTGCCAAGGCGTTGTGGAATCACCCTTACGTGCAAGAAACTTTCAAAAGCTTGGGCACGGAGCAACTACAACATTCTCAATGGATTCCTTGGGACTTCCCATCGTATCTTCCGGATTGCGCAGAACAGTAAGTGCAGACCGTCTGAGGATACAACTAGCAAATGGGACCTGGCTTGCTAATCACAATTATTCCAGCTTTTTGTATTCCCTTGAGCGCATATTCAAGAGTGATTATCTTCCATCTATCGAAGATATCATGTGGGCTCACACCAGGACGACCGGATCGTGGAAGTGGCAATTCCTGATCGAGGGCACAAACTATCACTTCTGCGATGTCGGTGGGGTTAAGTCAGAGCGCAAAAAATGGGTCAATGTCTTCAAAGACGTCAACATGGTGGTCTTCACATTGGACGTATCGTGTTACCACCAAGCGTTGAATGAAGACCTGAAAGCGAACCGCATGGCCGAGCAATTCTTAGTGTTGGAAAATATTGCGAATTCACGTTGTTTCACAGACGCCAGGATTGTCGTTCTACTAACTAAAGGGGACAAGTTGACTCCGGACAGGCTGAAGAGACACCCATTTACATCACAGTTCGATGACTACAATGGCAGCCCAGAAAGCGCTGAAGATATTATTAAATACCTAATCTGGCGCTTGGATGGTCTCGTTAACCGTCAGGCAAATACTAGGAGCGAGAGTGTGATATTTTGCCGCGCAGGAACTATTGCGGAATCAGTAGAGGTTTGGAAAAAGTTGTTGTCGTTGCAATGATGAACCTTTTCGGGGGCACAAGGGGTTAGCAGGTAAAATGCCTACCTACCTAGGTATGGAGGTACAGAGACGACCTCGGGAACCTGTGCAGGATTAGTCACACTAGTTATTCTCCAGGTATCAACCCCTCACCTTATTCCCAGCTTCGGCTCAATGGCCTTACACTGTCAACCTAGTCCCCTGCCACCCAGCAAAAATGACTTCGATGGACAAAGTATTCGCTGCATATCAGCGGAGGAAGGGCATACTCGAATCGAGCACAAACCCCTTTGCCAAAGGTATCGCATGGATCGAAGGACAGCTCACGCCGCTGTCCGAGGCGCGTATACCAATCCTAGACCAGGGCTTCCTACACAGCGACCTCACTTATGATGTGCCCTCTGTCTGGGACGGTCGCTTCTTCCGCCTCGACGACCACATTACCCGCCTGGAGGCCAGCTGCGCAAAGCTGCGGCTGAGATTGCCGTTGCCCCGGGAGGAGGTCAAGAAGACGCTCATCGACATGGTGGCCAAGAGCGGCATCCGAGATGCGTTCGTGGAGCTTATTGTGACCCGCGGCGTCAGGGGCGTGCGAGGCCAGAAGTTGGAGGACCTGTCGAATAACCTGTATATGTTCATCATGCCCTTTATCTGGGTTATGGAGCCCGAGATGCAACACGACGGCGGCAGCGCAATCGTCGCGCGGACTGTGCGACGGGTGCCTCCTGGGGCTATTGACCCGACGGTCAAGAATTTGCAATGGGGTGACTTGACGCGGGGCATGTTCGAGGCGGCGGACCGAGGTGCTACTCATCCTTTCCTCACGGACGGAGATGGCAATCTCACCGAGGGTTCTGGCTTCAACATCTGCATCGTCAAGGATGGCACGATCTACACGCCTGACCGTGGTGTTCTTGAGGGTGTTACTCGCAAGAGCGTGTTCGACGCGGCCAGTGTCCACGGCATTCCCATCCAGCTGGAAGTGGTTCCGGTTGAGACGGCCTATACGGCTGACGAGATATTTATGTGCACCACGGCTGGGGGTATCATGCCAATCACGAGTCTTGACGGACAGCCCGTGAAGGATGGCAAGGTCGGACCCATCACGAAGAAGATTTGGGACACTTACTGGTCTATGCATTATGATTCCGCCTACAGCTTCGAGATTGACTACAGTGGCGTGTAATGAAGGCAGGCCGGCTATGATCAGGGGACTTGATGAGCAGACAGCCTCTGTCCAAAGATGTAACATTTAGAGAGAACCGATTTACTCTATTTACCCTCTTCAAAGGATTTGGCTCTCTCAGCAAGCCAGCCATCGGTGTGCGCGCCCTCCCCGATCACAAGTCGGTCCGTGATCAGCCAACTGGCCCCTTCCTTAATAAAAATATCTTCCCATCGGCCCCAGTGATCCAGGCTTCCAAGGGGCGCCTGGTCGGTTACAGCAAGGAACTGGGACTCGACCCGCGCCTCATGGTCGCTTGTAAATGTGGCGCGCCACGACGTCAGGTGGTGACGGATGTAGGCCGCCTCTCCTCCACCCACCACGGCTGACAACTGCGAAGGCTGCACAACGATGCTTCCGCCCGGGCCGAGACGGAACTTGGCATCAGCCGTGAACAGCGTCGACATTTGTTCCCAATCGGCATTCTCGCGGGCGAGGGTGCAGTACGTGTTGAGAACGGCTTGGATCTCGGACAGGGCAATAGTGCGCTCGATGGAGCCGGGTTGACTGAGGGCTGTCATCCTCGTGCCGTGCCAGCGGCTGTGATATGGGCTACTGTTGTTTCAAGTCCAATAGGAGAACTATGAATGGAGCCCGAGGCAATAAAGGCAGCCTCTATAGCATAGCGCGAATGAAAAAGGCCTGGTTTTACTTTTTGGGCAGATTTGTTGTCCTGAAGCAGCTCGGGGCAGTTATGTCAGACCCAACCAACCCCTTTTATGATTGCCACCACAATCAGCAACAACCGTCATGTGTTAATTGATACACCTAGAGTACTAGACTTACATTTCTTTTGATTCATCCGGCCAAAAATAGATAATTCTTCAGTAATCGGCACAGTATCTAGCCACAGGAGGTTGTGGGGGAGGGGCCGGAGGTCCCAGCCTCCACTATCCGCCGTCCGATGTCCGTTATCCGCTGTTCACCAGTTCCCCATCCATGCTCGCCCACTACGGAGCGTTGCTATAAGCAATTGCACATCATTTGGTAATCGTCAGTGGAGGGCCCGCAGCCTCACTTGCGTACGCTCAAAGATTCATTCATGATGCCATGACATAACGGCCTGACAGTTGTAGAACGGGGCACTTGGCCTTCCGCCCTGCAGCTTGGGCCATCGTTTGCATTTGTCGCAGACACTGGGCCAGACAAAGTTAGCTGATATCCAATAATTATAAGAACCTGAAGTCTTTCCCCATCTTGGTGATATTTCTGAACTAATTACAGATCTTCTGCCGTTGATAAGCAAGAGACGGGACATCGACAAACAACATGGAGTCAGAACACGCAGATGTTCTTATTATTGGAGCCGGCCCCGTAGGCCTGTTCACTGCCTTGCGCCTGGGTCAGGCAGGTGTAAAGGTCGTGGTCATTGAGAAAGACCCTGCTGTTCTCCAGCTACCTCGATCTTGCGGCTACTACCCCATTGTCCAATTCGCTTTCGACGACGCCGGCATTTACAACACCATCCTTCAACGCGGCGGGTTCCTCACCACGGGCATGGACTTTCGACGGAACCCCACCGACGACGGCAAGGGCGGCAAGAAGGCCGGTGAGCTGGTGGGTGGAATGCCCAAGAAAAAGATGCTTGAACCCAATGGGCCACCTGGAACGGGCACATTGAACATGCCGCAGCCCAAACTGTGCCAAATCTTGTTGGAAGAGGCGTTGAAGCTGGACGCTGTTAGTGTCTGCTTCGACACGGAGCTTGTGGGGATCCACGATGAAGAAGGGAGCCAGCATGTCACGGCCGAGACCAAGAATGTTACCACCGGAGAGAAGAAGACATTCTCCGGCCACTACCTCGTGGGTGCAGACGGAGGAAAGTCCAAGACAAGAGGACTGCTCGGAATCCCATTCAGCGGACATACCTGGCCCGAGAAGCTACTGGCAACAGACGTCTGGCTGATGAACTACGACGAGAGCCCTATCACGACAACCTATCTGCTGGATCCTGTACACTACACTGTCATTACACCGCTGACACGACCAGTGATAGGGGAAAAATCCATGTGGAGGATTGCCTTCGCTCTGGACCCGGATGAGACTGGGAGCAATGAGGAGCTCCTGTCAGATGAGCACATATACTCTCACTACGATAGAATTTGGCCTGGGCCGAGGCCCCTTCCGTTCCAGATCGAAAACCGTACGACATATGTTATTCACCAACGTCTTGCTGCAACGATGAAGCGGGGCAGATGCGTCCTGGCCGGGGATGCAGCACATCTTGTCAACGTAAGTTTTCACCATTTCTCAATGACCTATTTCCTCGGTAAAGAAAAAAATATAAAAGAACCACATGTCTTGCTAGACTTGCACTTTAAAATTGTAAGAGACACAATACTAACAATTTGTATGACAACTTGAAGCCAATGGGTGCACTAGGACTCAACACCGGCTTCCTCGACGCCGTGGCGCTGAGCGACGCGCTCAAGATGGTTCTAAAAGAGGGAAGACCAGCGGAACGCGTGCTTCAGATCTATTCGGACGGGCGCCGTAAGGTTGTGCAGGACTTTGCCGACCCGACCTCCACGTACAATAAATTACGCCTGCATTCCGTCAACATCGAGACGGCACACAAGGATGACTGGTTCTTTCGCTCCCTTCAGGACTATTCTTCCGAGGACTTTGGCAGATACTGGGGCCGCTTCCAGCATACATGGCCCACGGATATGAGAGCACTGGTCGACAAGAGCGGGTAGAGATGATTTGTTGAGGGGGTCCCATGTCTTTCTCCTTCATGCCTTGTTCTTTCTTGCCGCGAGCTTACGGATGTAACTTTAGCTAAAGCTCTTGAGGAAGGGTGGGTTGCTTCTGTAGGCATATAGGTGTTCTTGTGTATCCCAGATATCCCAATCTGGACACCGTCGGCGCCATCCGTATCCCTGAGTCATTGCATCCGCCTGTCATGCTCGTATGCCTCTCAGAGAAACACTCCATCATGGGCCGAAATCCACTGTTTTTGGGAAAGCACGTGGACAGCAAAGCTTTCTTCCCAGCCGTACTCCCCTCTCGTCCACGAGGACGATATTTGAAGCTGTTAATATAGCGTCGTGATACGACACCTCGGAATTAAACAACTTCATTGTGTGTTCTTACACAGACGGATGATCACTTCGGCATGAAAAAGCGCGTCATTTTCCGATCTGTCAGTCTTTGTTCGGCCCGTATCCAACTGATGTTGTATTCAGTCTTGTTGATTTTGCGGGGAAGAGGAGATACTCTGGGGTTAAAACGCTGTATGGGGATATCGGTCCGACCACCATCCCAGAACGGGGTGACATCCGCTGAATCGGTGTGGTGAGTGTGGACACCAGGCGATCATTATTTGTAGTTGTATCCACAGGCCGATTGCTCGGCACTTCACGTCACGGAAGTAATTGAAAGCCCGAGAAAACATCGAATATGGGGATAAGTATATATCTATAGCGTCCAGGCTTATACAGCAATGCTAATTGTCGTTGATGTGTCCCGCGCAATTGTCAACAGTTTCGCCCACGAAAGTGCCTCCTTCCCCAAACACACGGATCAAGATTGAAGATCAGGCACCATGCGCGGCACGAGATTCTTGTTGCTCCCGGCGGTAATACCAGGCGCCTTCTCTGCGCTCTGCACGCCGCTGGCCTGTTCCGCGGTCCACGTCTTCCTCGTCCGCGGAACCAACGAGCCCTACCCGGGACGGCAGCTGCCGACTGCAGAGACAATCTGCAAGGACTGGGACTGCTCGTGGTCTAACATCGAGTACCCGGCCGTGTTCAACGACTACTGCGAGTCCGCCGAGACCGGCATCGCCAACCTCGGCAAGGCCGTCACCGACTACGCCACGCGCTGCCCGGACGCCAAGATCGTCCTGTCGGGCCATAGCCAGGGTGGGCAGGTCGTGGGCGACTACCTCGGCGGTGGTGGGGGCAATGCCAGCTCGTGTGTGCAGGAGACGAGCCAGGGCATCTCTCCTGGGACGTTCCCGGCGGATCACAGTAAGGGGATTTCCAAGTCTAATCCGAGCTAGAATATTCCCCGCGAGTACGGTGCGACAACATGCTGATATCAAAAACCACGTGGCAGTCATCGCAGCGCTGATGTTTGGCTCTCCGCGACACAATGCCAATCAGTCATACAATCTGCTGGTTGGGGCCAGAGCAACCTCTGTAAGTGCCTTGGAAGTAGAGGTCCTCCTATGAATAATACATGCTGACCCGCATTATCAGGCCTGGCCAAGGGAGGGCGAGCAACTTCAGGCACTGAACCTCTGGTCTGACAAGCTTCGCGACTATTGCAACTTGGATGATCCTGCATGCGCCGGGGGCTCCAACTGGACCGCCCATGAGAACTACTTCGAGCTGTACAAGGATGATTCGGCACAGTTCGTGAGGTTCAAGGCCTGCCAATAAGGCTTGAAAGTGAACATGGAAAAGTAGTCATACAAATACTAATGCTCGTCTACTGCCGTCTACTAAGATAATCTTGCTCCTGCCTGTGCCGTCAGAACTATCGTATAACAAGAAGGATCTGGGTGGGCTCGATAGTTGGCTCGAGTGACCCTTTCTTGGGAAACCTGCAAAGCCTGGGCGGTTGCACTGATATCCTTGTACCGGGCAAACCGCAATATATCCACAAGTCGTTCTGCAGCTGTCCGTGTTCGAACGGCTGGGACAGTGAACACAGAGCAACAATACCAACGGCCCCTGGCAGCACAAAGCAGCAAAATGTGTCACGCGGCAAACACGAAGAGCACGCTCAAAATGGTGCCACAGGAGTGGTTGGACCAACAGAGTTGCTTGGACACAGCTTGATTACTTCTTCGGCACATTTTATCACCAGCGCGTCGATGGTGAATACTGCTTGGACAAAGAAACCTTCGTCACAGATATACCCTGCAGTGATGGCCCTGGAAGGCGATTTGAGGCCAGATTAGGCCTACTTAGTCTATGCAAATGCGAGGAAGGTAACCGTCCATCCCAGTAAATGAATGTTCAGTGACGGTGTCAGCCGTGACCCGCTTGCTCTACCCATCCCAAGCCACATGCACATCAGCCTCCTTAGTGAGTGCTCAGGAAACTCCTTCAACGCCGTCCCAAGGTATGTGAACCCCCGCGCCTTACGATGAAGGCATAAAAATATCTTTGTGCTGAAGTTGAATGGAAAAGAAAGTATGATGTCGTGACCATCATGAAGGCCTGCTCGATCGGTGGTTCGTCCCCTCGCCACCCGTGGCCCAACTAAACGTCCGCGTCGCTGCGTAGCCCTGCGTGGCCGAGGGAGACGTCGGCAGCTCAACCGGGGGAGCTTGTGGGGTTTGCTGCTGCTGAGGAGGTCCCGGCGTGCCGTGGCGCTGTGGCACATTGCTGTCAAGGCTTGTCAGTCAATCCTGTTTTCAGCGTCCGACCGCGGAATCAGGTGCAACTCACAATAATCCACCTCCATTGTCCGAGCCCTGCGTGTACGGAATTCCCATACCCGGTTGTCCTCCGAAGTGCTGATATGAGTTCTGGGAGTGGACGCTCATCGGTGGTGGGCTCCCGCTGTGTACGGAATATCCTGGCAGGCCTTGCGACACGCCGTGCCCTTGGTGCTGTTGATATGGGTCGTTCGAAGGAGTGACGGAGTAAGCCGTTGTTGTGAATGTCTCCTGGCCGGGACTCTTTGCGCCGGGGTTATATTTCACTTCGCTCATGGGCGCCGGAGCCATAGCATGCCTGCTTTGTCGGTTGTATGCCTTGTCCAGCCCTCCTCTCCGGCCGCACAAATAGAGGAGTGTCGCTGCTATGAGGAGCACCACTGCTCCACCGATAGCGATACCCGCAATAGCTCCAGCGCTGAGTGGCGGGCTGGAATGAGAATGGCTGCCGGACCCAGACGATGAGTCTGATGTTGATGTTGCACCCGCGGTGCCAGCAGCAGTTTCAGAAGGCAAGGGGTCGCCTGGTACCATCTGCGTGGTTGTGTTCTTTGTGTATGCGAGCTGGACGTCCAGAGTCTGTGTATCATTGGGGTTGATGACGCCGATCATCCAGTTATCAATACATGATCCTGGTGCTGCGCAGTAAAACCAGATGGGAGCAGTATCGTTCACCCTTAATTCGAAAGTAGGGCCCTGTCGTGACGTGTTGTCAGTGAAGATGTTCGATGCGCACGTAAATGTGCCTACTTACATCGTTGGTGATTGTTGCGACATTCTCGAAGCCAGAGAAGAAGCCAACCTTGTTCGCGCCGGTATATTCGTAGGGTATACTAAGTTGATGTTAGGATTGCCCGGGCTCCCTGGCGGCGGGGATATACTCACCA
Source organism: Diaporthe citrichinensis (assembly GCA_014872995.1). Taxonomy (NCBI): domain Eukaryota; kingdom Fungi; phylum Ascomycota; class Sordariomycetes; order Diaporthales; family Diaporthaceae; genus Diaporthe; species Diaporthe citrichinensis. Next base: position 100,898 of record JADAZR010000030.1, read on the forward strand.
TGGGTACTTGTATTCCGCCCGGACGACTGAATGCCCTGTTGGATAAAATCTGAACCCTGTGCGCATGTATCGTGTCAGTGAGAGACAGTAGGCAGGAGTGTGCATGCTTCGGTTCTTACGAATGATATCGCCAACGGAAGCGTTTGTGACTTGTGGGGTGAACTTATGGCCTTCCTAAACACTTTGTCAACATCTGAGCATCCTCATAACTCGGGACGGGATCCATACTGCGCCCACAGCGACGTCAAACGTGTTTGCTGCGGAGGTCGATGACGATGTAGCCGATGCAGTCCCACTTGCCGGTGTGCTGGACGTAGCCGAATCGGAGTCCTCCGTGCTCTGAGCGCTGGCCACAGTAGCCATGGCTGTCAGGCCTGCGAATATCTTCGAGAACATCATCTTGGTCTCGGGCTTTTCAACTCAAACTTTTGAAGCCCATATGTTGCATATCGCGGATTTGTGTCGATACAGCCTCGTGAGTGAGTATGAGTGAGGCAAGATGACAAAATGGACAGGAGAAACAGAGTTGGGCTGGGAGGGTCAAGGAAAATGAGATAATTACGTGGGTCAGCAGAAGGGTAGCAGAGACGTGGGTGTGAGCCCTGAGCAGGGCCCGCCGGTCCAAGAATAAGACGAAAGAGGAATCCTATCGACCTCACTTGTTGCTGACTGCAGTGCGAACATGCCAGCCAGATGTGGAAAATAGCAACACAACCCTTGGCCCAAGCTGTCCCACCACGCTCAGCTTTTTCAGACAGCACTAGCTTCCGGCGAGCTTGCTAGCCACGGCAGCTCTCCACGTCTCCTGCCGCATGTTGGTGCTTTGAAAGGACCAAAGACCATGTTGTCCATCCTTCCCACGATGGACTTGCCCTTTCGGGCTACCAACATCGCGTAGGAGACCTTGAAGGGTGGAGCTTGGGGTTTCTAGTGACAAACCGAGAGCCACCCTCTTGCCCATCACTTTGGGGGCGTACTGGAGATTTTGGCATCATCCAACATGGCAGCCCTTCTGCAACTCCACTAGCATACGAGATGGAATCTTGGAGCCTTGGAACGGCCCGCGAGGAAGACGGCTTCGCCTCGACTCGAGCTTGAGGGAGGGGAATGTTGGGCTTCCAATGGGGTCCGGTATCAAGATGCACTTGGGGTTACAGTGCAGCAGCGACGCCGCATCCAGCCGGTAGGCGATGCGTCCACCCAGCATCTAACAATCGAGCCAATGGGCCATCATGTGCAGAGCTTGATGAAGCGTAGTGAGGTGCCAGGTCGAGGTGGTGGCTGAACCTCGGACTGGGCTAGTTAGTCCTTGGCAGATATTGATGGGTGTCCTCGGATAAAACCGACACAGGGCACTAGCAACCCGTGAACTGGTGTGTGTTCATTGCCCAGAACCAGTTGGTGCATGGACAGAAAGTCGCAAGACCAACTTGTTGATCTGTCAGAATGCCTCCATTGTGAGGGTACCGCATTCCGTCTGGTAGAATGGGTGGGAAGGCGAGGGTAGGTCCCAGGAGGTCAAATGACGATGGCACGCCAGCGCTGAAGCGCAACATGCAGCCCAGACAATGACTCTGCGAACGCTCTCAATTGACCTTCGTCATCCAGCGGCCGAACGAGGGCAGGACAGTCGGTAGTGGCATACCTGTGGTCGCGTAGTGTCGACCTCAGCCCAATGGGTAGATTTGATGTCGAAATAGATTGCGGCGCGGTACATAAGCGGCTTGTTGTGGGGGGGGGGGGGGGTTGGATCGGACAGAATTAGCTCGAAGGCTAAGTCAGCCCTGCCCTACGGTGGAACTCTTTTATTTCCCAGACATCCCCTGGTCCCCTGCTCGATTTCCCATGGAAATGAAATACCGAGCCCACTCCCCAAAACGACTGACGGAACGCGAGCCTGCGAGATCCGTGTTCTGGGGATGCTGGGGGTGAGAATTCCAGGCCCCCAAGAAAGAGAGAGTGAGATTGAGAGAGTGAGGTGAGGGGTGAGAAAGAAGGTGTGGATGGACGCCTTCCATCTGTCAGCCGCAGTCCGCTAGGCTTGGCATCCCGCGGCCCGTCCTTCGCCCAATCCTCCTCCTGGCGATATTACATAGAAAGAGGCACCGCTTGCTAGTCTACGGCGCAGCACTCAAGTCTTGCGACACAATACGAACCCAAAAGAGAATAAAATTACCCAACCTCGGTCCAAATCGTTCAAACGAATATTATGTTTCGACATTCACCTGTTGCATCCAGCAGCACCTGCACTTCTCTTGACCATCACCTCGGTGGAAGCGGGGCGGGGGAAGAGGCTGGCTGTAATGCCAATCCAAGGCCGCTGACGAGGGTTCTGTGCTGACCTGCGCTGACCTAGGCTTCTGGAAGCTGGAAGTAGTTGGAACTCGGTACTTGGCGTGGATGGGCCTCCCCAAAAAGCGGCCTGCAGACGCCTGCCTCCGCCACAGAACCCCAGTGCCGGGAATGCTCCGTAGATGAGAAGCGGCCGAATCGACGGCCGCGCTGATCGACGCCCAAACTCTTCACGTGTTGCTTGGCCCTCTCCCGCCACTTCGTGCCGGTGGATTGAATTAACGGCTTTTCCCATCGAGATAAATCCACAGGAGGAGAGCTTCCAGAGCGGTGGGCAAAATTGTCGCCCCCCCTTCCCGCAGGAAACAGGAAGGGAAACCGGCGAAGATCCCCAAGCCCTTCCAGATTCCTCGGCTGGTCATGAAAGGCCCGGGGCGGATGCACAATCATCAAATAGATCGCGGAGGCTTCTGCCAAAGAGGGTGCAGGCCCTGCAGCCACCCATGCCCCTTCAAGAGTTCATCGCCGGGAGCCTGCCTGCTTGCCAGCAGGTTGGGCCCGATCGGGCGGCCAGGCGAGCGCCTTGCCCCGCGCAGGATTCGACTTGTGGAATAGGTCTGCCCGCAAGGGCTTGCTCATGTGGTGTATGCTGAGTGCTGTCCTCGCAGGCCCAGCCAGTCCTGAGGGTGTGTGGCGCGGCGTGGCGTCAGCAACGTTGTACACCATCGTTTCGATCCCCGACCGCTGGCATGCGGCATGCGGCATGCGGCATGCGGCATGTGGCAAGTGATGTAGACAAGGCTGTCGTGCCAAAATCACTATGAGATCTTGCTGAGGGGGGAACCTTTGTCCCGTCAATCCATCGAAATTGTTGCCACCTGTATGTTTGTAGCTGGGTATTGCCTTTTCTGGACTTCGACTTCCATGGTTGAAATCCGTAGTGCGGATACACAGAGTACAGTAGGAATATCTAGTAAGATGAGAAGAAAATGGAAACAAGACTGGTATAATGCCACCTGCTATGCTTTTAAGTCCACAGAACACCCTGCCACCCACATTGTATCAAATTTGAAAATAGAGCAAGTTCCCTCCTGATATATCAGGCACTCAATTCAGGGTGCGTGTGCCGGCGAACGCTATTGCGTTTTCTTTTGCGTGGAAACGGATTTCCTGGGTAGAATCTGGGCTTCGACTACCAACCGGTAGAGACACCACAGATAACAGATTCCGAAACCTGCGGCACCGATACCAACGTTGACTACGGTCCACAGATCCGGCTTGTCCACCGGCGGGGCGACGAAGCCCTCAAGAACATGCCAAGCTGCCATGGCTAGATAGAAGCCGCCATGCAGGAGGAAAGTGGCCCACTGTGTCGACGCGCTGCTGCTGCTCTCAAAGTAAGCACCGAGAGACGTGGGTGGCAGACCGAGGAGGTAAGCCCATAGCCCGGTGATCACCGCGTATGGAACACGTAGGTCGACCCGCTGCAGGAGAGGGAACATCGTCCACGAGCCCAGGATATTCGCAAATCCGACCCATGCTCGAGTGTCCTTCCCAAGACCGTTGTTACCGGCCAAGAGCAAAGTCATGGGCATCAGGGGAAGTAGCACGCTTTTCTCGTGGACCTGAAAGCTGAACAAAAAGAATGCCCATGCTGTAGTCGCAAAACCCAAGGGCAAGAGCTCCTTCTTGGGCTTGAAGAACAGAATCAGGCTGGGGACCAGACTGAACGCAAGGGTCGCAGCCAAGGATGCCTTCTGCAAAAGCTCCGAGGGGTACTGACGCAGTTTGACGACCACGTTGAGGGCGCACCAGAAATTTGCGACCTTGTCCTCAAACAGGCCCCTCGCGAAAGGGAAGACACGGTGAATCACCTGGACAAGCTGCTCGATCACAGGCCAGTAGAAGACATTCGTATCAACATAGTCCTCGATCCATTGGAATATTGGCAGGCGAGCATCGGCTCCTTGTAGTTCAGCTCTCGGAGAGGCGCCCTGGCTCTTGTCATATAGTGCACCACCCACCAGTGGGAGGAGCAGGACGGCGAACGAGACGACCGTGCCGAGTGCGATTGCTAGCAGACGAGTGATCCTGATCTGGGGGAAGAGGCAACTTCCGAGGAGGAAGAAGAAGACGGGCAGTGCGTAGTACAGGGCCATCTGCTTGAAGCCTAGTGCGGCGACGAAGAATACTGATGCCCAGAAGAAGCGTCCGGCAAGCATAGAGGACATGCTCGCTATGACGAAACCTAGCATCACCGTGTTGTATTGGAAGTGAATGTGGTCGATGAGTACTATGCCGGGCTGCATGAGCACGGCAACAAGGGCGACCGAAATTGTCCAGTTCGACACGCCGAGGAGCCTGCCGTACCTCCTCACGAACATGACCACCGCCGGGACGAAGATGAGGTATTCGGACACGATGACAGTCGCTCGCATGAATATCTTCAGATTGGCATCATGGATGCCCCGCGACGTGTAGAGCGCGAACCAAGAGGGATCGATGAGGGTGCCAATCTTGCCGCACAGCCAGCTGTGGTATGCCGTCAGGGGCGGGTAGTCGAGTCCCCACCATTCCAGGTCGTAAAAGTACCATGACGATATGGGCAGCTGCGTTGTGATCTCCATCCAATGCCTCTGGGCCTCGTAGTCACCGAACATTGGGGGCTTCTCGAATCCTGCAAACACACGAGTACAAGTCAGCCGGGCGCTTCTGGGGCCAACGTCGACAAGCTCGTCACGCTCGCACGCAGCATCGGGGTTGATGCTCACCTGAATATCCCCAGAGACCAGCTGCCCACCTGAACAGACCGACTACCATAAGAATGAGTGGCAGGACCTCCCATTGCGATACCGAGCCTCTTGCTGGCCAGAGAAAGGCTGACAGTGGGAAGGAGGGCGCCCTGACGAGGGTCTCGGCCTTGGAGAGCTGGAACCCTTTTCCCTCGCCGTTCTGCTTGATCTTGCGTCGAGGCTTGTGGTGACGACCTGAGGGTGTTCCAGCCATTGCGCAGCTGGGGACGACTGGGGCTGCGTGGGATCTCGAGAATTGGCTGCAATGTGGCGATGGTTGTGGTGGTCGCGGTCGTAGTGCCGGTGGGTGGATCGTCCGGGAACTTTTATTGCAGCAGCCCAATTGAGGTTTCTGGGAGCTGTCCAGAAGCAAGCTCCAGCTCCCACAACCTTGTAGCCCCGGGATCGGCATCTAACACCTCTCCGGCTGCTGGTGGGGCTGTCCCCAGGGACCACAGGCACCTGCTGTGGCTGCCATGACATCAGTCTGTTAGGGGACCTGCAGCTCGAGCAGCAGACAGCACATGCAACACATTCCACGATACCCAATGCCAACGCCAACGCCAAGAGCTTGAGCCCCTCAGCGCAACAGCTTGTGGCGGTGGCCTTCGTCTGTGATTAGGTACGTCTCAAAACACAAACAATGTCTTCAAGACGCGGTCTGACCTTTGCCGATACCTGAACTTACACACTCGCTACAGACTGTCTCCTCAAGATGCCCTACCCGTTCGTCCTCCCCACGACCTCAGCCTTCTCCTACTCCTCGAGTTTGACCTGCGAATCGCACCCCTCCCTCCCTCTGTCAGCGAGCACCCAACGCGGCGTCGTCCGAGATGTCCTCAAGAAACACAAGCGATCCTCTCCACAGTCGCAAAGCGCCAACCTGCCGACCATCATCTCTGCCATAACGGGCTATCTTCCGTACCTCCTCGCCGTTGACTCGGGCCTGAATCACCGCACCATTGGCAATGGCCTCGAGATCTTCAGTATTATCCAGCGGTCCAACGTGCCCCTGAATATCGAGTGGCGGCCCTCGTTGGCAGACGTCTTCATCCCAGGAAAGAGGGAGAACGCAAGGGTCAAGATCCACAGCCTGGAGCACGAGGTTGCCTTCGTCCTGGCCACCCTGGGCTACACCTACACGCTGCTGGCACGCACAGCCCTCCACCCGCTCTTCTCTACCACCACCACAGAGGACCTGTACGCCATCGGCTCCCAGCCGCGTCAGGCCTCCATATCGACGGCGACCAAGCACCTCCTCGACGCCGCCAGTGTGTACGACCACCTCGCGCGCCGTGCCGAGCGCCCTCACGGCTCCCACCTGTCCTCACCCCCATGCGCAGACGTGTCAGCCGCCACCGCACGGGCACAATGCGAGCTGGCACTCGCCGAGGCAACCCTGCTCGCCGTGCTCAAGGATGATCCGTACCCGGCGGTGGTGGCGCAGGACAGGAACCAGAACGACAAGGAGTGGATGTACAAGGCGCCAGACATACCCAAGGTGCGGGCGCACCTGTTTGCTAGACTGTGTGTCGCCGCGGCGGAGCATGCAGCCAAAGCGCACTCGCTCTGCGCGTCACAAGGAGGAGGAGGGGGAGGGCCAATTGGTGGCGGTAACATACGATTCGGAAGCAAGAAGAGCAAAGAGGAAGGGGAAGACTCAGGTGGCGGCGGAGGAGGAGGAGGTAGCCCCGGAAAGCTAAACGAGGGCTTCATCAAGTACCTCGAAGACCTGCGGCGTACGAGCAGGGCCAAGGCATGCCGCTTCTTCGGCATTGACGCCGAGCTGGGCGGGCAGACGGGCAACGCGATCGGGTGGCTGCACGCGGCGTACCAGGAGCTGGGGGTCGAGGTCAAGGACCCGTCAAGGAAGTCATCGGGGCTCGGCAGGCTCAAGAAGGAGTGGTCAGAGAAGCGGGAGGACCGCCGGGTGGAGAAGGGCACGACATGGGGTGCGGACGCCGGGAAGCTGGAGGAGACGCGCGTGATCGAGATGCTGGAAGCCAAATGGTCCAAGCAAAATGACACGGTGAGGACATGCACTCCATACTCCATAATTGACCCAGCCCAAGCAGAATGCACTAATTGTGATCCTTTACTGATTACTCGTGTCCCAAGATATTCACCCAGGCCATCACTCCGGCGGGTACCCTGCTGGCCCAGATGCCCTCGGCGCGCGAGATCCACACCCTGAAGCCCTTCGACGTCCCGGTGCTGGACAACCTCACATTGAATGCTATGCGCGCCCCACCGGACCGCAGCGACGACTTTGGGGACGAGAACAGCTCGGACGAGGAAACGGTTGTGCCCAGTCGGCAGGCTCCGGGCTCGTATCCCGGCAGCGTATCATCATATTATTAACCTCAACCTGGAGACGGTAATGGATGACCGATAAACTGCTGTAAGCCGCCGAACGCATGTGCCCTCCAGAATGCTTGCAATTCCTCTTCCCGCCGCCTCTCCTCATTTCGCTTCGCTCGCTTCTTGATAGCCTTGAGCTGGCCCTCGGTGCAGCCGCAAGTCCACTAGACGGCTCCGCAGACGTAGCAGAACTGGGCGCCGCACCGGCAGCGGACGTGGCGGCAGGCCTTGGTGTGCTCGATCATGGTGAGGCAGCGGTAGCAACGCCGCCAGCCCTCCCGGCGCGCCATCCTCTCCACGAGCTTCATGCTTGCGTTTTTGGGGCACTGCACCGCGTCCGCATGCGCCGCCTGTCCGCAGTCCATGCAGGTGGCGTGCCTCGCCTTGCATCGCGCCCGGCGGAACGGCGTGTTGTCCTCGTCCGGGGGGACGAAGAGGCCGCAGTCCGGGACCGGGCAGTAGTACCTCTGGCCGATCGGCACCGAGTACTCGAGCCGCTTCTGCTTGTACTTGCTAGCGAGGGCCCTGGGGGTGTTCTTGAGGCAGGTTTTGTGGTCGATGGGGGCGGCGTCGCAGCACCTGGGTGGCCAGTTGGCTTCTGCCTGGAGCGCGTTCAGGACGAGCTGGTGGAAGCACTGCTTGCAGTAGCTGTGGTTGCAGGGCAACCTGACGAGGTCTTTAGGAGGGTGGTCGTCGTAACAGCATGTGCAAGAGCTGCGGCACGGGTCAGCATGGGGGCAGAGTTGACACGATGGCCAGGACACTCACATGGTATCATGACTTCGGTGGAAGGCCTGCCTGGTCCTCTCCCTTGCCTTGTCCTTTGCCCTTTTCAGGAAATCTTTGACGTCTGACAAGTTGGCGGTGGCGTTGTATCGGAGTGCCATCGTCATAGGTAGGTAGTTAGGTGATACTGGTCGTGGTGAGCCTAGCTGCAGCATGGATCGGGGCAGCTTAACCACGAAAATGAAATATCTAGGGAGCCAAGCAGCGACTCGCCGGCCACATCGTGCTTGCCGAAGAATGTCCCAAGCGAATAACACTGGGAGGACTGCATTGCTGTAGTAGGTGCTATGGGATAACCTGCTATGCGACACTCCCCTATGCGGAACGCTCCTGTCGGAGAGTAAGAAAACCTTCCGCGGGATGAGCTACAGTGGGAAAACTTACTACGAGAAATCCTGAGTGGGATAACCTCCGTCCCATTGCCACGAAGTCAAGTCTGAGGGCAGAGATGTACTCCTGGAAACGGATATCAATTCTTTCCTCCAGCTTGCAGGGACCCACACAATAAATTATGTAGTGATATGCCTTCCTTTTGCGTGCCAGGATAAACAAGACTTTGAAGCAGAAGTGGACTGAATAGTCACTGTCGCCTTGCGTAGGGAAAGTGATTGCCTCCGAAAATACTCCAATAGGACTATCATTATGAATGCGGCTTAGCAGAGAAACCTGGCAAAGAAAATAACAGAAGAAAAGAAAATAGTCTATTAATAAGGTCTTGATATTTATTCCAGGATTGTGGGCTATTTGCAGGCCAGATGGGTGAGTTGCGGTTGCTGTGGATGCTGAGCGACGTTGTGCCGTGAATCGACAGGGGTTCACATCTGGGCGTAGGTCCCCTATTCCGTACTGCAGCTGTCAGTGTAGGGGTCGGTTTAGTAATGACGTCCACCATCATCCGGCTCATCCACCGAAAACTTCTCGATCAACACAACTCGATTCCAACACTCCCGAGGCCAGCTTGACCACATCTCCTGAGAAAACAAAGACGACAAAAGAAGCTCATTATGGCTCGCCTGTCAGGTCTACAGAGGGAGGTACTGAGCTTGTATCGTCAGTGCCTGAGAGAGACGCGCAAGAAACCAGATGTAATGATCCATCCGTTCCTCAACCCAACTGTTCGCTCAATCGAGCCTCACAAGAGATGAAGGATCTGGAAACTACTAACACTGGGCTTCTAGGTCACTCGCAAACACTTTGAAGCCTTTGCGCGGTCCGAGTTCAACAAGAACGTGGCCATTGAGAAGCGTGATTTCGCTGCCATCGAGTTTCTGCTGAGGAAGGGGCGGAGGCAGCTTGAGAGCTACTCTAGCCCTGGCATCAAGGACATCAAATGAGGATGCGGCCGACTGCACGGCAGGAGCACTCACTCACCTGTGCTCCTCCACTACCCACTTGCCGGTAGCCATGATCACCCTCCTTCCTTCCGGTCAGGTCCCAGGCCGATGCCAACTTGCTGTCGAAGGCCTGTCCTCGTCCTGTCCTTGTTATTTTCCCTTACAATGACATTGTGAATCTACCCGGCGCCTCTCAGCCCGTCTGCCATGCTCTACTCGCCCTAGCCCTCGCCAACATCGGTAGTATTTCTCGGGATCGCTTTACGCAACGGGGCCTTTTTTGGAATATGGACGATGCCTGCATTCAACTTATCTTAGAAAGGAAGTCCGCATGGCCGGCCCACCATTAAACCCGCTCCACCCTCCTCTCAACCTGCGAACCCGTCCAGGAAAGCCGCTGAGGATGTCCTCAAGAGGCCTCTCAGTCCACCTCTGTCTCGGTTACGACGTGCACAGCAAGCACTGGTCGGTCGGCGCCGACGCCGCGTCGTTAGCAACAGAAATAGTAGGGTCAGAGTGTCCTTCGCCCATTCAACATCCTCGTCGGGCCTGCGCCCATCCGGTACACGCACCTCTGTCCAGAAAAGAAACTCCAAGGCCACCACCCCACGGGTTGGCTCCACGCAATGGATCGCCGGCTTGGATACCCCTCGGCGACGCGACGCAGACCCAAATCCGCCTGTGCATTCTCGCCCTCGGATCACGCCTGTCCCGCCCAGCGTCACTCACTCTCAGAACAAACCCAAGACTGCATCCGCAGCCCATGCGATGAACTATGGGCGACTTCGAAACGGAACAGAGTTCTCTCTTATGCAGGTGCCGGAAGATCCTGGTCATTGTGGTCCGTTCTTCACTTCGAGAATGACCATCGCATGGGCTGACTTCTTCCGTCTAGTGCCCACTTCTGAGAGACAGCCCGAATATGCTCACGTCGGATCTCTCGACGGCAGCAGCAGCATGGAACTGACCAAGTTCCCAAGAAATAACGCAAAGAGGCACGCTAGCTACGTCGCTCGCGCTCCCCCTACCTCTCGGAGTGCCAGACCGATTGGAGACCCTCGTCAACAAGGCAGAAGTGCTTCGTCGAGAGCGATGGCAGACAGCCGACTCGCAGCCTTTGGTCCCCTAGCCGAAGAGTCCCTCAGTAGGGGACTATTACAGCAGGATTGTCTTCCGTGTCTATTGTCACCTACCAAGAGCAAACCCCTTCCCAATCCAGCCCCGGAGCTTGCCCAGACTCGAGATCAGTCAAGAACCTTGGGTCGATTTACAAAGCAACTTGAGAAGTATTCCGCAGCAGTCAAATCCGATGGAAAGCCAGAGCTACCTAGGTCTACACCCACAGTTTCGGACTCCCCAACGACTCTGGATACGGTGACAGAACTTCTGCCCTACCACAGACAGTTCAGAGCTGCCGGACTGGCAGTGACTTCGCGTGAGCAGATGCCAAGGATCCCGGAGTCGACTCACCAGCGACGACTAGCCGTAAATAATGGAAACGCAAAATATGCACCCATGGCTCATGTACAAGTGGACGGGAGCACTGTTACTCCATCAGAGCAGGAGTCGGTTCCTGAGGAGTCAGTGGCGCCACACTTCCATGAGAGTGAGGCTGATCCCTCAGGCCCGCAAACCCAACAGCAGGCCCCGAACACGACAGCAACACCCATCAACAAAGGTCTGCTTCCCTGGTTTCGCAAAAAGGATGCACCCACTGCTGTTAAGTCTCACAGCAACAGAAAGTTTTCCATCGATCACATCCATCCTTCTCGAGCCACGGCAGCCGAGCCATATTTAACACCTTCGGACAAATTGGGCATCATCGATGCGTACTTCAACTCCCCAAGTCCGGCCACATCGCAGAACAAGCAGCCGCAATCACACAACACATCATTAGCATCTTCATCACCCCATAGTCCAAGGTCATTGGTCGACAGGACTCCTCGGAAGGAGCCGTCAATCGAGCGTCAGCCTGTACCGCGGAGAAGCCTTCGTCGGCACATGGAAGACACATCACAATGGCCAACAGCAGGAGTCTTGATACATAATAACTCTCCGTCTCCAGAAGATCATGAAAATGAAAGTGCAAACATCTTGGCAGGAATGCCGGAAAGGCCTCCGGTGCCAGCAAAGGATCCAACTCCTGATCGTTCCCAGCCCTCCATGAGGACCGAGAAAGTCAGGAAATCTGCGGAATCTGGAAACGGGCCCCCAGTTCCTCCAAAAGTGTCACATTTCGAGCATTCTATCGCTGGCTTGGCTAAAGACCTTGAAAAGAAGCCAGCGACACCACCCAAAGACCTTCCAGAAACGCAGTCTAAGTCCCAAGTGGCCAGTCGTCACCCCTCTGGTCATTCACTACGCAAGCCATGGTCCAGAGTGACAGTTCTGCGGCGGAAATCACATGCAAAACTTCCGCCCGTGCCTGCAACCATCAGAGAAGAATCGGAGGCCACCACGGAACAGCCGGGAAAGCCCTCAAGTGCTCACAATTTGCAGGACGCTAACGCTGTGCCGCAACTGCCTGCCACTTGGAGTTGTGCCGTAGGGAGGTCCTCTTCCTTCGAGAAAGCCCTCGATGCAGTGATACAGAAGCTGGATGACATGGACGAAAGGAGGCAATACGAGAGGAAAGTGGAGCTCGAGGCAGCCCAACAGGCCGTGGCAAAGCTCGGTGCTTCCCAGCAACTGGTGTCTAGCTTCAGCTCGCCCAGTGGATCGCGCTCAAGACGCCAGACAGAGGAGAAACTCGGATCGCCCGCAGAAGTCCCGATGTCGGACACGAACGAGTCGGCCGCCTACCTCGACAGGGACATTAACGACAGGGACATCCTGCTGGGCCTGAAGATGGCCATCTGCGCCGCCTGCGACGAGGACCTGGACGCGTGGATACGCGACAAGACCGGTCTCCGACTGAGGAGGTTCCTGGCGGACCTTAAAGCATTCGATGGCCTCTCCAAGGACCGCAAATCGCCCGCGTCGCAGACCCCTCGCCGCCAGGTCCGCAGGACCCGCAATGAGACGCGGCGGCTCAATGCCGAGCGGGAGCGTAGGAGACAGAGCGTGAAGTCGAAGGCGTGGAAGGGGCCTTGCTTTGGGGAGGATAGTTAGGTCTGGGCTGTGCTGAGCAACCTGGGTTAGGTCTATTGAGGTTGGACGATTGTGGAATGGGAGCTGCTTTGTATATAGCCGATGCTGTTGCATAAGGCTGTGGTTTTTGTATTGTATTCCCCTTTCCACACCGCTGAACGCCATTCATAGTGGTAATATTACTACCTTTTTGTTTGGTTTTTTTCTCCTTCATTTAATGAAATGGGAATTTTCAATTCCCAGTCTGGTAGCTCTTCTGCACCGGGACAGTAAGTCCAGTTTGAAGGAAACGGCCGTCTTTTTCGACTATCTGATGATTCATCCAGAGTGTAAGCCGCAGATCCTCACTGCATGCTCTAGTGAGCGCATCTCTGAGCCAGCAAAAGTACCGTGGCGATTACTCACCGTTGCCACCATAATCTCGACAGTTTTGGCTGATGTTGGATCAGAGATCTTCGTTCTGCCGAGAGGTGTGTGCCCCTTGTGACTTCTTATCTCCATCTAGTCTTCCAAATCCGTCGCTTGGCTCAATTCGACTCGACGATTGGAGAGCTTGCTGAGCTGCACATTCGAGGGGCCTTTGGGGGCCGTGACCTGTTGGGACGGAAGTACGGCCCGGTCGGGGTCTGTAGGCTTTTTTTGCTTTCTACCTGACACAGCATCGGAGAGATCACGGTTGACTGGAGATTGGAGGACCATGCATACTTGGGCTATATGCGCTGGATGAGATAAAAGTCTATAGAACCTCAAGGGGCTCGTTCAACGCCCAGCCCAACCCCGTGGTTGGTGGGGGCCAGGGAAAAAGCATCTAGGACCATCTATATACCCTATGGTTAAGATTGCCATTTTGAAAAAGAAAAATGAAAAAGGGCTCTACACCCCTTTCCCTCCCCGCCGATGCGGAAACATCATTACATATGCATATGTAGATACAACGCCGGTGACATCTAGGACTTCCCGGTGAAGTGCTCCTCGTGTGACTCGATCTGGGCCTCCTTCTCGACCTGATGGAGGTCAAGCTTCGCGACGGCGGCGTTGTCGCCGTCGATGACCTTGGCGAGCTCCTCGAGGGTGGGGCCCTTGGTCTCGACGTACATGACGTAGACGAAGACGAACTCGAGGGCGATCCAGCACTGCGGAAGGGGAAAATGGTTAGCGGCCGTGATCTCCATTGCCTTGGGTAGATGAGGCTCTTGACGGAGCATAGACTTACGGTGTAGATGAGGTACAGCTTCCAGGTGTGAGGCTCGAAGGCCTCGAAGCCGACGGGGTTGGCGTACGTGTTGAGGGTCAGGGCGACCTGGACCGACAGGTTCATGATCATGAGACCCTTGGCGCGCAGGTTGTATGGCAGGACCTCGATGGCGTAGCCGACGAGCAGGCCGGACCAGGCTAGGGAGTAGAAAATGCCGAAGATCCAGATGAACACGATCATGGCGTACCTGCCGCCCTCGGCGCCCTTGTCCTCGTACAGACCGGTGCTCAGCGTCCAGAATACGAAGGTGATCAGCATGCCGCCGGTGGAGACCAGGAAGGTCGGGCGACGGCCGAGCTTGTCGACGAACATGGCCATGGTGAGGGAGACGATGAGGGCGAGGGTGGTCTGGCCGGCGGAAAGGCCGAGCTTGGACGTCGAGTCCGTGACGCCGGCGGAATCGTAGAGCTTGCTCGAGTAGTTGGAGATGATGGCATTGCCGGACCACTGCGAGAAGATACCAAGAGATATGAGCACGGCCAACCTGTAGCGGTTGCCCTTTGTCTTGAGGAAATCGGCGTAGCTGCTCTGCTTCTTGGCCTCCAGCTCCAGGGCGAGGGTCTCCCTGATTTCACGGTACTCAAACTGAACAGTTGGGTGGTTGACGTTGCCGTTGGCGTGGTATCTTCCAAGAATCTCGAGGGCTTGATCATGCTTGTCCTTGGCAACCAGGTAACGCGGCGACTCTGGAACCCACCAGATGAAGGTGAGTTGGATCAACGAGGGGAAAGCCTGAAGCAAAGCCGGGATCCTCCATGACCACTCATTGCCGAGGTAGTTTGTGCCGAAGGAGAGCCACGAGACAAAGAGGGCGCCGACGTTCCAGAGACAGTTGTAAACCGTTGTCAGACGGGCTCTGTGCTGAGGGTGGCAGATCTCTGTGAGGAGCGTAGGAGAAGCCAGCTGCGAGAAGGAGTTGCCAAAACCCATGAGGAAACGGCCTCCGATGAAGACCCCGAGAGTGTTACCAGCACCTTGCATGACAGCGCCCACGATCATGATCACACAGCCAATAACGATAGGCACCTTTCGGCCGAGATGGTCGGCGAACCACGGTACTATAGCAATAGAAGCGACACTGCCGATCTGGTAAATGGCCCCGAGCAAGCCAAGCATCGAGCCTTGCGGATTACCGAAATGCTATATAGATCTCTTGGTTAGCAAGGGAGAGTAGACGCCGCTTCCCAGAACACAAGCTTACATCTTTCCATGTTTCGAAGTTCTGGACACTGTTGAAAAACATGCCATCGTAGCCCGTAGTGGCAGAAGCAATACACAAGACGAAGGCGTGCCAGTAGAGCTTCCTAAGACCAGGTTCCTTCGTCCAGCTCACACGCTCGAACTTGGGAGCCTCCTGCTGGGCAACAACCGTTGCCTCCTTGTTCGGCGCTGATCTCTTGAAGATACCCATGCTGATGGATCAGAAACTCGAGTCAATGGGTAAATTGTGGCTCTCAAAGACTTGGTGGGACAGAACTTCCGAGCAGCCACAGCGTGGTGTGCCCAGTGTCGTATGGCCAAATGAAGTTGACTGATGGACAACGACTTGTGAGACGAAAAGAGGAGTGGGTCGGAAATATATAACTACAGTATATCCTACCAGGAAACTCACACCCTTGTCCAGGCTCAAGGCACGTACGGGCAAGCGGACCGGATACTCTGCATAAATTGGATCTGCCAGCCTAGGCGAGATGGACCAGAAGGTGGCACCTGTACAAGTAGGGCCGAGACAATGTGACCACTGGGCGAGGCTGGCCCAGTACCCTATGGAACATGGGGTAGGCTGCCCGATGTACTGGGATCATACTACACCGGCAGAAGATGGATAAATGGAAATGTGGGCCTGCTTGCTGGAAGGGCTTCGAAGGCCAGGATGCTCGGCTGCATCCAGCTAGGGGGACGCGATCGACAGGCATTGTCCCTACCAAGGGTAAGGGGAATCCGGGGATGCCCATTTGTTGCCCATGGGGAAGCTGTGGACTTCGACAGCTTGACCTGGCCGTCAGGGCCGTTGAGAACAGGTCCCCACATGAACGCGCATGACCTTGCAGCTGAGATCAAGCGGTTCAATGGAGGAACATCGCCCCAAGATGCCCTGGTTCGGACGAAAAAGGACAGGGTGGTGTGCAGCCAGAGACGACATACATTACCGTCCCCTATGGAAAGATGCCAGATCTACGAGGTCGAAAAAAGATACTCGACACGTGTTTTGGACGGACCTGCACTCGGCCGAATTCGTCCAGCCGGAAGGGACGTGGACGTCGTACTATGTGAGATGTTTCAACTTGATGGTGCCTGGCAGACATATTCTGCAGGTCGCGCGTTGAATTCCGGCCGATCCACATGGAAATCTTTCGAGAAGACAAGGCTCAGTGTGTGGGACTTGATGAAGCTCCGAGGATTCTGTCGATCCTCTTGCCGCTTGTCGAGATTCCTACCGGAAAGTCGGCAAGCGCGCGCCTTCTCCCTTCACTAGCAGGCGCCAGCTGCTTTCTACCGGGAGCCCAGAGCAAGCCTCGATTCCTGGCATACCTGGGCACGAACTCATCAGCCGTCAACGAGTTCGAAGCTTTGGGATCGTGACCGTCTTTCAATTCAGCTATGACGGGCACATCTCGTAACTCTGCGGGGCGAACGAGTGGCTCCCTCTGCTCAAGCGAGCGGCGAAGTTGAGGTTTGAATCAGGATCTCTTGGTACAGCAGTGCTGTAGCTCGGCCAAGAGGCATTACTGCAATTCTTCCGCCGTGCCATTTAGCCTGAATGCGGCCCCGGCCCCTAGTTCCAGGGATGCCATGTAGTGCCAGGGGGCTAGGGGGGTCGAAGCCGTCTTAGTTCTTGGCGTGCTCCTGCCACGGGGCAGAGCACCAACACGGGAGCCAACACGGGAGAACGGTGGGCGGCAGGACATCAGATTCGCCCATGTGACAGCACAAAGCTTCTCAGGAATAGGACCACCAAAGACTCGGGCGAAGCTGCCGGGCAAGGTGTCCGCGGCCGACAAAGAAGAGGCCAGCCAGCAGCCAACAGCCAAGTCCGCCACAGGCATGTGAGGTGGACCCCAACAGATGCCCACGTGTATTCGCAAGTCGGCTGATACCAAGGCTGATGTGCGAGTATGGCAGAGCAGAAGAGTAGCCGAAAAGGGTGCCGTTACACAGACGGGACCATGGTCCGAGTCGTGCATACAGTTAGGAGAGAGCTCCGCCGGGTTTGTGAGAAGTTACAAGTGGCCTTACCGGACAAGCTCACCAGACGAGTCACGGCGAATTGACACATAACGACTGCCTTCCTGCTCCAGCCACCTCACCAGCTTCCCTGGTCTCTCAGGGAGAGTCGATCGGGGCACAGGCCCCGATGTTTGTGCGTTGAGGTGTTGGGATTCTGGCACTGATTCAGCGGCGTGGAGAGCATCGAAATCCTGAGACACAGGCGTTGTAGCATGTCAATCTGCCAGCTGCTTGGAGAAGGTTTCGGTGCAGTCGACCAACTCGGCGAAGTCAAAATAAAGTGCTGCCGATCCCACGAATGAGCGGAGTTCGTCCCACTGCAGCCCGTCTTGTTCGTGGGGTAGCTGCACGGACCATGTGCGTGCTCCCTATCCCAGCTTCAGAGGTGCTCTCGGCCATGTCTGAGATAACGAGACGCGTCTTCCGGAGCTACTGCACGCGTTAAGCACCTAGTACGCGAGAATCAGCGTCACGAACCAGTGACGTTCAGGATATGACAACCATGGCGGGCCCATCCAAGAAACCTGAGAAGCGGCAGGCATCCCTGACCAGCTTTTTCGTCCCCAAGACCGTCAATGGCCTCTCGCAGTCCCTCCAGAGGAGCCGCCAGTCCGAAGAGCAGCAAGAGACGCCACCTGGGCGCGACCTAGCCGACAGCAGTCCACCTTCTCGCAAGCGCCCTCTCCAAGAAGACACGGATAATGGCAACGACGCACCCGAAGAGCCCTTCTTGAAACGTGCGAAGTCGAAAGACCAGGCTGCGGATCAGAGCACTTTCTTCCGCAAGACTTCTCCCCCCAGACTCGAAACACCCTCTGCTGCGGTCAAAGCTACTGCCCGAACAGGACGCTACATTTATGATGAGTCGCGTCCAAGCAATGGCGGAGACGACACGCAAGATGACGATGCGCGGGAAGACGCAGCTTCCCAGCGGCGGAAGGAGGAGTTGCACAAGAAATTCGTCAAGAAGCTCGGTCACCCGGACAGTATGGCCATGATCAAGCGTCGGAACTTCCAAATTGACGATGACACGGCTGCTCTTGACGAAGATGCGGAAGGTGGCGACGATGCCGAAGAAGAGGAGGCAGCCCGCCCTGCCAAATCATCCAAGAAGAAGGGTGCCAAGACGGGCAAGCTTACGCCCATGGAGATCCAGTTTCTGGACATCAAGAGGAAGCACATGGACACGGTACTCATTGTTGAGGTCGGCTACAAATTCAAGTTCTTCGGCGAAGATGCTCGTATCGCTGCCAAGGAGCTGAGCATAGTTTGTATCCCCGGCAAATATCGGTACGACGAGCGTAAGTGGTCGCCCAATACTGCTCTTGTTCTCATAATTGACTGGCACGCTGTTAGACCCCTCAGAAGCCCACTTGGACCGATTTGCCTCTGCGAGCGTTCCAGTACATCGGCTGCCGGTCCATGCGAAGCGACTAGTAGCAGCTGGACACAAGGTCGGAGTCGTTCGCCAGATTGAGACAGCAGCCCTCAAGAAGGCGGGAGATAATCGCAACGCGCCTTTCGTCCGCAAGCTCACAAACGTCTACACAAAGGGTACCTATATTGATGAGCTTGGGGAGCTCGATCAGTCGCGGGACAAAGAGGGCAGCGGCGCTCCTGCAGGCGGATACTTGCTTTGCATTACAGAGTCTAAAGCCAAAGGCTCTGGTACCGACGAGAAGGTCGATGTCGGTATATTGGCCGTCCAGCCAGCCACTGGAGATATTATTTACGACACGTTTGAAGATGGCTTCATGCGCCGCGAGATCGAGACTCGACTTTTGCACATCTCCCCTTGCGAGTTCCTCATTGTCGGGGACCTGACGAAGGCCAGCGACAAACTACTTCAGCATCTTTCTGGCAGCAGTACCAACGTATTCGGAGATCGAACCCGCATCGAGAGGATCCCAAAGGGCAAGACCATGGCCGCCGAGGCCTATTCCCACGTGACACAGTTCTATGCTGGGAAGGTGAAGGACAGCGACGAGCGGGCTTCGGCTCTACTAGAAAAGGTCTTGAAGCTGCCTGAACCAGTCACCATCTGCCTATCGGCAATGATCAATCATCTGACCGAGTACGGGTTGGAGCATATTTTTGACTTGACGAAATACTTCACGTCCTTTTCAACAAGGACGCACATGCTCATCAATGGCACAACGCTGGAAAGCTTGGAAGTCTACAGGAATCAAACCGATCATTCAGAAAAAGGCAGTCTCCTGTGGGCCATTGATAAGACGCATACAAGATTCGGGCAAAGACTGCTGCGAAAGTGGATTGGCCGGCCCCTACTTGACAAGGAGCAGCTCGAGGAGAGAGTCGCAGCTGTCGAGGAGTTGCATAAGAACCAGTCAGATTGGAGGGTTGACAAGCTCGAAGGCCTACTCACAAACATCAAAACGGACCTTGAGAGAAGTCTCATTCGTGTCTACTACAACAAGTGCTCACGGCCAGAGCTCTTGAATACTTTGCAGATACTGCAAAAGATATCTATGGAATACCCAAAGACCAAAATCAAGACTCCAGAGGACACCGGCTTCAAGTCTACCCTGCTCAGAGAAGCCGTCTGTTCGATACCGCAGATTGGCGAAGTGGTGGTCTCATTCTTGGAAAAGATCAACCCAGCAGCGGCTCGGGCGGACGACAAGTACAGCTTCTTTCTGGAGGCCGAGGAGACGGATGCCATCACGGAACACAAGCTCGGCATCGCGGCTGTGGAGCAAGAGCTGGATGCGCACCGGTCAGAGGCAGCTACCAAACTTGGGAAGAAGACTCCGGTGTCTTATGCCACGGTCGCTGGAATCGACTACCTGATCGAAGTTGCCAACACTGACCTGAAGAAGGTGCCCGCCTCGTGGATGAAGATCAGTGGTACGAAGAAGGTATCCCGCTTCCACACCCCTGATGTTGTCCGCATGATCAGTGAACGGGATCAACACAAGGAGTCGCTGGCAGCCGCATGCGACGAAGCCTTCAAGTCGCTCCTCTCCTCCATCGGCGCGCAGTACCAACCCCTACGCGATGCCGTTTCCGCTCTAGCTACACTCGATTGCCTCTTCTCGCTCTCCAAAGTAGCATCCCTTCCAGGCTACACCAAGCCGACCTTCCTACCATCCTCTACCCCTCCGACTGTCTCTATCACAGAAGGCCGGCACCCAATCGCCGAGCACACCCTCCCCAACGGGTACATCCCCTTCACCACCTCCCTGTCCAGCCCCGAACCCCTCGCCCACCTCATCACCGGCCCCAACATGGGCGGAAAGTCCTCCTTCGTCCGCGCCGTCGCCCTCATGGTGCTTCTTGCCCAGGTCGGCAGCTTCGTGCCGGCGGACGCCATGTCCCTGACCCTGATGGACAGCATCCACACGCGCATGGGCGCCCGCGACAACCTGTTCGCGGGCGAGAGCACCTTCATGGTCGAGGTGTCCGAGACGGCCTCGATCCTGCGCTCCGCCACGCCCCGCAGCCTCGTCGTGCTCGACGAGCTCGGCCGCGGCACGAGCACCCACGACGGCGCCGCCATCGCCCACGCCGTGCTCGACCACGTCGTCCGCGAGATCCGCTGCCTGACCCTCTTCATCACGCACTACCAGAACCTCGCAAAGGTTTCCCAGGGCATGGGAGGGCTGGTCAAGAACGTCCACATGCGCTTCACCGCCACTAAGCCCACAGAAGGGCACGATGGGGCCACCGACGGGTCCGACAGCGGGGCTGACGCTGGCCCGGATGCTGACGAGGATATCACGTTCTTGTACGAGGTTGCCGAAGGTGTTGCACATCGGTCCTACGGGCTGAACGTCGCGAGGCTGGCCAGGATCCCTCGAAAGGTGCTAGAGGTGGCGGCCAAGAAATCAAGAGACTTGGAGGACGAGATCAAGATGAGAAGGTTGCGCGGTGCTGTGTCTCTAATGAGTAATGTTTTGGGCGGAACCGGGAACGACCAGGTCCTCGACCAACTGGTCTCTGGCGTAGAACAGCTGTAGAGTCTCAAAATAGCCAAAATTGCGAAAGATTGCAAACCATTGTCACTTCACACATTTTCCACAAGCAAGCATTGAAGTCATAGAAGGTGAAAGCAACGCAAATTTCTATTTTTAAAGCAAGTCGCTATTCTACAACCCACCAGCCGCCAGAAAATACACCCACCAACCGCCGAATCTAAGCATTATTGCCCATAAAGTGCCAGCGCAAAGTTCCGGCCCAGACCACGTGTGAAAATGCCGAATGAGAGGCGCCAAATCGGTCGCCATGGCATCGTCCTCACGCAGTGCCCAAGCCTGAAACGCCAGTTCCGAAGATGGAACCCATTTTGACTCCAAAAAATAATCGCCCTGTGCGGGCTGTCGCTAGATGAAACAGAAGAGCAAACCGGGCTCAATCCTTGATCAAAGTATCTTGGAAGAGCACCAGAGCTCTGATTCAACCCATGTTATGATTCTGTGGTGCTTCGAAAAGTCGTTATGAGCCTCTCGAAACCAAGTCACAGTCCTCATGGGACAAAATAGTCGTGTGGACGACTAATGAAAGGGTCGCTGACGTGAGCGAGCCTCGTTGTGCCGAGCTAGAATCCGACGTGAAGAGGCCGGCTAGGCATGATGATCACACGTCAAAGTCATCTTGCTGGCCCTGGCCAGGCTGGAAGGAAGGGTTGGAATCCATGCCGGCGAAATCAGCGCTGTTCATGGTTTGGAAAGCCGGAGTCGGAGGCTTGGATGCCTCAAAGGAGTGGCCACTGTAGAGGAAAGGGTAATTGTCCTGGCGCTGCAGGTACAGAGGATTGAAACCGCTGGTACTCGCCTGCATGTTCTGGCGATTCTGAGGGAAGTAGCCATGCATAGCACCTGGCTGATGCATGGGAAAGGCCATGCTGTCGTTCTCTTTCATGCCGAAGCCTGGAAAGAAGCCCTGGCTCGGTCGGGTAAAGAGTGAGGAGGATGCCATCAAGGGCGTGTTCGAAGGAAGGTTGTTCATGGCATTTCGAAAAGATAGGTCGAAACGGTTGCCGGAAGCGGGTCCAGGGGCATCTGCGGTCTTCTTGTTAGTCTCGAGGAAAATAAATAAACCAGAGGTATCTGGAGGGATTTAAACCCACCCTGCCTGATCTGACGGTGCTCTTGGAAGACATCGTCTCCTGCAGCAACATTGTCCTCTCCTTCCTCGTCATCAAGACGATGACTGGAATCATCCTCGGAGTCCAGCTCATCTTCAACCTTGATGAGCTTATTGGCTTGACGGGCTGATCGGCGCTTGCTGACCTTCGCAGTGTTAGCAGCCCGCGTGACTGCTCTGGTCTGTCGACGGGGGCCAGCGTTTGCGACAGCAGGCCGACGGCTCCGACGCTTCTTCGTGGTAGAGGGAAGCTCGTCCTTGGAATCCTAAAGTGGCATCTGTTTAGCTTTTGCAAAGAAAGGTGGTTCGAGGAAGGGGCAGAAGACTTACAGGGCTACCATCGATCGATGGGCTGTCGTAGACATTTCGGGTCCTGGTGACTTCAGACATGGTGATATCCCAGACTTCCTCTTCTGGACCAATGGAAGCAGACGTTATCTCCATGTTCCGAACAACGGATGCGTGCTTCTTCTGGTTCCTCTTACGCTTCTGGAGTGGAGTGGCAGCGTCGAACAGGCCCATGCCAGGATAAATCGTGCCCTTGAGCTTCGACGCATCACCGCCACCGCGATCGTCAACGTCGGCCGCCTCAGCAAGGAAGCTGGTATTGGCGGTTTCTGTGCCTGATCGTGAAGTCTCTCGCTTGATGTAAGCGGAACTCTGGGGCGAATCGGGCAACGGGTAGGCACTGTGGTCGTTGTAGGAAGGAGTGCCGTAAAGCGTCTCGAAGGAGTTGTCGCGTGGGGCATGAAGGTGCCAGAGGCTGGGATTGGGGCGCAGAGGAGTGTTCTCCAAGTGGGCACCCAGGCTGTCGTCAGTCTCGTTCTTGATGTTCTTCCCGGCCTTCTTCTGTGATAATCATTAGCAGCTGATCCAAACTCACAGAAGGCAGTACTCGACACTTGCCTCGATAGTAGCGAGTCGCTGCTTCTTGGCAGGCTTCTTCAGCTCCTTGGCGGCAATGCGGTTGGCGACCAATTTGTCAACGCCATTGCTGTCACTCCAGAGCTTGTATCGATCAAGGGTGCGCTTGTCTTCAATCTTTCCCGAGTGCTGAAGCTTGAATTGGGCTGCCAGGTGGGACTTGGAGGAGATGTGCGTCAGGAGATGAGATTGGTCGGAGAATTTGGGCTTGTTTGGACACAGGAGGCAGATCAAAGGGATCGAAGAAGTCTTGTCCTCGCCCTTCTCCAAGGGCTCTGCAGGCATCTGCATGGGATCCATGGCAAACTGCAGGTCTCTTGTCAGTCAACTTTTGCATCTTCGTGGTATTCGCGGGGAGGATCCATTGCTTGAAAAGAAGCAGGGGACATGAGACGAAAGACATCGGACGGAACAAAGGGTTGAGGCAGGGAGCTACCAACCACGTAGAACCCAGTTCAGCCAGCGATAACAGGGTGTATAGGGCTCCAGGAGACGACGACACCTGTGATGCAAGGAACGATGGGCAGAAGCAAAAGCAAGGAAGCAAAGACGGGTGGTTGAAGGAGTGGTAGTAGGGCACGACCCTGAGATGATGGGACTCCGAGCACAAAACGCTGGCGACGCAGTCGTGGTGGAGGAGGAACTCACATTGAATTGGTTCGAGCCGAAGTCGAAGAACGGCGCAGGTGGGAACTGCGCGTATGGGTCACTTGCGAAGGGGTTGACGGTCGCGCCTGCCGGGTGGAATCCGAAGCCGCCGCCAGTTGGGGGAGTCGCGATCTGGCCAGGGAGGAGAGGCATAGGCAGGAACGGGTTGAGATTCGAGACGCCGTTGCCAGCCCAAAGAGGCTGGGAGTCGTAGTCGAGGTGTTGCTGCATCTGAGCAGGCAGGACGGGGAAGGGGTCGGGGAGGTTGAGGTTGCCCGGAAAAAAAGCAGC
Source organism: Diaporthe citrichinensis (assembly GCA_014872995.1). Classification (NCBI taxonomy): domain Eukaryota; kingdom Fungi; phylum Ascomycota; class Sordariomycetes; order Diaporthales; family Diaporthaceae; genus Diaporthe; species Diaporthe citrichinensis. The sequence goes on from JADAZR010000030.1 coordinate 125,005, forward strand.
AGGAGGGAAGTTGAGATTGGTCGGGAACGGCTGGTCCAGGGAAGGAACGTTCGTTGCCTTGGTGCGATAAGGAAGGAGCAAGTCAGCCCTCCCCTCGGGCTGACCTTCTGATCCTATGTCAGAGGGCACATTGGCTTCAGGTTGGTTCTCCATCTCGATGGTCAGGATATGCGAGATCGTGGATGGGATGTGTAAGGTTGCAAGTTTGGGGTGTGGAGTGGATTGGGATGAGAGATGAGTGCAGTCGGTTGGACACTGCGCAAGGTTGAGATGCAAGATGCAAGATGCAAGATGGGTGCAGTCGGTTGGACAGTGTGCAAGGTTGAGCTGCAGCTCGAGCTAGGGTTGGAGGGAGATGGGGTTGTAAGTGGAAGCTGACCCAGAGGTGAGTTGGGTTGGATGGGTTAGGTACTGAGCAATTAAGTTGCAAGTTTGGGATGTGGAGGGGATTGAGTTGTAAGTGGAAGCTCTAACCCAGAGGTGAGTTAGGTTGGATAGGTTAGGTACTGAGCAATTAAGTTGCAAGTGGAGGCTCTGACACAGAGGTGAGTTGGGTTGGAGGGACTGGGAGTTGTGAGTGGAAGCTCTGGCCCAGAGGTGAGTTGGGTTGGAGGGACTGGGCAGTGTTAAGTTCCAAGTTCTGGATGTGTGGGAGATTGAGTTGCAAGTTCTGGATGTGTGAGAGATTGAGTTGCAAGATGAGCGCAGTGGGTTGGACACTGCGCAATGTTGAGCTGCAGCATGGGACTAAGGTGGGAGGGGGATGGGGGTTATAAGTGGAAGCTCTGACCTAAAGGTGAGTTGGGTTGGATAGGTACTGAGCAATGTTAAGTTGCAAGTTTTGGATGTGCACAGGATTGGATAGATGCTGAGTAATTTCAAGTTGCAAATTTAGGGTGTGTAGTGGATTGAGTTGGGAGATGGGCGCAGCGGGCTGGACACTGCGCAATGTTGAGCTGCAGCATGGGGCCAGAGCGGGAGGCCAGGTTAAGAGGGGGATGGAGTTGTAAGAAGAAGCTCTGAGGTGATTGTAAGTTAGGAAGCTCTGAGATGGTTGTAAGTTAGGAAACTCTGAGGTGGTCATAAGAAGTCCTGAGGTAGATGTAGTGAGTTGGGTTGAATAGGTACTGAGCAATGTCAAGTTGCAGCATGGGGCTGGGACGGGCGGCCAGGGTGGGAGGATGTTGGGTTTGTAAGTGAGGAACCTTTGACCTAGGTATAGTAAGTTGGGTTGGATATGTTGGTAGGTCTCTCGTACGTACGGTATTCATAGGGGTAAGCAATCGTTGTATTGGTGTTGTTCTGGCTAAGTTCTATTCGGCTACGGGCCCCCGGAGGGAATAACTAAAGTAGCCATTCCAGTGCGAGGGTTGCACTTGCCAACAGGATACCTATGTAGACACTGACCAATGTCAAGTTGCAGCTTGGGGCCTGGATTGTATACTGAGCGATGTAAGTCGCAGTTTGGGGCTGGGGTGGGAGGCGCCTGGCGTTGTTGTAAGAAGGAAGTTGTAGTGTAGGTGTAGGAGTAGGAAGCTCTCCGGTAGTTATACGAGTGCAAAGCTGTGTGGTAGGTATAGTGCTCAGATGGGTGGGATACTGAATAATCTCAAGTTGCAGCTGAGACCAAAGGTAGAAAAGAAAAAAAAAGTATGGGGACGTTGTAAGTGGGAAGCTGTGTGATAGGTATAGGAAGCTGTGTGTAGAAGCTGTCACCGGCACGGAGTTCATTGAAATGCTTGGAGACCACGCGTGACCTGGCGGAAAGATCCTTGGGGTCTTTTGTCGTGGCGGCAGCGATGCGGGTAATGGAGATGGAGGAAGTGTCAGTGGCCAGGATAGCGTGGGATGGGCACACCTGGGGCAATTTTGAGAATATGTTAAACTTGTGGCTGGAGATCTCCGGCGCGGCCTCGATCACGAAATTGACCTCGGATAGCGGATCGATGGACGTGGAAGGGGAGAGATTGGAGCGGGCCTGGTCGGCCTGCTCCTGAGTGATAGGTATGGGAAGCTGTGTGGTAGGTGTAGTGCCCAGGTGGGTTGGATGCTGAGCAATCCTAAGTTGTAGTTTGGACCTGAGGTAGAAAAGAACGGGGACATTGTAAGTGAGAAGCTCCGAGGAAAGTGTACTTAGTGGGGTTGGACCGAGCAATTTCAAGTTGCAGCGTACAGCTAGGTGAAAATAATGGGGTTGTGAGTAAGTGAGAGAGCTGTGAGGAAGATGTAAGATATAGTGGGTTGGGTTGGATACTGAGCAATGCAAGTCGCAGCTTAGGGCCAGGTAGGAAGGGGATGGGGTTGCGAGTGAGTATCATCAGCAGGCTGTGACCTATTATTGAACTACAAAATAGGACCTGAGGCTGTTTTGTAGTTTAATAGGTTATGAGCCCGGCCTGAAGAGCGAGCTCCTTGAGCGTCGAGACGACGCGGGTCCTCTTGCCGACACCCGATGGTCCGTACACGAGGTGATGAGGAAAGTCGCCACTTTGAACAAGTGATCTGAGCTGTTCAGAGAGCTCTGAGTGGTATGAGAATGGTCTAGAGACCGTAGCTGATGCTTGTAGTGGGCTGGATAGTGAGCAACGTCAAGTTACAGTTTGGGACCAGGGTGGGAAGGCAATGGGGCTGTGAGTAAGTGAAAAGGCTGTAAGCTAGATGTAGTGGGCTAGCATCCATACTGAGTAATGGCATGTTGCAAGTTTTGGAAGTGTAAGATTAACTGGGTTGTTGTGCAGCGTGTTGTGGGTAAGTGAGGAAGCTTTAAGCTAGATATGGTTGGTTGAGCACTGCGCAATATTCAAGTTGTAAGTTTTGGAAGTATAAGGTCAACTGGGATTGAGTTATGAGCTGGGTGTAGTGGGTTGTGAGTCAGTAAATTGGTTGGATATATTAGGTTCGACACAAGGAATTGTTGAGTTGTAAGTTTTTAGTAACATAAAGACATTGTGTTATCAACTCGGCGCGGTGTGCACTGTTTAGCAGCAGCTTGGGAGTTCGGAACGGGTGATTGTGACTTACTGAGGAAGCTGTGAGGTGAATGTATTGGGTTGGACACTGCATACTGTTCAACAGCAGCTCGGGTGTTTGAGGCGAAAGACTGTGAATGAGTGACCTCGAGAGTGACCTGCAAGCTAGAGGTAGTGGGTTGGAAAGAGCAATGTCAAGTAGCAGTTGAGATAGTAGGTGACAAGGCATTGCGTTGTGATCCGGGTGCAACGGGGTGGATACTATGTAATATCAAGCGACTGTTGGGATGCTGGGTGGATATTTACGTAGTAGCAAGGGAGAATGTGTATGTTAAAGTAACTAAGCATTAAGCAGGATTTGAGCTGGGCTAGATGCTGACCAATGTTGAGCAGCAGTTTGGGCGGTGGAAAAGAGATAGTGGGTTGAGGTGTAAGCTGGATGGGGTGGGTTGGAACTGCGCAGTATTAAGCAGCAATATAAGTAAGCCATTGGATAAGAGATAGGAGGGAGTAAGTCGCAAGCTGGGTGCAGTGTTGGTACTGCGCAATTTCAAGCAATACCATGAGCGAGTTGATGCAGGATAAGAGGAGGAGAATTGCAAGTTGAGTAGAACGGGTTCTGAGGTTGGTACTGCAGAATAAGGTAGCAGTATAAGTGAGCTGATAGGGGAGTTGCAAACTGGACATAGTAAATTAGAAACTGAGCAATGTCAAGCATTAATCGAGACGCTGGGTGAATAGTCGCAGTGGAGGACGTGTGTACTTCGTGCTATGTACGGAGCCGGAGTTCAGGTTGGTGGGTGGATAGTAAGAGAGGAGGATACGTATACTTAGGTACAGGACACTTTTATGGATCAGGCTAACAGGGTCTTCAGCCGTTTCAGGAAGGGGTGTCACTGAAAGAATGCTGAGAAGCAGTTTGGGTGATGGGTGCAAGTAAGGAGGGATGGGGTGAGAGTGGTCAGAGAAAGATGAGCGTGTCCAAGCCTTAGAGATAGATGTGTGGCCTCAGGTTTCGGGGAGGACTCGGGGCTGTTGATACCGTTTTAATAGTTCCCTTCCTTACAGTTTCTTTCAATTCTTGACTGTGGTATGACTTTGAGCTTCTGAGAATCTTTCCCACAGCTGCTGTGGCCCGACGGCAGAAGGATCACCTTGCAGATGTGCCGAGCATCATATTGAAGTTTCTGTCAAGCGATCTAAAGCGCTTTCCATCTCGATTGAGAGCGGTGTGGCCTGGTTTAGCAAGATAGTTGAGACGGATGGTATGAAAGTGGGAGTGTCGTCGAAGGTAGTAACCCTATGTCTATGGGGGTGAGTGTCAATGATGATGGATTGAGTATTAATATTTTCAAGCCTCTACGACTTCTCCACGGAAGGCCATAGGGGAAGATGTAGCATGGGCCAAGGAGTGTACCTGAGACGGTCACGATGGGAGGCAGGAGGCGGGGGGTAGGAGGCGAGGGAGTCTGGAAATCATGTCCAAGTGTAATTCAGGGAATATTCAAATTACACGCCCATACGCGGGCTCTCAGCCTGAGTGAGACGTTTGGGTGTGCCCAATAGTGTGTTATATGGATAGGAGTCGATGCATCTCAATCACTGCAGGTTGAAGAGTGTGTGACAGAAGAGCTGAGAGCTGGAGATTACAGGCTGACGATTACAGGGGGGTGTAGGTAGACACTTCAGGAGCTTCAATCTGGAGTACCGTTGAAAAAGGGGCAAGTAGAGGAAGCGGAACGTGCACGGGTATTGAGGGGGTCTCAGTAATAATGGTTGTGGATGAAATTTGTGTGAACATTTTTTGGGGGAAGAGCAGTTCTAGATACCAAGTACTGGTATTTAGGTCAATGATTGTGCTGCCCAATATGTTCTGTATGCCAAAGCTGCCAGCGACTTTACAAAGCTGCATGATTCCCTTGAAGGACAGTGCCTTATCACTTTGCCATCAAAGTGTCGCAAGCAATTGCTGGTACGTCTCTTTTACCACCCCCATATCAACTGTGTTGCACCAGCAGCAGGGCTTACAGCACAAGTCATAGATACTCTGGACTAAAGAGACGAGATCCATAGACAGACAGAACCGAAGTTTAGATCATCACGCAGTCAGACAAACCATACATCCAAGAGAATCAATGGAGGCATCAGGAGTCAGGCGTTGCGAGACCATGCAAGGCAGGTTGAATGTGCCACTTGGGCTGGGTGCTGGGCGCGGTGCATCATTGCTCCGTGTCGAGAGGCGCGCGTGACGGTTATAATGCAATCCATCCATTTCCGGTGGGCGCGGTGATGATTATAATGCAATCCGTCCATTTCAGGTGGGCGCGGTGCATCTTTGCTCCGTGTCGAGAGGCGCGCGTGATGGTTGCAACGCAATCCATCCATTTTGGGTGGGCGCGAGACCAGCATCTGACCTGCAATGGGGACTATCCTAAAAATTATTCCCCAGCTTTTCTGTGATAATATAGACCAGCTGATTCAGATGAGGACTTTTAGATGAAAGTACTAAAACCTTTGGGTTGCCTTAAAGAAAAGTAAGTTTAAATTTTATTCTTAAGAGGCTGATATTCTTGTATACTCTTCTTGCTGCTTTGATTGTTTGTAGAAGTGGAGAGTAGATATCTGCTCATTTATAGACATTGAGGTTTGAACTGAAATGCCTAGCTAGTGATTATTGTCTTCCAAGGCAAGGGCTTAGAGTTTAAGTCTTCTATTAGGCTGGTATACACCTATGCTCTCAAGTCTTCAAGCTACTCGTTAAGCCAGACGACCCACATGGGAATTACTTCATGGTTACTGAATGCCACATCTTTGCTAACAATGATCAGGCAACTGCCAGCACTTTTCGATTGCCAAACATAATGGTATTCCTGAGTTGAAGAAGCGAGGCAGATCCAGCAGATGGGCACAGCCTGGAGCCAAGAAGATGCCATCAAGGCTGTGAAATGGCCACAGCTGATCTGTACGCAGGTATGAGGCTGTCACCAAAGTGATTGATGGCTATAGAAGGAAGTAACCTACCAAATCTTCTCGGACTGTCTTCTTACACGTCGCTGACCATGTGCATCCCTGGTAAGTCACGTGGACTCACCAAGTTTTAATCTTTGAGAAAATTTGTAGCTTGACGCACTGTACCCTCAGATGCATGGCCACCTTGGGATTGGGAGGTCTCTTGGCCGTCTGTGGTCTAGAGCTGCTGCTATCACATGCGCTGCGGCTGAGCTCTGTTGCCACGGCAGGCATGGAACAAATAGCACTTGGACAGCCGATCGTTCTCAGACACCATGGTAGCACGAACAAAGGAACCTTGTACATCTTACGAGACGCACGAACTCAGTGACTGCATCATTTTCTTTGATATTTGCACCGTCTTGATCGCGTCACAGCCCGGCGTTATGGGCCATTGTTTGGCGTTATGAAGAGCAGACCGACAGGCCGATTCGTTGAACTCACCGAATGGTTTTAAGAGATTTCATCTTCTTCCTTGGGTCTGTTCGTGTGGTTGAAAGTCCGTTTTCATGGTGAATGCCCAACATTCCAGACGTGGGTGAGACCCTCTAGCCTTCGTTGTCCAGGTGCCGATCGTTCGCTAAAGGGCTTGTTAAGTGGTTGGTCATGAACCTGTTGCTAGCACCACCTTACTTTTGAACTGGACTAAATGCGACACATGTCCGATTTCGAGCTAGCTCCGGACTACGTAGTCATAGATATCGGCATGCCTAAATACATCGCTTAACCATCTTCGTCTTGCAGATCAGCGCAAAGCTGGGCCGGCCCGGGAGTTCGTACTCGGTCTTGGGCTAAATAAGAACCAGTACGTGCCCAGTCTCTCGATTTGCCATCGAGCCCGTTACCCACCGATACGAACATTACAATGCTTGTCTTCCGGCTCCTCGTTGTCCTCGGTGTGTCGTGTCTGTTGGGCCTGACTGGGGCACAAGTGCCTCCACAATGCGGCGTTAGTAATTCTGACCGGCCCTGTACAAGGACCTTAGGGATTCCGCCTGACTGTCAGAGATGCTAACCATGGCCGTAGCTGATTTGTGCAGGTCAGGCGTCGCAGCAGCCAGCATACTCCAACAAGACTCAACCAGAGCTTTGTATGGATCAGACGTACAGCGAGCTTGTCAGCGGCTGCGTAAGCCAGGAATGTTCCGTGGTAGAATCTCTATGTGAGTCAATCGCGCGTTAAAGATGGAACCTGACTGTTGCGTCCACGACAGATGCTAACATACCGTTGAGCTTTTCTCAACTTCACGAGAACAGTGTGCGGTCTGCCGGCGGAGGATCACCGTCATGAGGTGCAGGTGGTGACCCTCACCATTTATGCCTTTGCCACTGTCTTTTTCTTCACACGGATGATCGTCAAGTACCTGAGATTTACCCCGTGGGGCGCGGACGATACTTGGTTGGTTATCGGATTTGTTCGTCTGAAACTTGTCTCCGTGCAGACTTGCGAAAGTACTAATAATGGGATTCGACTCTGGTACAGACACTTATGGTCCCTTTAATAACTCTTATCCAACTCAGTAAGCTGTAACGATGACCTCGCAAGAGAAAGTGGTTGGCTAACGCGTATTATTCAGTGATTCCACAAGGTCTTGGCCTGGAAATATGGGTGCTCCAAGAGTATCAAATCACCACTTTCCTCAAGGTTCGTCGTCCCAGTCCGACGTCTTGAATACCCCATGACAGCCTCAAGAGAACTCATCTGACCTACAAAAGCTCCTCTTAGCAGTCCAGTCGCTCTACATCCTCATTATAGCGATTGTCAAAGCATCGATCCTGGCTTTCTTTCTGAGAATCTTCCCGGATGAAAGATTCAAGAAGGTGATTTGGTGTACGCTCGTCGTTGACCTGTTAGTGGGCTTTCTATGCTGTCTTCTTGGTATCGTACAGAGGGTACCCACTTGGCTGATCTGGGAGGGCTGGAAGTCTAAGGAGCCGCTCGGTGTTGTTCTAGACCTGAACAACTTGGGCCTGGCTCACGGCGGGATGAACGTGGTGCTTGATGCGTGGATGCTCGTTCTACCGTTCACACAGTTGTACAAGCTGAATCACCCGCTCCGCAAAAAGCTCGGCATATTCGCCATGTTCAGTGTCGGCATATTCCTCACTGTTGTGGGTGCGATCAGAGTCCATAACTTGTCAACATTCGCCACGTCTCGAAACCTCACCAGTATGAGCACCCCCTGTCCTCCAATTTCACGAGCTGGGCTGACCGAGTATTCCAACTCCTAGATGATGTACTCGAAGGCGTCATATGGTCCTGCATAGAGGTTTGCGTAGGCGTGGTAGTGGCCTGCATGCCGCACACGCGGCAACTCTTCCGCGAGGCCACGCGGAAGCTCAGACGCCCCGAGCGACCGCTTGCCTCCATAGAGAGAACAGGCCGTCTACACTGGAGGCAGCCGCGTGGTCGACGGGACGATTCGCTCGAGTCGGCGACTGCTGTCGGCTCTGGCGGCGCCGGGGCGGCGCCTGTCGATAAGAGCTGGTACAGCTCGACAACGCAGTCGGCTTACACGACGACGACGTGTACGAGTGATCGCCAGCCCTCGAGTTTCGCCAGTGATGCAACGACGCGTATTGGGTCGGTGGGCCAGGTCATGGACGAAAATGCAGCCTCGCGGTTGAAAACCCTTGGGGAGAAGCCGGAGAGTCGGGGATGAGCATGAAAGAGGAAAATAAATTATGAATATCAGGGGATCAATGCAGTTGGAGAATTTCTTTGAACAAGTAATAGGAAGTCAAGAGATGTAGTTTGTCTGTACCAATCGCGGTGTAATATGCTTCAAACAACGAATTGATCACCAACGTACCTACGTAGGAGGCCTCAAATAGTAATATTCGTTGATTATTTCAGGTGGACAGCATATGCATTTGGAAATGAACTAACAATTCGTTACTGGTGGTAGAATCTGCCGTTGTGTTTCTTACAACTCAGAGAGCAACCCCTAGTACAAAACATTCAGTGACCGTTGACTCCCGAGCTGAGAAAAGCAGCCAAAACGGTAGTATACCCAGATAGCCTGTTTTGGACGGTTTGATGAAATCCACGCCCACGCACTCATTGCACCGACGTAAGCTTACGCCCAGCCCAACCCCTGTTCCAATCCCAGGCAGCCCTCGCTTACAATATGCGATCCTTGCTGCCTGCCAGATCCACATGGACTAAAGCTTCATTGTTCGTCAATTCGAAAAGTCTTGGAGAAAACGCCGCCATTCAACTACGACGGGCCTTTCCCATTCCACCACATCGTATGGAGGTGCGACCCGATCGAAACTCGCATAACCTGGGCAAAACAGGCCATCATCGCCGGCCATGATCTGAACGCCTTGTACTCCGCGTCACTGGATGGCGGGTTTCCTAAAGATGCACAGTCCCGCCCGCTAGGGGAACTCCTTTTCTGGCCGCAAAATTACAACGGGGCCACGGATAGCATGGATGATATCGATCTACTGCAGCTTTTCTTAGACAATGGAGCCGACCCACGGCTCAAAGATGGCCAGAACGGCTGCAGTGCCGTGGAAGAGGCACGGATGTGGAGAGACTGTGGCAAAGAGGGAGCAGACCAAAGATACTGGGCTCAAGCTTGCAAAATACTGGCGTCAAAGGCGCGAGAACTGGACAGTACGAAACAAAATAATTTTCATTTCTTTTTGACATCGCCAAGAGCTGACTAGTTGAGAAATGTAGATCAAGAGCTAGTAGCACGGGGCGAGCCTCCCCAGGGGCTCCTGGCTCGCTTGAGATGGCAGTTCGGCTTCGGGGTTGTTGCAACCCAGCAGCAGCAGCAGCGGCGCGGTAATTGCGAGGAGAAGAAACGACAACGTGAGCTTGACACTTGTGACTTCAGGAATGGCAATGTGTACAGCTGAAATCCCAAGTCTACGCTGGTGCGAGCGCATTCGATGAACGAGAATATCATGTCAAGGTTAAACCGGCTCAAAGAGACTCACTCAATCGATAGTGGATAACTCCTCTATCAGGCACAAAAAGTCCGAAAAGAACCTGAACTATTTATTTGGAATCTGTTGAGGGCGTCAAGGCTGCCACAAAAGAAGACAGGCCAGGAGACACCAGCGGGACAAGAGGCAGCGTGTATGAGTTTTCGAACAGAAGAAAAGTTGTCATTATGATGAGCATTGTAGTATGGATTGCCGTTATTATTGACAGGAACACAACTGGCTTGAAATGTGCTGGAATCCTTCAGACGTCATTGCTCCCACTGTCTGAAATCCTCACTGCGAACCCCTAAAAAGGCTAATTTAAAAGAAAGACTGCATCGATCCAGTTCAGTAACTCCCACAATATTGTCTTGACCTGCATTACCATACAGTGGTTGGGTGGTAGCTGTCTACAGGAGGCTATCCCACAGGAGGTTATCCCACAGGAGGTTATCCCACAGGAGGTTATCCCACAGGAGGTTGTCCCACAGGAGGTTATCCCACAGGAGGTTGTCCCACAGCTGGTTATCCCACAGCTGGTCAGCCGTGACAGGTTGTCCCGAGCAGATCATTCTATAGTACATTGCCTGCCCCATATGACCTCATCTCGCATGAGATTATTTGACAGAATTAAAATATAGGTACTGGTTTTGTCAAGTAGTCGAGTCGAACGAGAATGGTAGAGATGCTTGCGTGTAAGTTTGCCGTAGCACAAGAACTAAGAAAGGGTGCCCGTCGCGTCACCAGTCTTCAGGGGTTAACAGCGCGGGCCGCTCGGACAACGGAGATTTTTAGGCACCTGAATTAACCGCGGTCACAGCCTCAGCCCTGGAGCAGCCCGCCCCGGTCAGTCCCCGACGCCCCATTTAATGCTGAGCATGGCCCACAACTTCTGCTCGCTTCGTTCTGCTACGGCAGCAACTGAATCCTTCAACCCAAATCCTCCACCAAGGCTCAGCTGCGGCCGCGGATCTTGGTCAGCGCCGCCCGTCCACCAAGAACTGCGAATGGCTATGTGCGACCCGACAAGATGAGCGGTGATCTCATCTTTCCAGGGCACGGGCTGGGCGAAGTTGCCGCCTGATCCTCGTCCGCCATGCGCTGGATTTGATCTGTGGCTGCGCGGCTCCTCGCTGCCAGCAGTCCCAGAGACCCATCCACGCACCCAAAATCCGAGTGATCACCCAGTTGTGGAGCCTCAACTTGGCTGCAGTTGTGGAGAAAATATGCCAAAGGATTATGGTCGCTGATCAGGATAACTCTTCGCCGCCAGTCGTTGCCTGCGCTGATGTTCCGAGGCCGTTCATAAGGATGGAAGGGGCGCTCTCACGGGGCCCAGGCCCAATGGGCCATTACTGTCGACTTTCTCTGGCACAGAGTACGCTGCGATCATCAAGGAAAGGAGACCAGGCCTTCCGGATTCGAAGCGAGAACACACGACTGAGTTGTGTTTCTGCTTGTCGTATACCTGGCTCTCCTCCTTCTGCACCTCCTTCGGACCAATCATGGATATCCCACCGGCCTCCACGTCGCCTGACGACTTCACATTCGCTCTGGCAGATATTCCACAAGATCCCTTCCTCCCACAGGGCCTTCTCAATGGCCCAGCCTTTCTCGACACAGAAGCCTGTCTCTGCGCCTACAGGCAAACCCCTGTTTCAGACAGCGACGCCGCAGCATGGGAGTGTATAGGGAACCAGACGAATGGTATCGACGTATACACAGGCGGAAAATGGTTCAGACCGACACGCAGTGCGACCATTTCCGACGAAGATGACGAGAACCTTGGCCCAATATGGGACGCCTCCAATGGGCCCGACATCAGCGCGCCATTGTTCTTCGACGCTGAGCAGGACGATCTCGTCACCGTTGACGAGTCGAGGCTGAGCCCGTATGATGCCGCTTGTACCGGCTTGAACCATACGAGATTTTCCGAGACCTTTTATCGGGCGGTGGAGCAGAGGGCGAACAACGAGACCATGGTCGATGCTGCACCCTGTTATCGGGGCCCATATGCTGTGCCTATGCAGATCATGGGCCTGGAGCAGTGGCAGCAGGACGGTTGCAAAGAGGGTTTCTTGTGTAAGTGTATACGCCCACATCTATCTCCCAAGTGACAAATCTGACAAAGCCTGCGTTCCAGGTCAGAACAACACAGTCAACTCACTACCACAATACTGCCCACCTCCTGACGTGTGCCAAATGGCAAGAGCCGCAGGTATGACATGCCAGATCGGGCATTCCAACACCGGCATGGGGCCGTTCGAGCCGGTCATTTGCCAGGGTGGGTATTTTTGTCCTAAAGGTGCCAACGAGAAGTTGAAATGTCCGAGTGGCCATTACTGCCCCCCTGGTACGGCACAGCCAACGCCGTGTGCGGTCGGCAGTGCCTGTCCAGCAGGCTCACTGTCCCAGCGCTTCTACATCCCGCTCGCGATACTGATTATCTTCGACGTGTGCCTGATCGTCGGGATGTTTCTTCTCAGACTTCGCAAACGTGTCAAGAAGAACTCGGATGTCCACGTCGCCCAGCCGGAAGCGGCAAGCCAGGCCTACGGAGAATAATGACCGACCGACTCGCAGGGTACAAGACCGTCCGCGCGGACGATAATGCGCCGTGGGACCCGGAGTCATCCCCGGTCTCGGAGCCGAGTACGCCCCGGCGTGCGCTGACCGGGTTCGAGGCTGCTTTGACGATGGAGCAGGGCCAACGGATCCAGGACATGGCGGACCTGTCTCCGGAGCTGAGGTCTTTCGTGCAGTCGATGCAGAAAGCCACCGACGCCGCCCGCTTGGGCTTGTCGTTCCAGTATGCCGACCTGAGCTTCCAGCCCAAGGGCATGGCTAGACCCATCCTGCAGAACGTCACGGGATCTATCGACAGAGGCTCTTTGACTGCAGTCATGGGTGGCTCGGGAGCGGGCAAGTCGACGTTTGTGAACGTGCTCATGGGCAAGACTACCAATACCGGGGGTATTGTGATGGTCAACGATGCCCCGAATAAGATGAAGAGATTCAGAAAGCAAGTGGGATTCGTACCACAGGATGACATCGTCTTGCCAGAACTCACCGTCTATGAGAATATCCTTCATAGTGCCCGAGTTCGTCTCCCACGCACTTGGGAAGACAAGGACATCCGTGCACACGTCCACAGCGTGATCGATTGCCTCGAGCTGTCGCACGTCCGCGATTCGAGGGTGGGAACCGTGGGAAAGCCGCTGATCAGTGGAGGTCAACGAAAGCGTGTGAGCATAGGGATGGAACTCGCCGCAGCTCCCATGGCGATATTTCTCGACGAGCCGACATCCGGCCTGGACGCAACCGCCGCGTCCTCCATCATGCGCACCCTCAAGGCAATTGCCCGGATTGGCATATCAGTGATCGTGATTATTCATCAGCCGCGAATGGAGATCTTCGAGATGCTGGACCAGCTGATCCTGCTCGCAAACGGCCAGATCATCTACGAGGGCCCGGAGGACTATGTCCAGCAGTACTTGGAGAACTGTGGCTTCACATTCCCCCCGCATGCGAACTCGGGTGATGTCGTGACCGACATCATCACAGGCAACGGACGTGCCTACAAGGCCAAGGGCGAAATCAGCAAGGACTGGTTGATCTCCAACTGGATCGGCTCCCGGCAACACGCCCAGATAAAAGAGCGGCACGCGTCGGTTGTGAGCTCCATCTCGTCAGCCCACGCCCGCCGGCGATCCGTCACGCCGTCGTCACTGATGAGCTTGAGCAGAAACAGCCTCCCGCTCGACCACCAGTCCCTCCGCGACCCGGCCATGCTCGAGGCGCTCAAGAAGCGTGGGGCACCGCGGCTCAAGCAGACGTGGCTGTGCCTGCGCCGAGCGATGGTGCAGCAGTGGCGCGACAAGACGTCGTTCTGGTTCGAGATGGGCCTCGCGTCGGTGGCGGCGGGCCTCCTGGGCCTGGCGCAGAACAGCAGGAACGGGGTTCTCTTCCGCGGCATATACAAGGGCGAGTTCGCCATCCTCTCCAACGCGGTCGACCTCACGTCTGTGCCGCAGCTGTCGCTGCTCATGGGCGTCGCCATCGGCCTCATCTCGGCGGCCCCCGGGGTCCGCGTGTTCAGCGAGGAGATGCTCCTCCACCGCAGGGAGGCCGAGGCCGGGCACTCGCGGCTGGCGTATTTTCTGGCCAAGGTGCTGTGTGTCCTCCCACGGATGCTGGTCGCGTGCATGCACTTCTCGACGATCACCCTCGTGCTGGCCAAACCCGTCCTCCCCTGGGGCGTCGCGTTCATCGCCAACCTGGGCTACTTCTGGTGTGTGTATGGTATGTCAGGCGTCATCTCCATGGTGGCGAAGAGGGAGGACGCGCCCCTGCTAGCGACAATGGCCTCGCTCATCTTGGGAATTCTCTGTGGGGCAGCCCCAACGCTGGCACAGGTGTCGAAGTGGAACATGGTGTGGCTCTGGCGCATGTCGCCGGGAGTGTGGCTCAGCGAGGTGTACTTTGGCGAGCTCGTCAGGCCGTTTGGCTACCTTTACCAGACTGACCTGGCAGCAGCCGCTATGGGGTACAATCTGGATGCGACGGCGCGGAATATCGGTGTCCTGATCGCTATTGGTATTGTGTATCGGCTGATAGCGTATGCCGGGCTGTTTCTGGGCAAGAGGATGAGGATCTGATAGCAGGTGGCAACATGTGGCAAATGCTTTTCCCAGTTCGAAGCGTTGGAGTTTAGGGTGAGCAGATTTGATCAGATTTGGTCAGAATGGATGGATGGATGGATGAAAATAAACATACCCGCTAGACCTGTTAGACCTGTCAGACTAAATAGATCTGTTGATACCTCGCTTCCATGGACCCCCGTCTCGACCCCCGTCTGTGTATATACATATGTGTGAGTAGGGTTGGGTCCGGGCTTGAGTCTCAGTATGGGTGTAGGAGTATGGGTGTGGGAGTGTTGGTGTAGGAGTAGGTTTGGGTGTGGGTGTGGGTGTGTGGGTGAAGACAATGGAGAAGGTTAATGTGGGTACCACACCTTTGGTCCACCACGAGACAGCCCTCCAAGCCTCGTTCGTTTGGTCCCGAGATGTCGACGTTTTCGTGACCCCATGCCCAATTCACCTCCCGAAGGAACTCTAGCTGCGCGTCGTTCCTGCAAGGCGTCGTCTGCTGCGCTACCGCCGGTCAGTCCACCCGAGGCTCTTGGCGGAGGCACAAGTCGCACACGAACTGCAGGAAACGTGCTCAAACTTGCGCAAAGCACCCCGGTACCTCATCCCATCCTATCTTCGTGGACCTCCAATCATTCGGACAACCAGCCAATGGTCTAGCTCCAGTCGCCGTTCGTGAGCGAGCTTGGGCCGCGTGCTGTGCCGGTGGGAGCCTCAAGCCGACCTGGGTTTGGGTCGGGTCTTGCTGTTTATAATAATCTGACTGACCGTATGTTTTGTTTTCTCCTGTTGTGAGACATTATTGCTGGTGTTGACATCCCATCCCTCACTTGCAGCACCCCGCCGACACCCATTCCTAGCCGCAAGCCCCCCAATCTTGGACCATTCCAGTTTCTTTCGATTACTTTCGAGGCCTCGCGCAAACATGGACATGGGCACATCCACCACAATGGACATGGCCGCCACGGGTACCGCGTCATCCGCCGCCGCAGCTACAACCAGCGCGATGTCGATGAGCATGGGAGGAGGCAACTCGTGCAAGATCTCTGTACGTACTGTACCCGCTTCGTCTCTCCTACTTGAATACGATACTATGGAGGGATATATCGGCTGACTTCCCCGACACACAGATGCTCTGGAACTGGAACACGGTCGACTCATGCTTCATCTCGAGCTCATGGCACGTCACAAGCCGCGGCATGTTCGCAGGCTCCTGCATCGGCGCGCTGCTCCTCGTCATGCTCCTCGAGGTGCTGCGCAGGATGGTCAAGGAGTACGACGACCTGCTCGTCCGTAAGCATTCCACCACCAACAGCAGCGGCACGTATGTCGGTGCTGCCGCCGGCCATGGCCACCAGCAGGCGGCCTCCGAGAGCGGGGAGAGCAAGAACCACGGCGTAAGCGTGCAGCCCGTCGGCGCCGTCCCTTCTGGACGCTTCCGACCGACCGTGCTCGAGCAGGCTGTGCGTGCCCTGCTGCACATGTGCCAGTTTGCTGTCGCCTATTTTGTTATGCTGTACGCCACCTTGAACCCTATCTCCTGAACATACAACCCTTACTTGTCCTATGCTGTTGAAAGTTCGCCAGCCGCTCAGAATAGGAGGGCAGACGGGCCCTTTTCAAATGCGTTTGAGTGAATAGCTGACATGTTTCTCTATTTACAGGCTGGCTATGTATTACAACGGATACATCATCATCTGCATATTCATTGGGGCATTCCTAGGCTCCTTTGTCTTTCACTACGAGTGGATGGGCTCAGAGTAAGTCCAGTGGAGCAGAGTCCCGCAAAAAAGACCCGCGTCTATTTGTTAGTCGTCTCTAATACCTTCTTCGCTCTAGTGGCAACCAGACGAGCGCTTCTCGTGAAGCCGCCGTATGTTGCGGGTAGGCGTGTTCTACCCTCAGCTCTGCGGAAGGATTACACCAGACTTTGGTTCGGCGGCATTGTGCGTCTGGCCGAGTCTTGTTTGGTCATCAGCTGCGACCATGAATGTCTCGTTTCCGGCGGTGGAACACCGATTTGACGTACCAATTGACAGGAATCCAACTATTTTGGAGGTCGGGTTACGGAGAGGAATATGTCTCAGCAATTTCAAGGCTTGTTTTCGATCCATCAATGGCCAGGTTGTGTCAGGAGTGTTCCCGATCTAGTAGAGACTTTGTAGAGACGAACCGTAGCTTGCGGGACCTCGACATAATTTATTCCACCTGAGCCTTTGGCCCCGTAAGTTGACTTTCATGCGACATGGTGTTCACGAAATATTCCGCACGATACTCCAATGAGGCCATCCGAACAAGTTTCGTTTGACAAGCGTCCATGCTGTCACACTAGAGTGTATATCGAGCGACTTGAATATTTCGATGCACACATCGATGTAATGTTCTACTGTCCCTAGGATAACTTCTACTTTCCCGGGCATTGGATATCCTATGAAGTCTACGTACCTGGACGCATGGAGTCTGCTGCGGTATGTGATCAGCCTCATGAGGGTCCGAGACGTCTTCAATGAGTCCTTCGGTCGTTAGCTGAGGTTATAGATGGTTAGTTCAAATGAGAAAGTCTTGTCTGTTGCTTTCAAGTAAAAAGGGAGACCGCTGTCAGTTTGACTGATGAATTTTCATACTGCGATCTCCGTCTGCTTTGGTAGGCAGATCATCATTCTGCGTTGGGCATTTATTCAGACAACATAACTCATATAGTGATACCAAAAGATTGACGAATTCCTCTGAATATACCTCCGGACCAGTTAATACGGCTCCTGATTGCACCCACTGTCGTTCAAAATACGAAGTTTTCGTTGACAGTGTGCTGGAAGTCAAACGTCCGCCGTGCTAACTCATCGTCTTTGCAGCAGAATCTCTCTGTATCCACCCACGGTACTCCCCGTACGCCCCCCGCGTTCCGGCTAGCAATTCTCTTGAATGTGTTCCGCACCATGCGACATCGCCATTTTGCATTATCGGTACCTTCATCAGTGGTGCAACGCGATGAGATACGACAGCAGGCGAGGGTCAACGCCGCCAGACCGGAGGCGATAGCAGTTGCAACGGAACTTCCTTCTATGTGCTGGTTAGAGTGAAGCGTGGGAACCGGGTTTACATGAACGTTGCCTAGAAAGGAATATTCGTAACCGTCTGGCTGGCTTTTTCCGAGCAAGTTTCCGTGGCTGTCGCAAGCTACGATGGAGATCACATCGTCTTGAGAACTATCTTTGCCAGCGATTGTCGCGACTTTTCGGTTCCCGCTGTCTGCGGTGCTCGACATAATGACAATGTCCTTATCTCTCGCCAGCTGCATAGCTTTGGATAGCCTCTCGCCTTCGACATCCTTCGTCACAAGACTGAGAGAGATGACGTCCACTTTTTTGGCAATGGCCCAGTAGATAGCCTGTGGCTCATTCAATTAGTCACCGGGAAAACCTTGCGTCTTCAGGCCCGGCCAATTAAGCAGAGAGGACTCACATCGGCTACGTTATTAGCTGCAACCCCCGCGTTTCTCGATTCCGTGACTTTGGCGACATAGAGCTCGCAGCATGGATTGATCGAGCATATGAGTTGAGCCATCTGCGTTCCATGTGGCTCACTGGGATGCCAACAAACATCATCCTCGTTGTCTTTAGCAGTGAGAGAGATACCTTCGACCACCCTATTTGCCAAGTCGGTACCGCATATGTTGCTAGATTGGCTGTCCACCTTTGCCTTTCCGCCATACACTACCACTCCGCTATCAATAAGAGCAACCTTTGTTTTCCTCGTGTTATTATGGAGTCTGTGGTGCATGCAGAACTTGGAGAGAAACCCCTTGAGATTTGGTCCGATAATTTCGAACGTACTGTTGACGACCGGATGTTAGCGCCCTGAAGTCGGTACGGCCATTGCAAGAGGATGGATAACTTCGTACTTTTCTGTCGTGTTGATCGGTAAACCGTCCCCCAGACTACTTTTCCACGGGCAAGTTCCCACTCCCACCATGGGTTTGTCATTCCTATCCGAGTTGTTGTTTCCAAGAGCTGCAGCGCTTGTCCAGCCGTGGTTTCCCTTTTCGTTAATTTCATTGAGCCGACCCTGGATCTCATGCGCCATCTCTTCGGCATGTTTCGTCTCCATAATATCCTGAACGTGTCTAGTGAGTTTTTCGATTGTCTCTCTTGTAGCCACCTGATAACTAGGACTTACCTCAACGACATTCACATGTAGTTTTGTAAGCTGGTTGAGAAAGTCAGCATGTTCTTTTCAATCACAGGGGTTAGGGCCCAAGTAGACTGAGGACTCACATTCGAGAATTTCGGCAATTCGCTGTACCAATGATCGAGGACAGCACGCTTCCCGCTGCTGAAGAGGTGCAACTCTTGCAGCTGAGATCGTTCGTCCTGTGTCTGGTACAAATTTCCAAGATAGAGATCAAGTTTCCTCCAATCGAGGACTTTCACCCCGAGACCCCTAATGCACTTCTCTACATCGTCATCCGAATGTGGACAATGCAGTCGGTCTAATACAGACAGACTCAAGACTGTTCTGACCCCCTTGTCTTGCAGCCATTGAAACACTTCGCTGATCTCAGTGTGCCGTATTTTCCAATCTTCTGATTTCGTCGGGGTTTTATCCCTATCAAGTTCGGGAAATGAAGCAAGTCTCAGAACCTCTTCGAAATCATAGATTGACTTCTGATTCTTCATCCACCTCACATAGTCGGCAAAAGTCACTTCCGAGCTTTCAAGCTTCGGGAATGATAGCGTCATGAAGGATGCTGGTGATTTAGTCAATTAATGTGGCTCATCAGCTTGTGACATCGTAGAAATAGACAATTTTGCAATACCTTCAACTGCAGAAGAGCGTTAGTAGTGATAAGGAATAGTGAGCCCGTATGTACGTACCGTCAGACTCCTTCAGAATCTGTTTGATCTGTCGAATGTTCAATTTAGGACTCCGGATCATGGCGTGCAGCAATCGATTGCGAAGAGCACGATCCACGATTTCTTTCCGGTCTTTCAATCGATGCATAGCATACTCCGCTTTCCCAGATTTTCCTCCGTAAACAACTGTGGCGTCGATTTGGTCAGGGTACTCGGAAAGGATCGCATCCACACAGTTCTCTTTCCTCTCAGACACGGCGAGATGGAGAAGCCTGCAGTTCGGCTGAGACATGAATCGATCGCGGTGGTCCTTGCGAAAAAGACTCCACATGGTTGAATTCCCTGACCTGATGACGGTCTCGGCATTCTCGTATGTTGCATATGTGTCCGTGCCTGGGCCGTTAAGAAGAAACCTCACTACTTCGGTTGATGGCATCGCAACCGCCTTCTCCCAGAGCTCAGTGCTGTTGTGAGGACTTTTCGCTTCGAAGATCAACTTGAATATCTCCAAAGCCTTTTCCTGAGATATCAGCTCTGCCTCATTCTTCGTATCTTTCAAACTTTTTAGAATGGAAGGCAGGACGTTCATGTCGGCCAGTGAAGGGTCATTTCCTATCAGTGTTTTGACAACTTCGACATGAAGACCTTCCACAGCTAGTTGGATCGGGGATTGCTTCTTGTGTGTCTTTGACATCAAACGGTGCGCCTCGTCCCGCGGGGTGTTGCTCTGGTTCAGTTCCGCGATCATGATCTCCAGGAGAACATTACTGCCATCCTTTGCTGCAAGCTGGAAAGCTGAAGGGGAATCATCCTCACTATTGAAGGCTTTCTTAGGATCAATTGCGCACAGAGCTTTCACAATAATGTAGCTTGCGCAAATTGTGCGGGCGTGTCGAGAGGCGACCTTGTCTTGCTTGCCCGGTACTGGTTTTGCTTTGTCATATCTGCGGAACGACTTGGAACGGAACTCGACTGCAGAACGCAGTAATTCGGATTTACTGACTTCCATGTCTTCCGCCTCTTTAAAATCAAGAATCTCCTTCAATTCATTGATTCTGTAGGTATGAGAACTGGTTGCCGAGTAAGACTGTCTTGTGGGAGGCACTTCCCAAAATGAAGCCGTCTTGCTGATCAATTCGAACTCCGGGAGCAATTTGGTTATTCCAGCCTCAATTGAATCGTAAAATTTCGTTGTCTTCCATTCTTCATTGATCATTGTCTGGTGGAGCTTTTGGACGCTTTTCTCGGAGAAGAAGATGGCGACGAGCGCTTTGGCAGGAGCGGCGTCAGAAGTTTTGCTGGAATCCATCATAACGGAAGCTGAATACTCGAACTCGATCTCCTCTGGTTGTACAGTTCTAAAATCTGACAATGACAAACTGCGTGAGGTTCTTGTTGCCAGCTCAATACGCAAGGAGCAACAGGCAAAAGTGACAGGAGGATGATCCACCGAGGAAAGGAATATGGGGATCGAAGGGTACCTACTGTACACGTTGGAGACCAGAGAACCTAATCTCTATGAGGAAGCCAGATTAGTCGATCTGAACAATCAGGCTGAGCAAGAGTTGAGCTTGCACAGCGGCATTCGGCGTCTCCGCTGACCCTCAAGATGAGGATAGCAGGTACTGAGAGGCACTTGGTTACATTATTGCCTCGCCATAGAGGTTTAGCTTGGTAGGGTAGCAATGTGGCTTCAAACATTCACCGGTCTTTGATCGTCAACGAAAGTGAAAACGTGCAGCTCCTAATGGTGGTGGCCAAGCCCGAATTCGGCGAATGTCTGCCAATGAATTCATCGGGGTTTGAGGGTATGACTCAGCCTTAGAATACGAGGGTAACACAGAGGCTTGGTATAGTTAGAATGTATCAGCTGCTGTCCGGAAGCAAATTTCCCTGTCACGGTACTGTCCCACCCGCGTCACGAATTTATCGGAGAATGACTATATCTGGATTAGATTGATAGACGTTCTTTCGTTCGGAATGATTTTCTTTTTTATGTATACAGTGGCTAACTAAGTACTGGTGCTAAATAGAAACGACGGTATTCGTTCAACCGAGGTGAAGGTGGAAGGGCAGGTAGCCTAGTAGGGATGGTTTCTTCCTTTTTGGGCTAATTGTTTTTTTTTTCTTATCCTTCTTTTTTTGGAAAAAGTAATAGCATAAAGAGAGAAGTTCCAACCACTTCTAAACTTCTCCGCTGACTTCCACTTCTTCAATGCTCTTCATTCACTGGATTGCGGTAGTCAATCTAGCTTTGTGCGATACCATAGCGACATGGAACGAACGGAAGAAGCTGCCGAAATCAAGAAAGGAGACGATGAGTTCTACGAGGAACTTGGGGTCGACTGGAGCACGAGCCTTGGCGATTTGAAGACAAACAACCCAGCAGAAGACAGATTCCAGCGACAGTTTCTGCATACCTCCCCCGAGAAGTCTCCCTTCAAGAAGACCGTTGACATCGTCCTCTGTGTCCATGGCTGGGAAACTCCAGCTAAAACGCAACCGATGACGCTGCTTATCTTGGGCGTCAGTCTGAAATGCCACGCACCTGATTTCCGGATTCAGTCAGCGAGGATTTGGCTTAACTTTCATGAGGACAATACGGCTGATCCAGATCGTAATGAACAAGCCAGGCCTGAAGTGGTTGCTTATGCGCCTTGGGTTGACCTTGGACTCTCGGGTGGGTCAACGGAGCAGATCAAGGATACTTTGGAGTTTGGAGCGTCCGGTGGGGTGGATCACTTCGCAAAGGGTGATGTCAACATCAAGCGGGGCATTGAGCGATCTTACGAACGCCAGCATTTCGAGCGTGGCACGGCAGAACGGCTCGTTGATGAAAAGACCGGGCGAATCAACGGCGTCGAATGGTACTGTGAGCAGAACAGGCGGCAAATTTACGGTATTCAGCCGCAATTCCATCTTGCCGTGTTGCTAAAAAGGTCGCACAACAAGGATGACAAGCCGGTAACATTCAGGGCCGATTATGACATGCGCATTGAAGCCGGCTTCAAACACAACATCAGCCAGGGGATTCGCCGATTGTTTCGCCTAAGGAAGCCTGAGGATGCACCTATCTACTTCGACCCGTCCAGGAAACCAATGACAGCTGGATTGCGGAACAAGGGCGCAGAATTCCTCTCCAAGCTGGACATCGAAAGCCTGGGCGATCTAGCCGAAAGCGATCACCTGAACAAGATCTTGGACCCTTCCACAGGAACCACGTTGCGGGGTCTTGAGAGTCTCCAGCCTCCGGTGACCTAGTTGTGGAAGGTCTCTCCGAAGCGTGAATTTGGACGCGTGAGGACATACATTAGGCCTTGCTTTCCTGGTTTGCGTATTGAACGAGAGAATTCCATGTGCACCAGGATGGAGCTGTCTTGCGAGGGCAAGGATAAGCGGCTTGATTACAGATTGTTCTTTCCTCATTACTATCTTCTTGGTCTGTAGCAGTCCGCGATCATTTAATTCAGTCTTCTTCAATTTGATAAGTGATCAAATTCGACTGCTTCCTCACTAGAGTTTCACGCATTTGGGAGCAGTTCTTTTTTTCTGTCTCTCTCTCTCCCCCGCCTCTCTCCCTCTCTCCTTTTTCGAACTCACAAAACCCTTGGGTCCGTTACATCTCGGCGGCTTGCTCTCATACAGCGAGTGAACTGATCTTTCAAATCATTCCAAATTATGCCGTGGTACTCTGGGTTGCTGATGCAACCGAGTCCGGAGAACGCCGTGCTGCTGTCTCAAGCACCCAACTTCACACCGGTCTCCCCTCGATCGCGATTCGCAAATTGTCTCACCGGTCTCCTGCAAAGATTCCCACCAACCAAATGTCGTATCTTGGTCCGTAGATCCCTCCTTGTCTGCAGTATCAGCTCGTATCCTCTGCTCAAGTGCATAATGGCTTCGGCCACATTGCCAAAGATTGGCTCTATTGGTGCATGTGTCCTTGCTTGCCTGCAAGCCTCACAGCTCGTATTCGCTAAATGTGTTCACAATGGCTTTGGTTGCACCACAGAACTGGACCGGTGCTGAGTCGGTATGTCTGTTGGTTGGTACTCAAAGATACAACCACACAAGGTCCTGGATGCCACGATTTGTTTGCTGCTCCTTCCCACAAAGTCATCGTACAAGTTCTTTTCCCGATTTTTCTTCTCAACCTCTTCAAAACATACCCGGTTTGTGAAACCACCAGATACACGTCCTCGGCGTCATCACCAGTGACCGGTCCAACAGCACCCAGCACGATCTAGATGTAGAGGCATTACCATTCATCCACTCATCCATTCCAGGCTCCGTGCTCTCTCTCACTGAATCCAAAATATCTTTCACAGTCCCTCAACCCGAATTTGCAGCTCTTCTTAGCAATCATGGCCAAGTGGAAGGAGAATCTGAAGGATAATTTGAAGAGATTGGTCAGGCGTGACAGCCAAGACGCTGTCACTGAAGCACCGCCTCTGACCCAAGGTCCAGGAAGTACTCCAGTGGGAGATGCGCCACCTCTCATGCTCAGTATCCCTGAGAATTCAGCTTCTGACCCTCCGAGCAAAAGTAATGAAGAAGCCACTTCCAGCACCCAAAAATTGCCGTTCGACAATTCGCACAATGTTGGGAGGGACGACGACACTACGCGCCATAGCTTGTCCGAAGATCAACACAACGAGGGAAGGCAAGAAGCCGTTACATCAGTCGCTGTCTCACACATAATTGAAGACTACCCGCATCTAGAGACCACAGAATATGTCGACCGAAATGTGAGAGTGGCCTCTATGGCTTCCGATCAGCATCAAAGGCCGATTCTCACGAAGGATGTAGATCCTTGGGACACAGCCTATGACAGACTCAAGGACAGCAATTCTGAGCTTGTCACTCTGTACGAGTCTATACTATCCAACATGCTTGCCAGATCGACCACCGAGCATGATGTGCCGGGTCCTGCTAGTGTCTTTCTTGATGCGTCGCCTAAAATTTCTATCAGCCAAGGGGACCATGAAGCCCGACGGAGTCAGTTTAGAAAAGTCTTGGAAACTTGGTTCGGCGAATTCGACGAGCAGGGAGTGCAGCAAAGGGGCGACTCGACCTTGAGATCTATTCTTCAAGCAACCGCATTGAGCAACCCGGATACAAGTCTCCCATGGCTCGGGGCTTGCTTGGCGTCTTCGGTGGTACGGTAGATTTTCACATCATTTCATGTTCAGAGGTGGCCTCCGCACTGACACTCCCAGCAGATGGTTCTGCCGGATCCAGCTGACGTGTTAAATGAGTATTTTTTGAATCTCATTGACATCGTTTCGAGACTACCGTGGTACTGCAACCTTGCCGCTTTGATGGCGGCCGAATCGAGCAAATGGAAATCGGAACTCCTCACTTTATACACTGCCATTCTTTCATTTGGAATGAACTTCGCGTGTCTCCAATTCCAGGTCAGAGTTGATAGCCAGTCGAATTCCAGTGATTCTTTACGTTTCGGAATCACAGATGCGATCCACAACATTGAGAACGCGAACAAAGCTTTGTCTACGTCACAAGGGCAAAGTCTTCAGACGCAGCTCCGAGAGTTGCTTGAAGCCGGTAGCTTAGAGCGATTTGGACAAGATTCTGCCAGGCTCGATAAAAACAGCGCAGTTGAGCACGTCATGGACGATGCATCTTCCAGCAATACGAGTAAGACGTCGGACACAGATGAAAGCAGTGAAAGTTTCATCAGCCTGGATGTGTCTGATCCAACGCTGCAGCTGAAACCTGTTTCTCAAGACGAGGGTCGGCTGATGGATTGCCTTAATCAGTGGGCCACATCGACGAAGGAAGTCGACGCCTTCCTAGACTGGGAAGACTCGCCAACTATGCTTTGGGTGAGCGGGTCAAGTGGGACGGGGAAAACGGCCCTTCTCAAGTCCATTATCCGCCGAATGCAGGGCCTAAAGGGCACATCCGGGGAGTCTTCCCCGATACGATTGTCTTTCTTTTTCTGTGGCTGCAATCCAGACCAAGTGGACAATGCGGTTGTGATTCTGAAGAGTTTGATTTGGATGATCGTTGAAGAGCAGCCGTCCCTGAAAACGCACTTGAAACAGGCGCGAAGCTCGGCACGCCCAAAACACCCCGACGACCTCGGTGGCTTCCTAATCTTGCGCAACGTCTTCAACAACATTTTGAAAGATGACAACTTCATGGAAACTTTCTTAGTCATTGATTCCATCCATGAGTGCGTCACCATCGGCGGAAGACAGGAATACCCAGAGCTGCTCAGTCTTATATCAAACACATTATCTGCATCCTCCAAGCTCAAGTGGCTCGTGTCTAGTGAGCATCAACCAAGTACTACGCAATTGAGGGTTGAGGCGAAAACCGCACATATTGATCTCGATACAAGACTTCGGGAATTCCACATGGGAACAGCCATCGACAGTTACATCGACTACAAGACGCAAACACTGGCTCACGCAAGAGAATACTCCTCAGATCTCCAGTACCGAGTTGGCCACTGCATCAGAAATCGAAGAACGCAGGGCGATTTCTATTGGGTTGATCTGGTGTGTGCACGTCTTGGCACGATAGATAATTGGTATGCTCCGAGCGTTGTTGAAGCCATGCCAGGTGATCTTGAGGGTCTATACAGTCTCTTGCTTCATGAGATCCATGGACTCCCTTTCCAAGACCCTGTCTTTTGTATGGAACTCTTAAAGACAATGGCTATCGCACACCATTCCATACATACCTCCGAACTTGCAGTTTTACTGGAGTTACGACACAGCGAGTCTGATATTGCCCCAGTGGACGTGATGGCAATAGCGAGAAAATGCTGGCCTATTCTCGAGATTGGCGACGGCAAGGTTTACTTTCGACATCCTTCGGCGAAGAGATACATACGAAACCAAGAACTTTCCGGATCCGACGAAGAAGAAGCCGCTCACAGAAGAATGTTTCAACGCTGTCTTGGTTCTTTAAGGACCATCTGGACCCAAACTGACAAGGTCTCCGCCCGGCACAATCTCCACACTTCCAATTCCATAAGATACGCATCCATCTACTGGATTTGGCATTGGTACAATGTCGAACGCCTACGAAAGAGCGATTTAAACACAGACGACGCAGTTTCATTCCTCCAGACGCATTTCTCCCGGTGGTTACGTGTGCTGGACTCACGCAGCCACGTCATGACAGTTATGCGTTTCTGTTTCGACCTCCAAAAGCTTCTTCAGGTAGGATTTCCCGTGCCCAGGAAGCTTTATTTTGTCCAGAGGTGACTCAATCAATATATGACTGACCAAATATCAGGAACGGCAGTCTGGCAACGATGCCCTTCTTTGTATTGTTTGTGATGCTCATAGGCTGCTCGAACTACACTTGCATTTGCATTTGAAATCAGATTCTAGCTTCGCCGAGGATGTCCTGACCACCTTTCTGTATGCGCCTTTACACAGCATCATAAGGAGCTCTTTACTTCAGGCTGCGGTTCCAGGGCTTGTTGTCCCTCCGCTAATCGAGTATGACTGGAGCGAAGACCGTCGAATTTTGACGGGCCACACGGACTACGTTCGATGTCTTGCGTTTTCCCCCGACGGCCGGTTCCTTGCTTCAGGCTCAGATGACCGCACTGTACAAATATGGGATGCGGAAACAGGTGCTCTACATAACACGATAGACGATGAAATCGAAGGGTGGGTTTATTGCATGTCGATATCCAAGAAAGGGGTTTTAGCATTCGGAACAGACGGTGATACAATCGATTTCTGGGATCCTGTCAGTGGCGTGAAGTATGGCAGATGGATAGATTTGCCAGATACGGTCAGAGCCATCGGTTTCTCGCCGGATTCCAGCCAGCTCGTGGCAGCACTGCAGGAGACACTGTATGTGTGGGACATCTCAACGCCCGCATATGACGAACAAGCTGAGCCATGCAGGCTCGGAGAGCATGCAGATTATATCCGCACTTTGGACTTCTCCTCAGATGGGAGTCGTCTCATTTCAGCGGGGGACGGTGGCCAGATCAAAATCTGGGACCCGCAAAACCGACAGCAGCTCAAGGTCATCACCCACGCCAATGTCATAAATTCTGTCGCACTGTCACTAGGAGACCAATACCTAGCTTGTGCTGATGACAGCAGATTGACAGTTTGGAAGTTTCACCCAGAAGAGTTCGTTGGCTGCGAAATCTTTGCTGAAGAAAGGGAAGACTGCAACGCAGTGGCGTTCTCCAGCGATGGAGCCATCCTGGCTTTGGGAGACGGGGATTGCACAGTCAGCATTTGGGAGGTTGGTTCACGGAAGAAGAAGCGAGAATTACAGGAGCACAAGAAAGCCATACTCGCAGTTGCTTTTTCTCCTACAAGTGGTCTTCTTGCTTCATCTGCGACGGATGGGACCATCCGTCTGTGGGAAGAAGATAGCCATTCGGCCCATTCGGACCAATTGAGCACTTTCTCTGTGCCAATCTGCAATCGGCCGGTGGACGGCGGCATTGTCATGTCAGCAGATGGGAGTCGCATCGCATCCTACACGGGGCCTTCCGCTGGAGAATTCCTTCTTTACGATGGGTCCACTGGTCAGCCTTTGCTAAAGTCTCCAAAGGCCGTAAGAGGATTGATGTCTCTAGCGATCTCCTGCGATGGAACCTGTCTCGTTGCAACGTCCACCGATTGCACCATCAGGGTTTTTGATGCAGCCAACGGCGAGCTGCAAAGGACTATGCAAGGCCACACTGACTGGGTGCGGTCTGCCGCAATATCCCATGACGGAAAGCACATGGCCTCTGCCTCAGACGACCAAACCGTGCGAGTATGGGAAATGGATAATCCAAATACCGAGCCATTGGTGCTGGAGGAGCATCAGGATTGGGTCGGTTGCGTCGCCTTCTCTCCCGATGGACGATACCTGGCTTCGGGCGACGACCAAGGAAAACTCCTCGTGAGGGAAAAGGCTTCGACCCCTGGATTACAATGGCAGTTGAAGCATACCCTGTTTATGTACCAGGCCGAGGTCACATATGAGGGTTCCGGGGTTGTCGAAGCCACACCTGATCTAGAAACGTGCAATTCCCTGGCATTTTCCCCGGACTCAAGCGTCATAGCCGCACTCTTGGATGATAAAAAGACGATCATAGTCTGGAATCTAGCTATAGAGGGCGAGATCAAGTCACCACAGCGCGCTATCAGACTGTCTCAGAGGACTGAAACTATTTGGTTCGACAGTAGATCCTCTGAATACATAATGGCGGACTGGGGCGCTGTACCGCTGATTAAAGACTCTTTGGATCCTCTGTTCAACGACTCTCCGGCTTGGGCGCCGTACCAGCTTGACTTTGATCCAGACGAACGGGCTTATTGGATCTCATGGATGGGGAAGAAAAAGATTTTGGGCGTTCCAGACATGTATTGGCCTGAGTGTTCACGCGTGCAAGGTCGCACGATAATTCTGGGCTGCCGATCTGGACACACGCTTGTCTTCAAATTCTCGGCAGACGAAGGGTCCTGGGAGGTCTGAGCGAGAACCAGCGATTCATTTGTTCTTAGCATACTGTCTCTATCATCGCTCAATTGGTATACATACTCCACATGTTCTTTCTCTCCATGCTGTTGTCTACATTCTGTGCATTCATTTCCGATAGGAATTAAATGCCAGAGCTCATGATATTATCCTTGTTTACTCAAATATAACGCTTCGAACTAGAACTTGAGGTTGAACCTGCCCGGGTAGTCGTCTTTGTAAAGATCGTGAGGTATCCTACTTCGCTTCTAGCTGTGACTTTGAGCAGCCCTATAGTATAATCTGCAGAACAGGCCCAGCATATAAAATTAAATATACCGCTAGTCTACTATCTTTGGTCGGGTTTTGAACAGTGTTGATCTCAGTAATCTTAAGACGTAACTTAATATACCTTTCTGTGGGAATAGTGCGTATGTACGTAGATAGATGCCTCAGGGACAGTCACGTGACGCCTATTTGATAGCCCATAGGCAGACGCGTAGGCTGCAGCACTTGCTGCATTCCTCCCTTCTGCATACACAATGCGAATCGATCAACCCCCAACGTATTGCAATACGTGACCCAGCCAACACTTTCTCTAGTAATACCGTTGAGTAGCGAGCGGCCGTAAATTGCGTGAAGCCATACCGGCTCGGGCCTCGCGACGAGGAAAAGGATTCGCAACAATGGAAAGGCTGATACAGCTGTGGGCTTATGGAACCCAGCATCTAAGATGACTGCCCCCAGCGTCTGGGAACATGTGTGTCCATGAAGGCGCAAATGTATTTGGCATTCAATTCACCAAATTCTTCATTTCAGTCTACAACTTGATCGTCCATGGCGACATTACGGTATCCAATGCTAGATTGTGGCGTGTCAGCGCGTCCATATGCAGGCGCAGCATCAGTGGGGTTCATCTCAAGTCTGTTTTGATTTAGAGAAAGAGCTCTCTCTGTATGTGCAAACTCGGTTAAATTTGTGCTCGGGACCAGTCGCTATTTGACGGGAGGACACGTTGCACGGCATACAGATCATGCCGGATGGCTGTCAATTGTTTCGTCGTAGTACAACGTTACTTACTGCAAATCAGGTATTAAGCAGGCTTCAAGAAATCGGGCGAGTAGTTTTGGAGGAAAGTCATGATGGGTGGGTGGTGGGATAGGCCCCCAGCATGCGGTGCCACAGCGAAATAGGCGGCCGTTGCCCAGTTGGATAGAGAAAGCATTGCCAATGTATGCCTAGGTAATTGGCCAGATTTGCTGCGAGGCTCTTATCGGTAGGCCTCTTGCATGTCGGTTTACCATGGTTTGTGGCATTGAAACAATCTTTGAATCAAGTTAGTGATCAAAATACTAGAAGAAAAGAAAATTGCGCGACGGCTCACGGGGATGTCTCTAGCATTAAAACGGCTTGTAGCTGACAGCGGAGATGAAGTGAAACTTCACTGCTCCGAGACAGAGAGTGAGTAGGAGTCGAGCCTCGCGTAGCTGCGTGTCAATGAAAAGCTCTGGGAAGAAGAGGAGCACGAGACGCAAGCAAGGAATGCCGTAATCTGTCGCCGCAGGCCCAGCCTCCCAGGACAATCACACAATGTTGAAGGCTTGAAGTATTCTTCGGCCCTTGAATTGGGCGTACCTTTAGATTGCATTCGTTTGAAAGTTTCTGCCGAGAGTTTTATTCCAACTCTATATCTGAATGGCGCGGCTGTCAGCTTTTAGGTATCCCAAACGGCGCACCAGCCTCCTTCGGTATGTGCCTACTGCTGTGCAGGTTGCCCAATTCCGAACTTGTTCTAAATTAAGGATTCTCTATACATTCTCAGTAAGCTTATTATAGAACCAATCAACCATATGAAGCACTGTAGGATGGTTCCATGTCAAAGTGACGGGCACTTTGATACCCATGGCAGCCTGAAGCTCCTGGCTGAGAACCACAGTCATAACAGAGTCAACCCCCAAGTCGGCAACAGGAGCCCGTGGATCGATATCGTCAACGTCACCCTTCATAACAACTACGAGACACTTCCTTATCGCCAGGTTCAACCACTCCTTCAACTCGGGCCCCGAAGCCGGTCTCGAAGCGGTCGCCTTTCTAGACTCGGGCTGCTCCTGGTCGACGCTGCCGACAGAGGTGAAGCGACGGGGGGCCACCTCTTCGATCAGAGTTAGAGGGACTGTCTCCCCCTGGTCATATGTCCGGATGCGCGTGACAACGGCGTGGTCAACGTCATGCTTGCTGACGTGCTCCCACGCGCGAAAACCCTCGTCGATGGTAATGTCCGTGATGCCCTTGCTCACAAGCTCCGTCTCCAAGGCCGAGGAGTCGGTACACATCGCCAGCCCTAGTCCACGCCAGACCGTGAACTGAAATGCGACCGCGTTGTCCCCTTGGGCTCGGCGATATGTGGCCAGAGCATCCAGGAATGAGTTCGCGCTGCCGTAGGAGCTCTGGCCTGCTGTCCCGACGAGTTGGCCCGTGGAGGAGAAGAGGACGAAAAAGTCGACTGTGCCTGGTGGGAAAGCCTTATGAAGTGTGAGGGATCCAGCTACCTTGGGCGCGAAGACATTGGCAAAGGACTCGGCCGTCGCGTTACGGATGAAGCCATTCTCCATGATACCAGCCGCATGGATGACACCCAAGACTGGAGGGAGAGAAAGGCGATCCAGCTCGGCCAGTAATCTCTCGTGGGCATCACTGGCGCCAATATCAAGTGCCATCGCGTGGATACAGGCCCCAGCCTGCTCCAGCTTTCGAATCTTGGCGATAGCGAGTCTCGTGTTGTCTGAGAGACTTTCAGAATCCCACTCCTTGCGCGGCGGCAAACCACTGCGCGAGATGACAACAATACGACGGGCCTTCTTCTCGACCAGGAACTCGAGGACCTCGCGACCGACGTCACCGAGACCGCCGGTGACGATGTATGTACCCTCGGGCTTGGGCAGCAGCGTCTTGGGCGAGTCCTTGCTGTGCCGCTGTTCCCTGGAGAGGGGACGGAGACGGCCGACCCTCGGGACTCCATCGTCCATGCGGATCACTTGCTCGCCGCGGACGTACTTGAGCGCCAGCGTGGGAAAGCTGCCGCCCTCGTTGTCGATGAGCGCGCCCCAGTTGTCCGGGTGCTCCTCGGCCGTGATACGGGCGAGGCCGTAGAGAGCACCGTGAGCAAGGGCAGTGGGAGATTGTCCTCTGTAAACCTGGTCGGTGATGATATACAGCTTTGCAACAGCACAAGACGCCGCGAGGAACTTGATCATACTGACAGCTTCCCAGACAAAACGGTGGGTTGCTTCTGGGACGTCGTCCAGGTCCTTCACCTGGCAAGGCAGATACAAAACAGCGGTTCCTTTCTCTCTGATGGCAAAGAGTACTTCCGGTCTGTTCAAGTCGTCGGAATGTGTTACTTGAATCACCTCTCCAAATCTTCCCTGGATTTGGCCCGCATACTGCTCAAGGATAGCTGGGTCTTCGCAGACAAGAACGACCCTGGTCAAGGAAATAGGCTTCTCGGAGAGCTTTGGCGGGATCCACGCAAGCTGGTGAACAAGACTCTCAACACTGCCGCTGATGCCAGTGGCACCCTCAACATCGGAGAACCTCAGAGCCTGGAACTTGGCAATCATCTCTCCCTGCTCCGTCAATACGGTGACATGAGCGGCCGGGCTTATAGCGTCAGAGGCCTCTTCGATATAGAGGTACGCAATCTTGGGCCGCGGATCACTGGATAGGATCAAGACTCGATCAATCTGAGAGACGATACGCATCCTAGCCTCGTTGAAGAAAATGGTCGATCCTACGGACGTAGCCGCATCTAGGAGAGGACCCCAAGAGTAAGGATCCCAAGGCATGGAGTTGGATTCTGGGTCCATATCAACGCGGACCATCATCTCCTTCTCGTTTCCATAGTGCTCGACTACCTGCCACGGGAAGGCGATGCCCGAGACTCCAATCTTTTGTAGGTACTCCCAGGCAAATCCGTTCCCTAGGACGGTGCCGATGCGCTTCTTGATCCCAGGTATGTCGTAAATGGGCTCGTTGGGCAGACTCTCGGGCTTGCTCCAGCGAGCAGAGCTGTGCTCGACCCATGGGAGTTCTGGCTGATCTGCCGAGGCGTCACTCCCCTTCTGCTCCAGCCGGGAGGCTACCCTGATGTGCTCGCCCTCAACGATGATTTGAACCTCCCTCGTCTCGCTGCTCATCGAAACAGGCACGCGCAGCTTCACCTCGTCCAGGACGGTGGCGCCGGTAGCGTGGTGGAATGTGTTGCAATACACCCCGGCTGGGATTATTTCAGTGCCATCAAGTGGGTGAGTCCGTGGGTACGGTTTGTTCTGGTCATTCAGCTTGGTAGTATAGACGATGTGCCCCTCCGTTCCCGCGATAGAGGTGCGCTGACCAAGCACTGTGTGCTTGTCGACATCGTGGGAGGCCGCATCTCCGCCGATGGGACCTGTCTCGACCTCCCTCCAATGCCGCTTGTGGACCCAAGGCGTCCCGGGGACAGTCTTTGACCAGCTCTCACGGCCAAATTGAGCCTCGAAATCGACGGGGTTCCCCCTGGTCCACAACTTTGCAATCGCATGCTGGATGCTCTTCTCCGTAGGGGACTCCCTCTTCATCGTGCCTATTGTCACAAACTCGTCCACGTCTTCGCGCTGCCCGAGTGTCTCATTGATCGAGTGCGTGACAATCGGATGTGCCGATATCTCGACAAAGACCCGGAAGCCGTCATCGGCTGCAGCATTAACAGCGGATGTCAGCCAGACCGGACTGATCATATTGTTGATCCAATAGGCAACGTCGCGTGGGCTGTCAGACCGTGGGGTTTTCGAGGAGGTTGAGTATAATGGAATCAGCGGCTTCCGGGGCTTGAGCTCCTCGGCGAGCACCTGTGCCAAAGGCTCGGCCAATTTTTCCAGCATCGGGCAGTGGAAGGCGATATCTGTGTTGACTTTAAACGTCTTGACCCCTCGAGCCTTGAGATCCGCAACGTAGTTCAGGAGAGGGGTGGACTCGCCACTGACCACACAAGAGTTGGGAGAAGAGTCAATGGCTGCGACGACTTCTCGACAGTCCTTCAACTCCTCAGAAACCGTTGAAAAGGGAAGGCTAACGAGCGCCATACCACCAAGGCCCTTAGCCTGCGCATATAGCGTGGCTCGCCTGGTTACGATGAGCGCTCCCTCCCGTGGGGTCAAGCATCCAGCCACCACCGAAGCAGCGATCTCGCCCACGGAATGACCTATCACAGCCTGGGGCTTCAAGCCCTTCGATTCAAGCACCTGACTGAGGCCGATCTGTACTAGATACGTCAAGACCTGGATCCGATCCGACTCTCCGATATCACCGGTCTCCAGAGCTTTCACCGCAGAGTATCCGCATTCCTTCTGAACGATTTCGTCCAGCGAGGAGATGATTTGGCGGAACTCAAAATATTCAAGCAACTCCTTGCCCATCGCAGGCCACTGGGCACCGTGTCCGGAAAATACCCAGACGGCGTGGGCCTGCAATGGATGGGAGTCCAGAATCCGGCCGCGTGCGGTCAACTCTGTGGACTTTCCCTGGGCAAAACTGCGCAGAGAGTCGATGGCCTCCTGGTGACTTGCGGCGACGAAGGTAGCGCGGTAGGTATGAGGTGCCCGGCGGAGAGCCAGTGTCGCAGCGATAGCCTTCAGATCTTCGTCCTTTCCTGCGCCGGACAGCCAGTCAGCCAAGATAGTAGCTTGGGTAGTCAATCTCTTCTCCTGGGGTGCTGAGATTGCCAAGGTCACAACCCCGGGCTCTTTCTTCTCGGAAACATCAGCACGCCCGTTCGTGGTCGGATGTTGATATTGCTCGATGACCGCGTGCGACACCGTTCCACCGTATCCATAAGAGCACACGGCGGCACGACGAGGCACACCTGCTGGCTCCGTCCACTTGGTGCGCTCCCGGACGACTTGAAGACCCGACTTCTCCCAGTCGATGCGCGTGTTGAGCTTATTCAGTCTCCCCTGTGGCGCGAGCTCCCCTTTGTTCACGGCCATGACCGCCTTGGCCATCGAGATAGCACCAGCAGCGGCCTCAAGATGGCCGACGTTGGGTTTGATGGAGCCGATCAGGGCCGGTGCGTCAGCTGGTCTTCCCCTGCCGTACACAGAGGCGATAGCCGAGACCTCAGTAGGATCGCCCAGAGCAGTCGATGTCGCGTGAGCCTCGATGAAGCTGACCTCAAGGGGATCTACCCCGGAGCGTTCCAGGGCCTGGCGGGCAACCAACTCCTGAGCCTTGGCATT
This sequence comes from Diaporthe citrichinensis, assembly GCA_014872995.1. Taxonomy (NCBI): domain Eukaryota; kingdom Fungi; phylum Ascomycota; class Sordariomycetes; order Diaporthales; family Diaporthaceae; genus Diaporthe; species Diaporthe citrichinensis. The sequence goes on from JADAZR010000030.1 coordinate 160,158, forward strand.
CGGAGCCATGATGCCCATGGTCTTGCCGTCCTGAGCAACCGCGCTGCCCTTCAAAACAGCCAGGATGTTGTCATTGTCGGCGATGGCGTTGGCGAGGCGCTTCAGGATGAGCACCGATCCGCCTTCGCCTCGTGCGTAGCCGCAGGCAGCGTCGTCAAAGGACAGACAGACGCCGTCTGGTGACAGAGCACCGGCCTTGCTCAGCATCACGAAGAGTGCGGGTGAGCACAAGACGTTGACACCCCCGACGATGGCAACTGTGGACTCGCCGCTGGCAATGGCTTGTCGCCCCAGATGGACCGCCACACCAGATGAAGCACACGCTGCGTCCACCTATACGGATCTTAGAGTCAGCGATTGTCTTTGACGGTGAGATAAGGTATTTTGGGCTTGTGGACATCATCCATAGGATATCTGGTAACTGAAAACAAACAAAAAACGAAGAGATTCAACTTCCGAAACGAGGGGGTACTTACTGCAGCGCTAGGGCCCATAAGATCCAGGTGGTAAGATATTCTGTTTGGGATTCCGTGTGGTGTTGAGCCGATGCCCATCCACGCCTCGATGTTCGGAATATCTTCCAGTACAAGCCTGGAAAAGTCATCCGAATCACAACCCATATAGACGGCTGTATCAGAGCCTGTTAAGGACTTTGGATCGATTCCTGCATTTTCTAGCGCTTCCCACGATAACTCTAGCCCGAGTCTCTGGTGAGGATCCATCTGCTCGGCCTCCTTCGACGAAATGCCGAAGAACGCGGCGTCGAAGTTCTCCAGGTCTTCGATGAAGTAACCTTTCTTGATGGCCTTGTCGATGACCTTGGAATTCCTCGCATCTCGACGGTACTGCTAGTTGTTAATCACCTGCTACGGAGTTTGAAGTGATACATTGTGGAACATTCCAAAACATGACAGACGGGGATACGTGAAAGAATAAGAATGGGGCTTACCCAGGGCTCCCAGCGTTCCTTAGGCACTTCGCCAGAGGCGTCCTGTTTGTTCATCAGGAATTCCCATAGCTTCTCGGGGTTGTTGTTGCCTCCAGCTGTACGGCAAGAAAGACCGATGATGGCAACGTCCTCGGGACGAGAGATCTCTACTGACCCCATTGCGCATATGATGAGAAGAAAAGAACGGAGAAGCAGAAGTTAGAAGAGATGGTTTGAACTCATCCAGTCGCCAAACCTGAAGGGGTCATACATCTCCCCTTAATATACTGCTTCTTCCAGTCGCAGCCTCGTGCTCTCTGCCCGGCTTACTGAGCTGGTTGCCTAGGAAAACGGGGTCCGAAACATGATAACGATAAAATGTATCCATATTTATTGTCTTACAAGAGCACTCTGTTGCTGAGGCTAAGCACTTTCGGCTGCAATATCCACTTTTAGAGCATCTTGAGAAGATCTATCACAATTCTTAGCAAATGCCCTCAGAATTCCCTCAACAAGGATCACCGGTCCCCAGCCTTTTGTATTACTGCATATGCACTTTGTCCTCGTGTCCATCACGGACGGAGGAGGATTGGCTTGTTCAACCGATAAACGGAGCGGACGGTGTGAATAAGCAGGCTGAGGCCTTGAGTAAGTGTCAGATCTGATTCCTGCCATGGGATGGGAGAATATCAATACTGTACCTAGGTATGAAGGATGAACAAAGTGTTTATTCGTACTGGTCATGGGGAGGGCAGCACGGGGACGTCCTGACCGCCCCAGGCCAGGAGAGCGGCAGCTTCCGCCCGGTCATGTTGGACTGGCCCGGGTGCGCCAAAAGGGCGAGGTCGCCGCGCCGAGTTGTGAGTGCTCTTATTGAATACCGGTATTGAACCTCCTCGTACCTGTCACGAGTGGGTTCAAAGGCATAGCAGCTGGCCCTAAATACGTCAATTTAAGTTAGGTGGGCGCTATCTCTGTAAGCAGAAAGGAGGGTTATCAGAGGACCTTGGGCATTGCAGAAGAAGGCACCCAGATGGCGTGTAATCAGGGACCTTAGGCAGCCGTGTATGTAAGCAGACTGCATAGCACCCACGCACTTACACATACCCTCTCAGTAGCGGTGAGAAGCGAAGTTTACCAAAATGTCAGAATTGTCCAGAACGCTCTGGACAATGGAGTACAGCCCGTATCTGTGACGTCAAAAGTGGTATTTGACTCTAAATAAAATTGAAATTGATGTATAAAATACTGTTTACATTTGTTGTAGTGGTGGCCATATTGTGATCCAGCAAGCCAACGTGAAAGACGACGATATACCCAACTTGAAGCTTCGGGATTTTGAGTTCGTCCGGAGCATGAGTGTAGACCCTAATTCTGAGTCTGAGGTCATTTTCCGGCTTAGTCGATATCAACTCGACCTGTCTTTGGTTAATAGCCCAGATTGGACGCCACGCTTGACCGGCATGCGCCACGCTTGACCGGCATCCGCCTGACTACAATTTATCAGCCCAAGTCAGCACTGTTATTGCCATCTGACGGCCAAGTATTCCCTTGGAGTATTAGTGGTAGAAGACCGATGACAGAGGTCACTTGAGGATCAGACGTGGACGTCCCGGTTGAGATAGTCCAGCCAGGATGACTCCTGTGCTTGAACTGATCAGGTCTGCCAACATGTCTGGCTAGCCTAATTTCTTGGTGAAGATTAGAAGCGGTTAGGAGGCCGAGCAGTGGTACATTCTACAGCAATAACACGATTGTGCTTTTCTCTTGGTAAGAGGTGTTTGATCCAGGTCTTTCGTAATAGATATATCCTTCCGACCATATCCCTATGTCGTTACAATGGCAGGATACCTGCCGCCACCATATTTGTGCCCGTTACATCTAAATATTGGCCTTCCAACTACAGTCCAATTCTCCCACTAGGTCCAAAAGGGTAGATACATGTGTGTTTGGCCTACTGCGACACATCTTCGACCATTTCCACATTACCATCCTTTGCGTGCGCAAAATTCTTGAAGCGCTCCTCCTCGTCTGCGACGGTTGATCGGACAACGCGCCGATTCTCCGGGTTGAGTCCCATCAGTATCCTCGGGTTCTCGTAAAACATGACATCAATTTGTTCGAGAGTGCGGCCGGACGTCTCAACACCGCAAAAGTAGGTCAGAGGGACGAAGGACGCACAAACCGCGGCCCAGACCCAGAAGTAGTGGCCGCGGATATTGTTCAGACCGATGGGCGTGACCATGACAACCACAAAGTTACTCATCCAGTGGCTGAAGACGCCGACTGCCTACAACATGGTCAGTAATCATTTGCGACTTGATGCATCAAAGTGTGGGTGCTTACTGTCGCCTTGTTACGCACGTTCAGTGGCTGAATCTCGGCTGAATAAGACCACGAGACGGGCATAATACCGAATGTGAAGCAATCCAGGAAGATAAACATGAACGCCACGGCAGCAGAAGCAGCGGTGTAAGTCTGAGCCGCAAGACAGCCAGCAATAATACACATGCAAACAGCGCAGCCCGCGGATGAGCCCATAACACTCTTTCTGCGGCCGATGCGATCAATGTAGAAGTAAGGAGTGCAGGAGAAGAGAGCGTATTGAGTGAATGCGACGGAGGCCAGAATGAGGGAAAGGGATGGGGAATAACCCAGGTACTCCTGGAGGATGAAAGCGAGGTAGTAGCAAAGCGCCTGGTCGTGTTCATCAGTCTTTGGCCATGCTCTTCAAGGACGTATGCACTCACATTGATACCCGACCACTGGTTCATCATGTAGGGACCCATCCCAAGGAAGACGCGGTGCAGATTCCGAGACTTTGTCGAATTACTGAAGACCTCACTCCAGGAGGGTTCGCTACTCTTGCTCTTTAAGCTGAGAGCCTCTAGGATCTCACGCAACTGGCCCTGAACCTCGTCGTCGTCTGGATGCTTATCAAGAAGCCGGGATATCACTTGTCGAGCCTATGCTAATATCAGCCTCTCCTTTTCACCCCAAAGCTTGCTTGGTAGGTCACATACTTTATCGTGTTTATCGCGTTTTGCAAGCCACCTTGGTGTCTCTGGGACAAAGGGGCAGAACGCAAGGCATAGAAGTGAGAAGAAAACTTGGCAGGCAACGGGGAAACGCCACTGCATCGAGCTGTTCGCGTACAAGGTCGCGAAGCAGAGCCAGGAGGCGAGGGCAACGCCTAGGATAGTGACCGCCGACTGGATAACCAGCAGAGCTCCTCGATTGTGCGCTGGTAGGGTTTCGGACTGGAGGATCGGTACGGCCACCTGGGAAAATGTCCAACGTTAAAATTGATGGTCACTTTTGAGGGTTTGAAAACTTGCCGTAGAGAGTCCAACGCCGAGTCCGCCGATGATTCTTGCAACAAACATCTGCCAGTACTCAAATGATGTGCACTGTATCACTGCTGCAATTATGACAATTACATTGGCCCAGACTATCGACCACTTCCTCCCGATCCTCTCGCCCCACACAAAGGCAGCCACAGCACCCAGAGCACACCCAATGTCGTAGATGGCAGTCACAAGTCCGGTCATGGTCGCGTCGGGATTGCCAAGCGTATCTTTAAAACGCTGGCCCCCGAGAATGCCTCCGAATAAGCCTTGATCATACTAATTCGACATCATTATGGCACTGCATTCATTAGAATGCTGGATTGACTCACCCCAAAGAGCATGAAGTCTAGGCTCGAGGTGATGATGATGACTGCCAGTAGGGGCTTGCCCCTAAGTTCGAAAATCTTCATGATGGAAGACGTGTTTTCAGAGCTTGAACACAAATCGGCGGGAATGGATAGCTATGCAATTTCACTCGTGAGAATCATACGCGTATTTACGACCTCGAAGCAACATGGACATCTCTTCCCTTTTATTCTCGCCGCCCACGACTTGCGTCAGCCCAGTCGTTTGAAGAGCCGAAAAGTCAAGAATAAATCCAGAAAGGGGAACATACTCACCGGTACCAGACTGTGTAGCCCGGAAATCGGAAAATGAATTCCCTTAGCTTGTCAGAGCGATGTCACTGTTTCCGAGTCAAATATAGGGGAAACTAGCTCTCGACTAGACATATGATCACGTGTGTCCCCACGTTCTGGAACTATATCGTGGAATCTGGGGTTGAGGACCCCAGAATTGCTTCGCCCGACGTGCCGCCATTGGCTGTGCATAGCTGTCGTCCAGGACAAGAGGATCATGCCCAGACTTCCCCCGCAACGAGGGCGTCTTGGCCTGGGGTAACAGCCGTTAGGGATCGCCACGGTTGGTGCCAGGCTCGGGTATTGAATCTTGGGGATATCGCGAGTGCCTTGTATCCGCCTGTGTATTGTCAACGTTAGGTAATTGCCCCCAACTCGGGTTTACGATCTGTATACCATAAGACCCCTATCACCCAAGCACCTTATTACCCGAGGTGACCGTAAAAAGTCAATGTCGGTGAAAAATGAATTTCAGCAGTGTCTTTCTTGAAAAGGGGCAAAAGGTTGTGACTGCTGTTCCTTTGATGAACCCACTCAGTGACGTGCCACTTCTGTACAGCCTGTGCAAAGATGCACAATTTTCTGATCCATTCATTCAGGTTGGAGTGAGCCCACCGCTTCGTCTCTCAGGTGACAGCGTTCAATTGTTTGTATCAACATCTGGTGTACTTGGATATTACCACAGAATCAAGCGTGTCCGTGTTGGCGATATCTTGGTGGGTCCGTGGCAAGTATCTCAAAGAGCGGAGCTTGTCGGGCTTGGGCTCGGCCAGGAGTGTGGTTATGAGTTTGAGAACGCTGTGAAGAATCCAGCCTTGTGTGTAATTTCGGGTCTCGAAGTCGTATCCAGATCTGGACAGAATCAACAGCCCTCTTCCTCACGTACACGGCTCCATAGCGGCGAGAGAGACAAATGAACCTGAGCGCCTTGCGAAAAGAACTGGCATGGGGAAAATGAGCTTTCGTAGAGAAGACTTGGTCGATGTCGTCTCAACATGGTCGCCCCAACTCGATAAGTGCCCCTGATAAGCCAATCTGAAAAAGTGAAAACAGCAAGTCCGATGGCCTCATTTGCAGTCACCAAGTTACACGAGGAATCAGGACGGGCACGGTGAATGGGCTGACGCAGATACAGCTTGCTGCAGTACTTAGGTATGAATAAGCGCCTACTCCGAATGATCATGCACATGACCATTTTTATTGGCTTATAGTCATCAATAGTGCTCAATTCTAGGACGTCAGTATACACTCTTTCTGAATCTATGGCTTTTAGCTGTGGCCTTCTGACGTTGTGAGATACCGGACAGGGCGATATAGGGTGCAGGAACAACTGAGGTGGGTAGTAACACAATCCACAATGCAGGCTTTATCCAATACTCCATTCTATTGCCTTCTTTGTCGCGTCTTGCCACTGCCTAGTTCTTACGATGAACCTGATCTAACACTTTCTGCTGCAATCAAAGACTTTGTGTAGGACAAATGTTCATCTGCATGTCGTATCCATTCTCTGTTCCCTGGCAGAAGCGATGACTTGTCCTCAGATCGTCACAGAGTATGGCGGACGCGTTTTCTTTCTGTTCTCGACTCCCTTGCTCATTATCCCATTGGCGGTCACTTCGTCTATGCCCCCAATTCAAAGCCTCAGGAAAGACAGACAGTCATCGGCCGTTTCCATGATGGGTTTCAGCTGGTAAGAACGTTACGCCTTTGCTCCATGTGACGTGACCAGGTTGTCTGAATTGCATTTCTGCTTCGATGGAAGCTGAAGATTGACTTCATGACTAATATGCGATACCGATACAGAGGACAGATGCTTGGCTCTCCATCCCAAGTTACAATGGCACTGACTGTCAGATCTGAGCGCGGCCATGCTTGTGGTCCAAGTGATCCCGTTGAGAAAGGCACCAGGGGTGATGCTACCAGAAAAAGTCATCCTGACCAGCACCTGAGGTCTGAGATACTCGCCGCTGGCTCCAGCCACAAAATCTTCAACGGCATGGTCCGTCGTGCAGCGATGTTCGACGGTCATGGCCAAGCATTGGCGCAGCTCATCCTCGATACTACCCAGCGCTTCTGGCCCTTCAGATACGAAGACAAACAAGCTCGACGCAATCGGCTCTGTTGCTTGCTCGTCCTCGAGCCACGACCTTCAGTCTCACAGCACGCCTGCTTGTACAGAAGCCAGCTTCGAGACCGCTGCCTCTTGCCTCTCAGTCGGTGGTAGCCTTGACCGCCTCGGGTCAGATAAACCCGATAATGGTGAGACAGCCTCGAAAGGGAGTTATGCTTGCTTGCCATGCGGACGATGCAGCTCGAGCGTCGAGCCGAGATCATACCGAAGACTGAGCTGGACCTTCCGGAGAAGTTTCGCTAAAAGTCCGGTCAACACGGTGCCTGCCGCCGGGCAAGCAGCAGCGAGGGGCAGCAAGGGGAGCGGGGTTTGGGAGGAGGTGGGATTGGGCGATTTCTGCCCAAGAGAATCCCGCTTTCGGACTGCAAATCGGGCATGTCCGCCCTATTGCGAAGGAAGGGTCCGTGGGGTGTTCTCCAGGTGTTCCATTGCTACCCCGAGATGCGAATCGGTGGGAGGCTCCCTGGCAGTTGGGTTTAGGTAGCATTGTGAGTTCGGTTTAGGGAGTCCCGCAGGGCTTGTCAGCCACCGCGCTCCAGCGATCATCCCGTCGCAGGGGGGCTTTTTGCGCGTCGGATGTGGGCATCAGTTCATTTCTGCAGTAGCTCCAGAACGAGATGATGCCCTGTCGCATTTGTGCACGTTGATCTTGGTGTATCGATTTGCAATGCTGCAGCCTTTAAGCTTCTGGACTCGAGTCAGGCGGCGGTGAACTGTCTTCGGCCGCATAAGCGCCTTATTTATTGTACAACAAACTGAGGCTTCAGAGTACAGCTCATGCATGTGGGGCTCGTCTTCTCACGCGAACGCTGCCAGGGGGGATTTAACTTAGCCGAGGGATACATGTATACAATTATTTACACCGCAGTCCCGCCTCATCTCATCACTGCGCCATCGTGATTGTTTGTACTCCTCATGCATTAGTAGGTGACCAAAGGCTCAATGCGCGACTCGCCTAGTTTGGGGGCCATCCGAATCGGCTGGTCCGGTTATCGCAACCAGGTATGGGTGGGTACGAGTCAACTCAACTCACCGGTGGCTAGCGAGAGCTTGAGCTTAAGTTGAGAGTTAAGCCGGCCAAGCTGGTTGAAGTGCTGTTTGGGATATACACGTGAGAGAAACACGGCCGCCCCTGTGATGTGACTGGCTTGGTTAGTATTTGATGAAGTGCCGCGTACTACCGTACTGCCAAGGTCGTCTGCTGGTACTGCCGCCAATATTCATTGTCGAATACTTCAGAACGGTGACTTGCACAATTTTTCAATTGGAACACCACGCCTAATTTATCTTCCATCCAGTAAACAATACACTTCGCGCTAAGCCCGATATGAAAGGTGACTGCAACGAGGTCCTGGTGTATTAGTGATCTGGGCCAGAAAGCGGTCAAGTTCTAAGAGCCATGCATCCCCAGACAGGGTCTGCTTGTGGTGCCTCAGAGCTATGCTAGAACTGCCTGATTTCAACGACTCCGAGGAGCGTGTCTCGGTGAGGACGTCAGAATACCGTGATCACCGGTTCATGGCGTGATGTCTTTAAAGAGCACACGCAACCTGGAAAAGTTCGGTTAGCCCTGGGATCTGGACAAACAGCTCAAATCTAGAGAAGTGTGTGCACGAGTCAGCCACACGCTGCAATACAGTACTCTGTACCGTCGCTTGTAGACGGATGCATGCATCCTCGCCATCCGAGTGGTTGGCCGGCACAGGTGAATGAAGTCTGGCAGTCTGAGCCAGCCAAACACCGGAACCGAAGACCTTGATGCGACTCGGCGGATATCACGACAAGGACATCCTGATCCAACCATCCCTACACCTTAGGCGCAGATCATATATCCCTGCACGGATGCTCCTGCCCAGCGCACACTCCCGTCTTATATTGGCGTTTGCCACTTGTACAATACCGACGCCACGTATTTTCCCACACCTGCCGACCCAACACTGCTCCTTCGGCCAGCCGTATTATCTCAACAAGAGGTCGATTTCCAGATGTGATGTTTCGAGGTCGAGATCGTGGACCTGCCGCCTTGCCTCCTGTCTCTGCCAGTGCGCATTCACATCTCCGCTGCAGGTCGATATCGAGTCGACTCATCCGATGGATCACCACACGCCGGTGGTGGGAACCGTTATTAGCGTGGTAGTGTCTCTGGTGTCCATTACCATCATCTCCTCGTTCCTCAGTGGGTCTCTCCACCCCGCTGACCGACCCACCCTCCTCCTCCTCCTACTCTGACTTGAGTCCTATGCGCACACCACCAAAAGGGATTAGCTGAACTGACCGCGAACGCCTGAACTATAGCCCAGAAATATGCTGCCGTCAAGTCATGGCGAATGCTGCCATGTGCCATGTGGCGTAAGTTCCTATCCGCCATTTGCTTGGTCAACCAAGACCTCCTGGGCAGGTTGCGAATCAAGAGCGCTTCGAACAGACAGGCTGACGTTGGCGCGTAATTCTTCACACCCACAGTCGTGGTAGCCGTATACGTTGACTCATTTCTCTTCGTCTTCGTGACGGCGATTCTGAAATATGGACTGGGTGTCAACTCGGCATACGCTGTGTGCGACGCAGCCATTCTGCTGTGTCTTGTCGGCTATGTCAGTACCAAGGTGAGTTGAAAGACCTTCGGGCGTCAGAATTCGTCGCGGCTAATCAATGCGTTGCAGGTTGTGAGTCTCACGAGGGCGTCAAACGATTTCAACTTATGGGCGGGACGTGGTTACTGACCTAAAGCTGTGCAGCTCATCTATCTTTTCCTGGTCGAGAAAGCAGTATGTTTGAGGCTATTGACACTCAAATCATGGGAGATTCGTCGAGCTGACCGAGAACAGTTCATCATTCGAGGCGGGATGAAGCCAAGGATGAGGTCGAAGATGTGGGTTTTCAATGCTTTTGGCATGCTGGGTAAGCCTGTCCGGATCCTTACTCACACCATGGAGCTCATTTACTCACATCTGATCAGGTCTATACAGCATCGTCATAATTCTGAATTTTGTTTTGTGAGTTTCGACCCAGAACAACCCCAGACAACCGATGGAATCGCTCTGACAGACTATCTCACAGTCGCATCGCGCATCTTGACAACAACGGCATGTGTGTCATTGGAATGGAACGTCCGGCGTTGTTACCGCTGATTATCTTTGATTTGGTTGTTAATGTCGGTACCGCATTCCGAATCATTTGCACCTATCTTAAATCGCGACTGACGTTTTGTCCAGGTTTATCTTACCACATTGTTTTTGATACCCCTTTCAAGTATGTTACCACGTCCCGAGTCCAAATTTGACAAGTCATCTTCCTTGACTGACAATATTCAGGTCTTCATTCTTTCAGGAATGTCCAGCGATCACAGCCGAGCCTAGAACTACGAAAGATTGCGCTCCGAACTTTCATCGGATCGCTCTGTACCCTGACGAGCAGTATTGTGTAGGCAGTGGCAACTATTCCGTGCCCACAACTCGTGGAAGAGATTCACTAATCGAATTCGATGTAGAAACTTGTCCGTTCTGACAGCCCTGAACGGAGAGCCAGGATGGGTCTGCCTATTGTGCTGCAACTGTGACGGTTTGTACCTTCTTACTACTGATATCACAAGGGAAGATGTTCTAACAAGGCCGGGTTCAAAGTATTATTCTCGGCAATAATGGTCCATTGGGTGACGTACCATGATCATGTCGGAAGCCACAAAGGCAGGTCACCAGCGACATCGAACAACGAACGGTCTCGCCAGAACGGGCGGCGCAGCCACAACGAAAGCGCTGGAGCGGTCTCATCAACCGACGGCGGAACATTTGCCCTGCGGAATTCCGTCCCACCGTTGTACCCGGACCCGAACCAGTTCCCGTACCAGTACCGCATGTATCCGAGGTACAACCCGAAGGGTATGGTGGAGGACATCGACATTGCGGACCTGCGCTACGACCACCACCGGGAGCTATTCGACATCGAGAAGGGCCCTCGGCGAGGGGACGCGGGCGAATCCGCCGCCGAACGATGTGCGGACTGCGGCAAGGCTGATTCGGTGGCCGAATCCGGCGTGAGCCTGGTGGGCTGCACGGAGACGATCAGCGGCGGCAGCAAGGAGACGTCGAACGCGGGTGACAGTCCGCAGAGCGGGGAAGGCTCGTCTAGTTCTATGGAAACCACCAGGATGCCTTGATATTTACACGAAAGAAGACGAGGCGTTTGCTGGGCCCCACGGCCGCAATTACAAAAGCGCAACCCGCGGCCACGCTGAAAGTGGCTGCTCTATTTATTTAAAGCGACACGCAGCCATCCGTGCTGTCCTCCACGAACATACCGCCGTAGATCTGGCCCTCGTTAAGCGGGGACTCCTGGAACCCGCTGTTGACGACATCGTCGGTGCCGGTGGGCTTCTTGATCATTCCCAGCTGGAACTGCCCTTCACCCGACAGGACCGCAGGCACGAAATCGGTGACTGCTTCCAGGGCTGCGTTGCCGAGTGAGTAGTAAATCTTGACGAGGCTGCGGAATTCTACGTTAGCAACAGCGAACAAACGACCCTGAAGGACAGGCGAAACTCACTTGGAATCGATGTCCAGGGTGATGGCAAAGTTTTGCCACTCGGAGAAGTCGATTGGGGTAGACCACAGCAGCGTGGCATTGCGGTCGAAGACCTTGAAGGTGTCCGAGGGCATGTCGGGGTAGGCGAGCATCGCGCCCGTCTGGAACATGAACTGGTCCCCGGAGTAATCCGCAGACTCGTGGAAGACATTGAGGTACTCGTGGCTCAGGTTAAGCGCGCGGGCGGAGTCCTGCTTGACGCTCCAGTGCACCGTCTTGAGGCCCTTGTAGCCCGGGCTGGCCTCGTTGGTGTCGTTGACGAAGAGCAGGCCCGCGCGGCGGAAGCCGTACTGCTTCTGGAAGATGGACTCGTCGCTGATGGTGACCTCGACGGACTTGTACGAGGCGTTGTCGAAGCGGGAGTTGGCGGTCTCCGGGAAGAGCAGGATGTCGCTCCAGGACAGGTTGTTCCCCTTGGTGTAGCCCGGGTTGAACAGGGAAGTGTCGACGTCAAAGTCCGTGAGAACAGACGAGGCAGGAATACGACCCTCTAGAACCACCGGACACTGAACAGCGCCGGACGATGGCGATCTGGTTTCATATGGAATAGCCGCCACAGCGGTCGCGCCGAGGGCGAGGAGGAGGGAGGTGGAAAACATTGTGGAAAGCGAACAAACGAGACCCGGCTCAGACAAGGAACGAATGACTATTGACTTGGAGGATGGAAAGAGGGTTGGCAACAAGACAGGACTCTTTTACTTAGAACACAGGCCATCTTGTCGGCCTTATGTAGTCTCGTGCTATTGAATCTCGCGATTCACATAGCACACGTAACGGAGATTACTGCCGGTTGAATATGGAAGAATTGACTCGTGGCCAGCTACAGGGGTTCAGCAGCGTGCGCTTGGCGCAAACTAAGGGATCGTACCCTCCGAGATTTCCCAGACAAGTTGCCTACGGTAGCAACATGCTAGCTCGCAGCTCGGCCCCCAAGGAACCCGTGGGGGTTGGGAAGCTTGAGTTAGCCAAGAGTCAATTGCGTGTCTTCAGATGTTCTGATCTCCCAGATCCTCACCGTAGATCCGCCAACATGTGTGCTTGATTCGGTCTTCCATCGTTGGCCCCTGAGAAAATCGGGTCTGCTGATATGGGGTTCTAGCCCCTGAGCTATTCCAGATGTTTCTGGGGAAACTTTAATTGATGGGAAGATTCCATAGGCGTAGCTTATTCCTGGTAGCCGCTATGCAAGACCTCCTCATAGGGTTCAACCGTCCCGAGGATGCGGCCACTAGGGCTCACATCCTTCCACCATCACCGGCACTGCCGGGCCCCTGAAGAAAACAGTGCTCAGTAACCCCCTTCCATCGCATTTTCTGCATCCCTTTGATAAGTTGTCCTAGGAGAAGACGAATTGTGTGCATGACTCTGTAAAGCCCACATTTGACAACTAGAGTCGTCATCCTAGGAGTGGGGAGCCGGCCCATCCGGTGGCAGTACGCAGCTAACACATTCAGCTTTTACAGTGCACTCAGGTATACAGCCTGGAGTATCCACCTTCAGCCCTGCCAAGAATTCTGTCTCAGTCGTTTTCGTAGAAATGTTTCAATACATCCTGGCCCGGGCCGAGCCAAAAGGAGAAGAGAAAAAGAGATAGTGTGGGCACAGTCCCTCCAGAACGAGTGGATAAATCAAGTCGTACGACAAGGAGTGCTATGAATTAACACTGGTGCAGAAACACCCAAGCGCAGCGATCCACACACCAACCATCGATTCGTGCCAAGTTAGGTACACGGTGCCATTGCCGTAAATAGATCATTCTTAAGATGTGCGTCTAGAACACTAATTTAGTCGGGATGCGTTCAACAATACACATGGTCTCATAGCTACACAAGGCTGGGGGAAAATGCCGTCTAAGTCTGCTTGAGCCGAAAGTTGCAATGCATGTTGCTTGAACACATTTAGTTAACCGGCAGGACTGTTTAATGTATGTTGTTAGAAACCGTCGTCGATCGTATAATTCTAGAAGAGCTCGTCCCCTGGCTTTCATCACGCCTGATAAGCTGTCGTTTACTGTATTTGCTACGTCTGTTCGCCTGGATCCTGATACCTCTTACTTCCAGGTGCAGCGGACAAGCCGACTCGCGCAGTACCAGTAACGTAATTAAAAGATCTGAGCTTCCGAATACTGACATTAGCACCACGGCGTCGAGGTCCATAGCCCTGTACGTAAGCACATAATTAGCAACTTTGAATTCCTCGCGAAGGTTCAGGGCTGCTAGCATCCACAACAGTCAACATGTTCACCCGCCGGTACTTGAATATGTCAAACATCAGACTCATCTAGACAGAAAGTCTTCGGAATTACGGTGACTGCATCATTTTTGGTTTCTACTCTGTACTCATGGGTACGTCGCCGGAAAAGCCCTCGTGGTATATGCCTCAACTGGTATCTCCGGCAAGTTCGGAGGAGCATCCTCGTATGTAACGGTAATCTCATCGTATCTCACAATCGCATTAATCCGACCGAAATGCCACACCATCAACTCTTCCTCTTCGGTATCTGTGAGGCAGAAGCAGTCCTTGAAGTCTAGTCCTGCAACGCTGCCTCTGTCAACATTATCGATCCGCCGCCAATCAAAGTCTGGCCCGTGCTGCTGCGTTGCATACGAGTGGGCACCTGCCGTTGCGAGTAGGTCCCTTGTCCCTGGTGTCGAAGCGTAGCAGGAACAGATCGCACGACAGTGCGCCGGTATCGAGGCTCTTCCTTCGGTTTTGCCCGACGAGATCCACCTGGTGATGTGGCGGGACGGCCGATACGGGCGTATTGGCGGCAGCGTCTTCCGACCGATGACCCTCGTGAGCATGTCCATCAGAGGTAGGAGCAGAGGAATGCACGCGGCGATAATGACCATGCTTCCCTCGATACTGGCGGTGTGTATGTGAGTGAACAAGCCGAACACAGGGGCTTTTCACTTTCCCATTTGCTCACCTTCCCCAAATCGTGAGCATGGATGAATCGACTGAGAAGATAATTAGCGTTTGCACTCAGGAGTTGGCAAGTTGTCGTTAGATTGGATAGGCACTAGCCATACACGTAATATCATGGCTAGCCATGCCAGGCATACTAAGTGTTCTCAAGATGGCGAATATGGAGTCTCTGCAAGAAAGTAAGTTGGGAGGATCACCTTTCTGAATGCCTTTCACCTACAAGGACCCGATTCCAAGTGCTATACCGAGACCGACTTTCTTCCTCCGTTTCATTCTCAGATTATAGAGAATAAATGCTGGGTACACAGAAAGACATATGTCTACGAACGCCGAATATGCTGATCACACAGGTTAGCCGCGAGATATACCTCCTCCAACACAGAGGGAAACTCACCTCCGGCGAATGTGGAATAGTTGAGAAAGGTGTCGGCGTTCCGGCAGCCGACCTTCACATTGCAGAGAGTCCACATTATTGGGATATGTCCAAGAAGCACGAGAAAGCAAATTCCGACCAGACTCCAAAGAAGATATCGATGGATATTTGAGGGGCTCATCAGGCGCACGAGGAGCGCAACAACGGCCACTTTGGGTAGTGATATTGATAACAAAGTGAGGCAGAATCCGACCATGGACCACAAGACCGCATACTGGGCTTCTTCGGAATTCAGCGTCATCATGTGCCTGCCTAGTCCTTCCTGAACGGCCATCACCGCGAACGAGGCCCCTGCCCATCCAAATATCTATGCTTAGGTCAGCTATCGCCCTGATCCCAATACAAATGCACAAGAATAGGGACCTCTGAATGAATGAATACGAACCAAAGCTAGAACTGTAAGATAGTCGTCAGGTGTAGGTTTCGTCAACAGGCGGAATCGCAAAAGGATCCTCGCGAGCACGAAAATCGTACAGCAGCTGTAGACGACTAATGATGTGACTATAATGGTGGGCCCCAGGTCTTCATCTTGAGAACCAACATCAAGGTCTCTCATCCAGACTGAAGACAACATCTTGGTCTCAGACAGCAACATCATGATACACTATGAAGACCCGAGGAACGCCGGAGCCTCTCCATCGAACCTTTGGCCCCTAACAGAAGCCCGGGGAGAGAAGAAAACCCAGATATAAATCTCTCTCTCAATACAACCCACAGTCCAATTGCACTCGCTGATTGCTCAAAACTGATAACACATGCTAACTCGTCGAATTGTGTTGCCACCATCCTTGTTCCCAACCGAGCTTCTAATATGTTCTAAGCAGGGTCCAACATTCCAGAAGCGATCGAGTCACGGCGAACCCGGGTTCTAGGTAGCCAGAACGTTCGGAAGCAACCTTATTCTGGCCCTATCAAAAGACTCATCGTCGCCAAGGCCTGTCCATCTGAAAAGAGCGTGCGAGATGGAGAGGCGCGAGTATCTCCGCGGCGATCGAAGATAGCTTGAGAGCTCTGGGAAATGTGCTATGGCTTTCTTGGCTGGTAGAAAGAAGCATCTAGATGCACGGCCGGTGAGATGTCCGACTTGGAGTGTTTAGAGTTCGAGGCCGGGCGGTATTCCGTCCTTCTACATTCTCTCTCTTGGTGACTACGACCGTTTTTGGAGCACCCTGTACCAGAGGCTTGCGCTGTATAATGCAATGAACACATGGAGATGGGGAGATCAATCATGAATGCCTTTCTTATTGTGAGCCAAGCCAGCCGTTATAATCTGTTTGATCAGCAGTGGTTCAGCATAGTAGTGTGCTTATGAAGCAGAATTCGGGATTGACAATAAACCACGTCAGGGACTAATTACACTTTCAATGGGTATTGCGCAGCTCCAGTGTGGGCAGGAGGAGCGTCTGACATGATTATAGGTATCCTCAAGGCGGCGATTCTCCACGCCTTCTAGAAATAGTTGAAGCTTGAGGCCGACGCCGTGTTTGGTGCCCATCATAGCCCCGAAATTCATCAGTGCCGCTCACTGAATATAGTTACATTATATCAGGAGGATGGTTTTCTGTTTGATCTGATCGTATGTGAATGGGCAAATACGTATAATGATGAAAAGTGTCACGGCAAGATGCCCACATGTCCAAAGAACAGGTAGAGGTCTCTAGTTGGTGCAAGTCTCAAAGACAAGTCTGGTTTTGATTTCTTTAGCTTCGTGCTAGTAGTTGAGACGAGTGGCGCGTTGAGATTTCCAAAGTCATTTTACAAATCTTTGGTCTAAGGACTACGGGTGTTACATGCGTCATTCGTTGGTTGGTATATTAACCAGGTTTTCTGTATCTGCGCGCTGACATCAAATGTAGCTACAGGAACACAGCTGTCTCCTTCTTCCTTAGGATGTACTCAGATATTCTCCACCACCAACAGCTCAGTCGAGACCGTTGCACATGTCTACTGTCCCCTCGACGTCGACCAAATGAGAGCAGTTGACCGCGCCACTTTGACCATTCCAACCGATCAGAACACTTCTGGCTCGCTGGAGCAATCCCCGCACCCCAAAGTCCAATTTCCTGGAATTGTAGATATCTCTGTTGTGCGGTAGTCATTGGAAGAAGCGATTACGGGATCAGCAGTCGACCGCAGTCTTGATCCGCCAGACAAGGTTTTATCTTATCATTACACGATACATACACAACTATCAATCCTGGGAAATAAGTCCTCAGTGACAAGATCGACTTCAAAATGTTTCCACCAAACTACGAAGTTGTCTGCGCGGCGTATCCGAGCATACATTTGTTGTGGGGGAGAGGGGAGGCGCCCGATTGCGGCGGCCTCATCTCTCGTGCCTTATGAATCGAGCAAATTGGTCCCCTCAAAATCAGGGACAACGCCAAAAGGTTTTATATCCACCAATGCTTGAGGATGGCATTGCTATTACCTATCAATAGCCACCACTAAGAAAAACCGCAATGCGTATGTATTTCGGGAGTGTGATACAAGGCTATCGTAGAGACAGTTGGGACGGTTGCTGAAACAGCGAGTGCGTGCTCCCTGATACTATTCTTTCACCTTCGGTCACTGGGACAGTATGCTGTCACTGATCGACCTTGAGAACGAGGCAGGCCGGGTTGATGGAGCTGGAACCTTGGATCAATGAATCTTATGTTGTTGGCCTTTTCTCTTTTTCTGGGTATCGAATGTTTCTCTCATGTCTGCCGGGCTTGAGTGCGGTTCCGATGCGACATTCCAAGATCTGCTGCGACCTGCCCGAGCGCACCAGCCCCTGATCTACGCGGGCTCTTGTCGCAACTTGAAAACCCCCACACTGGCAGACTGGGCAGCACCTGCACGTTATGAATTGAATGCATGAGAAGTGCCTTGCAGACATCTACTGTTGCTCTGCACTTCCTGACAGAGCGTAGGACATTCGAGGGTCGAGCTTGCCCAAAAAAGAAAACCATTCTTGAGGGAGTCGTTGGGGTCACTTATAGTTGGAACGACAGTCTGGGGTAGGTACCTAGTAGTCTAAGCTTGGGCGGCTCTGGTGTCACACGCTACTGCTGTCCAGACCTCACCCCGGCCCCGCACAAGCGCGATAAGAAACAACCACAAAGGGTCCTTCCTGCCATCCGAATCAGGGTTTCAATAGCCAACGTTCCGCCTTCACCTCGCCCGCCTTCACCCACCGTCACCCGCCAAGGTGGCCAAGCACGACATGTTGTTTCATCCTCACTCATGATCTCTACCCTACTCCCACTACTCTGACTTATTTCTAGCTCAACCTACAGTAGTGCGGTGCGGGCCTACCTGGTACGAGTCTAGATATATCTTGTCGAACGACCCCAGCCGCACAGCCCTGACGATGGCGTCCTCCGACAACCTCCCGAGGACATCTCATGAGTCCCACGAGTCCGACACCTCTGTTTCAACTACCAGCATCGTATTCGATCGCATCAACGACCGCATGTTAAATAACAATCCCTCCTCTTCTTCCAAGCGCCGGACCTCCCCCCCTGCTGCCCGTCGAAGCAACGCTCCCTATGCCGACCGAGACACCCTCTCCGAATTCGACGACGATGACCCGCTCAAGGAGGAGGCGTCCAGTGACCTCGAGACCGGACCATTCCTCCCCAATGGCGCCGCCATAGCCCGCCCAAAGTACATGGACAGGAGTCTGAAGCGCCTGGTCCTGATCTTGTCTGGCGTCTTCGTCGCCGCCTGGGTGGTCGCCCTGGTCCTATACATATCCTCCAAAGCCTACAAGCACGGTTCCAACTTCGAACACGACCCGCAAGCTACCATCGCGCGGGGCAGTGGTAAGAAGCTCACCCTCGACGAGGTAATGTCGGGCGCCTGGAGGCCCGTCACCCACACCATGAGCTGGGTTGCCGGCCCCAACGGAGAGGACGGGCTGCTCCTTGAACAGGGCGCTGCCGCTAAAGACTACCTGGTGGTAGAGGACGTTAGGAGCAAGGACCCGGAAGCGGTCGCCGGCGTCGGTGCTGCGAAATCTACAACCTTGATCAAGAGTGGCAGTTTCGGATACGAGGGAAAGCAATACCAGATCGCGGGTGCATGGCCCAGCTCGGATATGAAAAAGGTGCTCGTCAGCACCGATCAAGAGCAAGTCTTCCGGCATTCCGTCACGGCCAGGTACTGGATCTTCGACGTGACAAGGCAGAGCGCGGAGCCGCTGATTCCCGGCGCTGCTCAAGCCTCAGTGCAGCTCGCCAAGTGGAGCCCCACGAGCAATGCGATCGCCTTCGTCAGGGAAAACAACCTGTACCTGCGCTGGGTGGGATCCCAGGAAGTCCGCCAAGTCACCGAGGATGGTGGCGAGAACTACTTCTACGGCCGTCCGGATTGGGTCTACGAAGAGGAGGTGCTCGGCGGCGACACTGCCACCTGGTGGTCCGAGGACGGGAAGTACCTCGCCTTTTTCAGGACGAACGACACAGATGTGCCTGAATACCCTGTCCAATACTTCATATCCAAGCCGAAGGGCGGACATCTTGACGCACTGGAGAACTACCCCCAGGAGCTATACATGAAATACCCGAAGGCCGGCGCGCCCAATCCCGTTGTGGACCTGCTCTTCCACGATGTTGATCGCGGTGACAACTTTGAGGTGAACATTGATGGTGGCTTCACGGACGTGGATCGCCTCATTACTA
Source organism: Diaporthe citrichinensis (assembly GCA_014872995.1). Classification (NCBI taxonomy): domain Eukaryota; kingdom Fungi; phylum Ascomycota; class Sordariomycetes; order Diaporthales; family Diaporthaceae; genus Diaporthe; species Diaporthe citrichinensis. Next base: position 179,811 of record JADAZR010000030.1, read on the forward strand.
CCGTGGTTTGGACTGGACAAAGCGTCCTGATCAAGGAGACTAACCGCATCTCCGATATCATGCGCGTGGTTCTTGTCGACGTTGCAACTCGGACCGGAAAGACTGTCAGATCGGTTGATGTGGGCAAGCTGGATGGAGGCTGGTTCGAGATCTCCCAGAATACTCGCTACATACCGCCGGATCCAGCAAACGAACGGCCCGACGCTGGCTATATCGACACTGTTATCTACGACGACGGTGACCACTTGGCCTATTTCTCTCCCTTGGACAACCCAGAACCCACCATGCTCACACAGGGAAATTGGGAAGTGGATAGCGCGCCCTCAGCAGTCGATCTGAAGAACAATCTCGTCTACTTCATTGGGACCAAAGAATCCTCAACCCAGCGTCATATATACACGGTCAAAATAGACGGGACTGACCTGAAGCCCATGACAGACACCTCACAGGAGGCCTACTATTCTGCTTCATTCTCGTCCGGAGCGGGATATGCCTTGCTAAACTATCAAGGGCCCAAAATTCCTTGGCAGAAGGTTGTGAGCACACCCAGCAACTCCGAAAAGTACGAGCATGTAGTGGAGACCAACAAGGATCTCGCAGACCGCGCTAAGAAGTACGAGCTGCCTATTAAGATTTATGGCACAATATCTGTTGACGGGGTCGACCTGAATTATATCGAGCGGCGGCCGGCCCACTTCAACCCCAAGAAGAAGTACCCTGTCTTGTTCTACCAGTACAGCGGTCCCGGCTCGCAAGAAGTGAAGAAACTGTTCAAACAAGATTTCCAATCCGCCCTGACCCATCACGGCTACATTGTCGTGACGGTTGATGGCCGCGGCACCGGCTTCATCGGCCGGAAGAACCGTGTGCTCGTTCGCGGGCAGCTGGGCCACTGGGAGTCCCACGACCAGATCGCTGCCGCAAAGCACTGGGCCTCGCTCTCGTACGTCGACGCCTCCAGGATCGCGATCTGGGGGTGGTCGTACGGCGGGTACATGGCGCTCAAGACGCTGGAGCAGGACGCGGGGCAGACGTTTAGCTACGGCATGGCGGTGGCGCCGGTGACGGACTGGCGGTACTATGACTCGATCTACACGGAGCGGTACATGAAGACGCCGCAGGAGAATGCGGCGGGCTACGACGGTACGGCCGTCAGCAACGCGACGGCGCTGGCGCAGAACGTGCGGTTCCTGGTCATGCACGGCACGGGGGACGACAACGTGCACGTGCAGAACACGCTGACGCTGCTGGACAAGCTCGACCTGGCGGGCGTGTCCGCCTACGATGTCCACGTGTTCCCGGACTCTGACCACAGCATCTACTTCCACAACGCCAACCAGATCGTGTACGAGAAGCTGCAGGACTGGCTGATCAATGCCTTCAACGGGGAGTGGCTCAAGATCGCTGACCCGGTGTCGAAGGACGCCAACATAGCGAAGAGGGATGGGCATGTGTCGGGAGCTGCCTAGATTGTACTGTAGTGTAGTTTTTACAGATTGTGTAGATACCCTTTGTCGTTACGAGTACTGCTGAATAGAGCCTCGGCAGTTGACTTTGCATCATTTGGCGCGTGGTCGTATGTTTAATTTGTCCTGCTGTAAGGTATGGGGGAACCCATGTGATTGTCATTTCTGCACAATTGTCCTGGTTGCGAGAACCGCGCTGGTAAGGGAGAGTAGAGACTCTATTTGCCCTGGGCAAGAATGGAGTCGAGGACAGATGTTGACGCTTCTCCAGATAGCGAGCCCAGGGGACAAGATGATACACAATCGCAGCTCATGAATACGGGACAGAACCTCGAAATGGCGTCAAGCCTTCACGAGACGGCGGGCAAAAGCAATCGTCCTTGATCAGAATCCCCCACGGGCGTTACTGTCCAGGGGGCCTCTTTGAACGGTCGTGAAGTCTTACGTCCATGACTGACGCCCATGGGCAACCCTCCCACTAAAGCAGCTAAGCAAAACCATCGCGCGATTGTTGCAAGAGGCTGGTCTCGACGTAGAATGTACGCTCAATCATTGCGGCCCGTCCCATACCTCGAAGGCGAGGGACACGCCGCACCCAAGATCGTTCGCTTTGTGTCTGATCTCCATTCTGTCCGGGAGAGTTCAACAGTCCTGGGTACGTCCAACACCGAGGCGAAGGAGTACCTCGTATCGAAATACTATCCCGAGAATGTGAATTTTTGCGTTGTGTATTTTCATACTGAAGAAGAAAAGAGAGAAAAAATTCGCTGGGGGCCGACGCGCCCAGAAGTTTTAAAGGCGGCTCGATTCGGGGTGGGGCACCATCTCTGGCCAATCAGCAAGGTGGGACTCTGATTAGCTCATGCGGTCCCTAGACACTGGGGGCTGTCTGCCGGCGGCCGGCGACTGGACACATGAACGTCAAGTCATCTGGCTGCTTGCTGGACCTGTCCTTCAGGGGTGTAAACGCCCTCGACAATGCGATCTTGCAAGACGTTCATGATACTCTGAGCTACATATCTACCTGCCACTCCCGACCTCCGAGCTATGGCAACCGCCGCGTCAACACTACCCAGCTTCCTGCTGCCCCGGCTGAGCTGGACTGCACCAGCTGCAAGGCAGTGCGTAACGGCATCGCTGGCCGCGACCCAGACGAGCACCCTGCGATCATGGCAATCCCCAGCACGATCTTTCCATAATGACAGAGGTGCGGTACGACAAAATCGCATCAACACCACCAAACCCTCCCGTTCTCTACTCCAGCAGCCCGGCCTGCGGAGAGCCTTCCACGCCTCAGCCCCTCACAGGAGAGACCACCATTTCGACACGCTCAAGTTCGTCCAACGGCTGCAAGGCGAGGGGTTCACGGAGGAACAGTCGGTGGCCATGATGAAGGTGCTGAACGATGTGATTGAAGAAAGGTCAGAAGACATACACACCGGCCCTCAAAGAATCCCTCATCACAGGGCGTGCTTCAGAAGAAGGGGAGAATCAGACTGACAGTTCCTGCCCCACCCGCAGCATCCAGAACCTAACGCGCACGATGGTCCTCCGCGAGGACGCAGCCAAGGCGACGTACACGCAAAAGGTCGACTTCGCGACGCTGCGGTCGGAGCTCCTGTCGGCGGACAGCACCGAGTCGAACGCGACGCGGTCGGCGCACGAGCGGCTGACTAACGACATCGGCAAGCTCAACAACCGGCTCAAGGACGAGATCGGGCGGACGCAGGCGAGCGTGCGGCTGGACCTGAACCTGGAGAAGGGCCGCATCCGCGAGGAGGCCGTCTCGCAGGAGCTGCGCATCAAGGAGACCGAGACCAAGATCGAGCAGGAGGCCGGAGCGCTGCGCCAGCAGCTCGAGATGGTCAAGTTCCAGACGCTGCAGTGGCTCATTGGTGTTTGCACCGGTTTCGCGGCGCTGATGCTCGGTGCTTGGCGGTTGTTGATGTGAGGCCTGGGTCGGACAAAGGAAAGAGAGGCGGGAAACTCTGCGTGGAGGAATTTGTACTGCGGAAGGAGCACACTCGCGAGGTGAGGGCGATGGGATTGGAACGGGCCTACGCTTTAGGCCCGGACCAAGTTAAAGAGCATGGCAATACGTTTAGAGATGGTGCGAATCATCTACGGTACATGGATATACCCAGAGGCAGTCGCCGAATTTGATATGTTATAAGAGATGGTTCATTTGCCATACGCTGCTACTCTTACAGGATTCGATCCATCGATCGGGCGGCCAGGTACCCAGCGGTCGGTTAGAAGATGGCTCAAGCCCGGGTTCAGGCCCAGGAGCAGCATCACGTATTGTCTTACAAGCATCACGGGAACAAATGATATCAGCAAACTTGCAGCAGAAGAATATTCTCAATTCTGCCACCCTAAATACTTTTGTACTAGGTAACTAAATCCCGAGAGCTGCGTGGCTCAGCCGCCGCGCTTCCCCGGTTGTAAAATGTGTGGTAAGTGACACGCCCCCATCCCCCGTCATGGTTGCCCGTCCACTAACTAGTTTTGTCATGAGAGAATAAGGGTTCATGAGCGCTGCTTGTGCCGGTGGGACATATGTTCCCCAGCAGATCCGACCTCGGAGTGAGGAAGGGTGGCGTCTGTTGCGGATGCTCGATGAACACGAAGAGAAGGTATTGTTGGCTTGTACGACGAGGTGACTCCGAGGTCAAGCGTCGGAGATGGTCATGTCGTTGAAGAATGGAAAGTTGTTTTTGATCTTCTTGGAGAACTGGTGTCAGGCTGAGTGCTGCTGGAAGATGTCAGTGCCAGTCTCGAAGATCGTCACGGGGTCCTTGCTGACTCACAATTTACACGACCTCGGCGTCGAGAGTGTCGAGGAGGCTGCGGGCAGCGGCGTGCATGCTGTTCAGGTCGCGGCGGGCCGCAGTGCATGCACCGCTGGGGCTGTTGCACCGGGCGACGACCTCGTCCATGCCGTCGCGCTTCCAGCAGTTCTTGCCCTTCCAGTAGCACCACCGGGCCTCGAGGTCGGCGGGGGTGGTGTCACGCTTGGCGAGCTCGTCGGCGGTGGACTCCTCCTCAATGGCGCCGATGAGGGCCTCGGCGGCGGAGCGCGCCTTGTGGCACGCCTCGCCGGGCTGCTCGCACGACCGCTTGTCGGCCTCGATGAAGTCGCGCTTGGAGGCGTAGCACACGCTGCCGGCCTCGCCGCCGAAGGGGCAGAAGGCGGGCGCCGCGTCGCGCCTCTCGACGGCGGAGGTGTTCTCGTCGGTGCGCTTCCAGCAGTTCTTGCCCTTCCAGTAGCACCACGGATTGGCCTCGGCCTCGCGCTTGCTCATCTCGACGCCGCGCTTCCAGCAGCCCTGTCCTTTCCAGAAGCACCACGGCGTGGCCTCGCGCTTCCAGCAGCCCTGTCCTTTCCAGAAGCACCACCTGGGGTCGATGGCGGCGCCCTCGTCACGCGCGGCGATGGAGGAGCCCTCCTCGGGGCCGGGGCCCTCGAAGCCTGGGGGTGCTGGCTCGCCTTCAGATCCGTCGGCCTCGGTGAGGTTGGAGTCCGGGCCGAAGTGGCTGCCGAGGTTGAGGTCCGCGTAGAGAGCCTCGGGGTTGGGGTAGGCGGAGGCGACCAGGGCAGCGAGCTCCTCGAAGGACCTCTTGGCGTGGTAGGCAGCACCGCCGGGGTGGTTGGAGATGTCGGCGGCGCGGGACTCCTTGTATCCGCCTGAGGACTGGAGGGCCTGGGAGAAGGCGTCGGCAGCACGCTTGGCCTTCCAGCAGCCCTGGCCCTTCCAGAAGCACCATGCCTCAGGGGATGGGTTGGCATCGGCGGCCGCGATGGCGATGGCGTTGGTGGAGACTACGGACAGAGCCGCAACTGCGATGATGGACAGCTTCATGTTGAAGATGTTGTCTTGGAGAAATGGTATGAATGAATGAGTGGCTTAGTTGCCTTAATTGGATTTTTGGTTTTGGGTATGGGTTGACCTTGGAGTCGTGGAACTGATCGTTCGACACACTGGTAAACTTGTCTTGAGATCTGATGAAGTGAAAAGGTTGATCTTTGTTGTATTTGTCGGTGAGGAGAGGGAAGAAGAGAAGTGTGGGATGGCTGTCCCATCCTACAGCTCTTATACCCATGGGGAGGATGGCCTATTCAGAGGAGTTCCGGTGAGTCGGCCTATTCATGGACAATAAACCCCGTATGCTGAATAGAGCCACCCGCTCGAAACGCACACTTTCGGATGGCCACGCAGCAGGTTTCAATAAACCATGCCGTCTGCCTCGCTTTCAATTGAAAGGAACACTGAATAGCTCCAAAATGCCTGTGTGTGCTTGCCATCTTTTTGACAGGCGATCCCACTCTGTCCGTACCTATTTTTGCTGGGCTTGCCATTTCAGGATCTGAATAGGAGCCGCCTATGAAAGCCGCGGTGACAAAGCTCACCGACGTTGTGATGGGGTGGCTGTTCTTACGGGCTTGCCTGCTCGTCATCCAAACCGCACTTTTTGTCCTCGGCGATGGCCACAACCAGGAGGAATGATTGGACAGTTCTCTGTAGCACACATTGAGCCAGGGAATGGGCTGCTCGTTTGGTCAGCTGGCAGATTCCAAGGGCTTGGGGCTACTAACGTGGCGGCTCATGAGGTCCTATTCAGTACCCAAAGCGGAAGTCGTCGAACAATAAGGAGGGAAGACGGTCCACCACTCACAGGCCACGGCCCTGGATTCCCCACAAAACCTGAACACCACCCTGTGCTGTCTTTCTCGCTACCTCTTGAGCGGGCTTGAATTTCTGAAAGTGTGACATCTGTCCGTTCCAGATGGGCCTGTGGTAGTTAGTTGATCTGAGGTTGGCTGGCCCGAATCACTTGGTAGGGGTAGGCACTTTGTTCATTGTATTCATCTCCTTTCAATTGCAATGTGATCGAGGATGGCGCGAGCATTTCGGCCCTTTTGCTCGATTGGTGTGGAGGATCATCACTACACGTGGTTTCCTCCAGTGTATCCGAGCCACTTCAATGACTTGGTCCGTTTGCCACAAACAGGTGGCCACAGGGAAAGTGTGTATCTGCGCAGAGTCGCCGCTCAAAGTGTGCTTCCTAATGCCAGTAAAGGCTGTTTTGCTTTGGGCGTTGTTCAATCATGCTCGAGGTGAGCCCCGCGAAGCAAAGTTGTTTGTGTCACTCTGACGGTTTTGTGCCTGAATGTGGCGCTTCTTGAAACCAACGTTGCAAGCAGGTGATGCTACATCTAAGGCCTTACACAAACGAGTTTGTCAACAGTCAAAAGCCTCTACTCACTGGGCACCAAAGTCGAACGATTGGAGCGCCCAACCATCATGACTCAAACCTCCCCTGCCTCGAGCATTCCGACCAAGAACCCTTGCACATTACCGAGCCCTAGGTCCGTCTAATTTTCCACGTAGAACGCCCTCAACAGCCTCTCCACAAACAGAGTGATCGCCAACTTCCCGCAGTCCAACACCCCGTCCATCGCAATGAACGGATGTGGCTGGCCCTTCATGATAGTAACCTTGGTACTCGTCTTGCCCGCCTCGACCAGCTTTTTCGCAAACTCCTCGCCCTCGGTCCTCAACACGTCCAGCTCCCCAAGCACGACCTCCGCCGCCGGGAGCTGTGTCCAGTCGCCTTTCCAGAGCAGCGGGCTCGCCTCGGGGTGAGCCCAGTCCGCCTGGTTGGGCAGGTAGTGGTGGCGGTACCACATCATCTTGGCGGCTGGCAGGGCGGGGACGTTCTTATTCTCGCGCCACGAGGTTTTTGTCGCGGGCGACGCCGTGTTGTCGGCCACGGGCACCGACAGAAGCTGCGCGGCGAAGCGGAGCCCCAGCTCTGGCCGGGCTGCTGCCCGCTGGCACACGATGGCCGCGAGGTTCGCCCCCGCTGATGAGCCGCCCGTCGCAAGTCTGGCCCTGTCAATCGGGGGCAGGACGTCCTTGCCTGCGCCGCTGGTCGCCCACAGCACGGCTTCCCATGAGTCCTCCACTGCCGCGGGATAGGGGTTCTCCGGTGCGAGTCTGTGTAAGGCATGTGAGCACACATCCTCATCTCATCTCTCCCTCTCTCTTCTTCTTCACGGCTCCAGGCTTACCTATAGTCAACGTTCACAACCACACAATTTGCCCGTCCACACAGGTTCGTCGCGATGACATTCTCGGTGTCAATATTTCCCAGCACCCAGCCGCCGCCGTGGAAGTAGAACAGGCACGGCCACCCCTTTTCAGGCCTCGGGCCATCCGGCGTGAAACACCTGACCCTGATGTCCGGCCCGCTGCTCTGCGTGCGCGAGAAGGAGAAGTCCTCGGCCTTGGCGACGGGGTACTTGGGCCCCGCGCCGGGGATCAGCACGCCACTGCTGCGGGAGGCCTCGACGGGCTGCAGGTGGACCTGCTGCTTGTCTACTATGTGCTCGTTGTAGAAGCTGGCGTAGACCGGGTCGATGCGTGGGACTACGGATGGGTGGAGGGGGTAGGGTGGCTGGGGCCCGGCTTGATCGCCCATCGTGACAAATCTGTTCTGTACGGGCTGTATGAGGGTGGTATGGAACGCTCAGAGTGAGGACAAGTTATAATGGGCACCTCGGGTGACGAATTGGTAGCTTGGCCAACGATGTTGATGTGACTGCTCGTAACCCAAAGTGTAACCAAATAATTAAAGTTCGAGCAATGTGACGATGATCCAACCTGATAAGTACAGTACACATTGGTGCCCGGCTCCTTCCTCGACAACACACCGCAGGCCAAGGAAGTTACCACTCGGAGCGGATTGCCGCCTTTCGGCACGCCAATCGCCGATGACGGTGGTCGAAAACTGGGGCCCGTCCATCACACCACGCCGAGCCGGTCCGGAGAGTTTCGTGCATCCTCGGCCCCGAGTCATTATTATCTCCTAGGGCCTTCGCTGGCGTGGGGGTCCCCTCGAGCTATTCTGCACGTCAACGACCTTGACAGGGGGGCCGCAGCACTCCAAGAACTGTGACTGCTTGCTCACGTTCCGCTGCGACTTCAGCTTTAATTCCCGTCGGTTCTAATCCGCAGCCACCAGCAGCCACTTGGCTGTGCCCGGCCCAGATTGCCTGCTTACACGATGTCACCTCTGCTTGGGGCGAGTGGGAGATAAAGGCCGCCATTCGACGGTTGCTGCCAGGAGCAATTGTAATTGCCAGCACGACGATTGGACAAGAGTATCATACCCAGTGGTTGGATGGCGACGTGTGCGTGCCCCGCAACGGAAACAGAGCCAAGCAGATGATTCAAGATATCAAGCCATCGCGGCGATGGGCACACTGTCAACTTCCAGTGGCTGGCCGGGGTAGGGATCCACACCAGCAGCACAGCGGCCGTGTCGATAACACATGCAGGCTCGCTACCATGCCCGACCGGACAGGTGTCTGGCAACTCCAGTGAGAGTTGTTCCAGCGCCTGGTTCACAGCGCGTCATGGCTCTGGTAGATGGCGACCTTGTCTGTGAGAACCCGTACCTGCGCGTATCGGATGTATGCTACTTGTGGATAGCCATGAGACAAGCCCTGTGGGATGCGCCCCTTTGTGGTACGATCTCCTGTTGAATGACCCTCTATTAACCAACCCTCTACGAGAAAACCTCAGTTTTGATCCTTCTCCATCATCTCAATAAACACGGATTTAGAAGGAGCTAGGCACATGCATTGCACGTCTTCAGGTCAATTGCTTCCAGCCAGCGAGCTCTCCAGCTCGACAAGTTCCCTGAACCCCTCGACGATCTCCTTCCGCTGCTCACCCTCCGGCCGCGGGAGGGGCTTCCGCGCCCAGCCCCCGTAGCCAAAGTACTCCTGCAGCCCCACCTTGACGCCCACCGCACCCGACTTGATCGCCGCCCAGTCGCCGCGGGCCAGGATCTTCTGCAGCCGCTGGTCGCCCTGGCCCCCCTTGACCAGCGACCTGTACAGCGTGACCACCGTCGCGGGCGCCACGTTCGCGATGCCGGGGATCACGCCTGCCGCCCCGGCGGCCATGGCTGGCGTGAGGAAGTCGCCGGACCCGGCGAAGCACAGGAAGTCGGGGTAGTCCCTGGCGTATGCCTCGTCGGCGCGCGTGCTCGGTACGGGGGCGCCGGTGAACTCGGCGGCCACCCTTGTCAGCTTGCCCGTGTTGCCGCACGTGAACTTGGCGCCGACGATGTTGCGGTGCGCCGTGCCCAGCTGGATCAGGGCGTCGCTCGACAGGTCCAGACCTGAGACGGCGGCGGGGTAGTTGTAGATAACGATAGGGATGGGGCTTGCGTCCGCGACTTCCGTGAAGAACCTGGTGACCGTGTCCTTGTCGAACAAGCCTTGATAGTAGGCCGGGGGCAGGACGAGCGCCGCGTCCCCGCCATTCAGGGCCGCCTGCTTACACAGCTCGATGGTCTGACGGGTGGATTGTGCAGCGCAGCCCACGATGAGGGGCATGTCCTTGAAGCCTGCTTCGTCGAGGGCGGCCCGGGTGGTCTTCGTGATATGATCCCGCTCGTAGTCGAGGAGGTGCACAGCCTCCCCGTTGGAGCCCTGCACGGCTATGCCAGTGACGCCTGCCCGGGCTAGGCGGACGGCATGTTTTGCGACGCTGTCCAGATCGACTGGCTCGTCTGCTTCATCTTTAAAGAAGGCCGGTGTTGGCACATAAACGCCTGGGACTAGAGGGTGGACATCCTTTCTCAGACGGGACTCATGGGAGCCATTGGCGCCTTCTGAGGATGGCATGGTGAGAGCCGTTACTTTGAGGATATGATGGTCGTAGCGTCCACAAGGGAACTGGACTTGGGAGGGGTTGGGGACGGGGTGTTCTTGACGTGAAATGTGCGTTTACTCCATGTTCGTGCTAACCCCTGGGGCCGTGTGGGTGGCGGAGGGTGCGCACGCGACATATAAAAAGCCGGCGCATGGAGCAACAGACAAGTCATTGACACCGGGGAATGACGTCCGTCGAAACGCACCAAACGCCAGTCAACGCCCACAAGCGCTGCAACGGCAAGAGCAACACGACTCGGGAGGCGTTTGGCCACAAGCCACCGCCCTCCACCCTTCAGCAGCACCAGCTCTCTCCTTCTCCACCCCCGCGACCAGACGGCCCAGAACCAGCCAACCCGGGGCCGGGCATATCGAATGTTTGCGGGCGGTGGAGAAGCCGGCTCGAGCCAGGGCAGGCCCAGGGCGCTCGCAGAGGACAGACGGAACGCATCCGAGTGGGACACCCCACAGAGTCAGGACGGACGATCGCGAAACTCTGGGCTCGCTTGTGGGAGCCAATCTTTGACGTAACTTTAATCATACACAAACCCCAGGGGCCGGCCCTTTTCCAAGGACGGGGCGGTTTGCGCCTGTCTGGTGCCAAACCTTGGACGGGGTCTGGCCTAGCCTGGAGGACAGGACATGAGTCTGCGTTACCTCCGACGGCAAGCTAAAAGGCGGAGAAGGGGGCGCTGCTGGTGCGTCGTCGACGGCTCTTCCACGGTCGGTTGGCTTTGTCTCCAGCCGGCCTGATCCCAGCCCCGAGGCAAGCCGCAATGGGGGGCAAAGGATCTGTGCGATCGTGGGGGTGGCCGTGATTCATCATTGATGCATCATAGCCTTCGGGTGGATGCGAGCCACGTTGTTGTCCTGACAAGGACGTCGGGTCCATTGTCATGATGATCATCGCCAGCGCCTTCTCGAAGGGCGCAGGAATGGGCCGATGTTGGGAGTGACAGGCCTGCCTGCCATGCTTGACATGCCTGCCAGGCCTGCATTAGCCACGCAGCCAACTGACGGGCATCGAAGCTTACGGCGCAGCCCGTACCTGGAAACAGGGTGCTGTTTTGCTTTTTCTCAAGTTTTCCCCCGGCCACAGGCACATGACACTGCAGGTGATAATCTGTTCATGCGGGTGACCGAGACAAGCAAGCGTGGTGGTGTGGTGGTGTCTATCGGGATGTGTGTGCTTCTGTTGGTATCTGGCGGGACCCTGTCGCCCTCCCGCCTCCCCCATCGCCCCTCCCCCGCGTGGGGGTGGGGTCCAATTCACCTCCTCCGCAATCACATCGAGCCCACTCCTGACGGTACGGGGTCCTAACGACTCTAGTGACGGGGCTTTCTCGTTACTCCGGAGGGAGTTGACCAAGTTGGCGCCGAGAAGCTGCATCTCGTCTTGTTTCTAGTCGAGAACTGGCCAGACTGGATACCAAGAGCCAGCTCGAGACGGATCGTCGACCACCTCGTCTTCATCTTGCCCGACCTTCCCTATTTTTCCTCTTTTGCGGTTGAATAATCCCGACAATGCTCCATCCAGCCTGCTCCTCGCACTTTTCTTTTCCGAAGGCATGGACATGGACGTGGGTTCTAGCCCTGACCAGCAATTAGCTCGAGTGACTGAGAGTTCTCTCCCCAACCGGGCCGGATGCTGCGTACTTTACCAGCCAGCACCAGTCGAAGCCAACCGGCCCGGCTCCATGGCGGCTTTCGGTGACATGGAGCTCTGCGAGCTGGCATCCCCCCTCCGGACAACATCAACGGCTGGGTACCAGGCACCCCGCGTCTCCACCTCGCTATGAAGGATCGTGCCTGTTGTGATGGAGCAGGATAAGTCTTCAACCGCCTGTTGGACTACTACTCACTCGACACATACTCACCCCGTAGCTACTAACAGTCTCGTACGTGGCATACACTTGATTTGCGCGTATACAGGTGGTCAGAGACGAGGTTGCTGCTGGACACAAGACATGCATGCGCCGTGTATCGGGTGGTATTTCGACTCTTACCTGTAGAGTCACGCGCAATGACAATTGAATCCTACTCCTAGACTGAGGACGGGGCCAGAGTAATGTTTGATTCACACTGAGGGGGGTTGAGTAGAGCATGAGTCCTACTGAGTGTAACACGGATGGCTTAGCCATGAACTTGGGGTTAAACCACAGAAATTCCAGCCGGAGATATCTCCATTGTTTTTCATAAGAGCTAATCAGATCCTACCATGTCACTTCCAAGATCGTAACAGCCTTTTAGATGCCAAAGTAGCTCGGCCTAGTTTCTTGCATTGAAGACACCCAGTACCGCCGTAGTATGGGATCCATAAGCCGGTGCCAATCTCCTTCATAAATTTTCATTGTCCTTTCATTTTGTTCACAAAATTTTCCACTGCCAGCTAGTGTACTGTGCTCCCACCGAGCGGGAATAGCTTTACGTCCTGCTCAAAAAATCGACACATCCCACGCCACCTCGATCTGAACAACATTGCACGCCTCCTGAAACTTCCATCATGCCGCATTTCGAACAGCTGCCCCCGCGCGAAGACTCCCCACAGACCCTCTTGAGGAGCATCAGACATATTGTAAGGCTAGAGAAAAGTTGGAAATACCACCTATTGCCATCAACAACAGGTCAACTCAAGGGAAGCTCGTCAACCCTTGGAAACCAGCGAGGTTCTACGTGCGTCGAACCTGAGCTTCGCTGCGCAAGCGGAGCAATATGATTAGAACATTGATGCAGTTGCTGGGCAAGGTGAACAAGCAAGAGTTATACGATGATCCTGACCTGAGGCTCCGAAAGAACGGGCCCCACCTTGGCTAAACGGTACGTAGTCAGCAGTGAATTTTTGGTGATCTCAAAACTTTTTATCTCAATATACCACTGAGAACAAGAGAACACCGGTTGTGTAGTTCTTCCAATTTCAGCATTGTTACACACAATTATCCCCATAGGTTGTGCATGGGACATTGAAAAAGATGCAACGAATTCTATGGAGCAGAAAAGGGGCGTGGGGATCCTGGAACAGCCGCCACGGAAGCTAATCCACACACGCCTGATAGCCCCGGCCCTTGACGACGTCGTGTCACCAAACAGTGTCTCACCTCACATATCAACGACGTCCCTCGTGACAGTGGCATCCGCACCGACTTGATCTCACTGACGTTGCAGCATCACTGGTGCAGTTTGGACACATTCGCGTCGCTGTCGCCGGCATTGCCCCAGAACTGGGCGTCCATAGGCTATCGACACCGCACACCGCCACCCTGTTCCAGCAGCAACTCGGCCCCTGGAGCCCAGGACATGGCCACCAAGATGAAGCTCCTCCGCTTCCTCAAGCAATCAAAGCTCATCCGACCGCCTCGGGACGCCGAGCTGGGTGCCAAGCGGCCCCCTAGCCCGCGGTACGTCTACTCGCTCACCGCCTTCGTCTCGCTGGGCGGCTTCCTCTTCGGCTGGAACCAAGGCGTCATGGGCATGATCGTTGCCGACGAGCGCTGGTCCGCCCTCATGGACCACCCCAGCGACTGGGCCATTGGGCTTGTCGTCAGCATCTACAACCTCTCTTGCGCCGCGGGAGCCCTGTCGGCTGGGTCAGCAGCCGACGCCCTCGGCAGGGAGCGCACGCTGTCCCTCGCCTCCGGGCTCGCCATCCTCGGCGCACTCGCGCAGGCGGCCAGCTCTACCATCGCACAGATGACGGCGGGCCGGTTTATCACGGGCCTGGGAATCGGGGCCTTCGCCGCGGGGGTGCCGCTGTACATCTCTGAGATCAGCCCGCCCTCGCTGCGCGGGCGCATCGTTGGCAGTAAGCACCATTCCCCCCCCCCTTTTACGGTTCCCCATCTGTTGTGTTGTGGAATATTCCAGAGTGTATCGCTTTAGACTCCTGGCAGGTCACTAACACATACTAAGTAAACCTGATGATCCTCTGCTTTGCTGAAATGGCCGTGTTCTTTGTCGACTACGCCTGTTTCCTTCTCATGCCCTCAGACGGCTGGTGGCGCCTCCCCGTCGCACTGCAGGTGATTCCCGCCGTGCTCCTGGCCGCTGGCTGCTGGCGGTCGTCTTGGGTCCCGCCTTCACCGCGATGGCTAGTCGCCCAGGAGCGGTACGACTGCGCGCTCGAGGTGCTCACGCGCCTACATGGTGGCGAGGCGGCCGCGATCGAGATGGCCGAGATCAAGGACTCGGTTGGCGATGAGCAGGCCGGTGGGGATCAGGTCCAGGCTAGCTGGAGCGACATGTTTCGGGGCCCCGTCTTGCGCGTTACGATGCTTGGGGTCACCATTCAGTTTCTTCAGCAGGCCACCGGAACCAATGCGATATTCTACTACACGCCCCAGCTCTTCCACAACGGGGGGATCACCGACCCTAACATTGCCAACCTGGCGACGAGCGGCGTCGGCGTGGTCTTGTTCCTGTCCTCTTGGATCCCCATCTTCTACTACGATAGGCTGGGGCGCAAGACGTGGCTGCAGCTGGGCCTTGTGGGCATGTTCACGGCCCTTATTGGCATCGCAGTCTTGCAGAGGCACGCAGAGACCCACTCTGGCGATCCTAGGAACTACGCCATCATCGCGTTCCCGTTCTTGTTCTTCACGTTCTTCAACATGTCATGGAGCTCGGGTAGCTGGCTTTACGCCGCCGAGATCTTCCCCATCTCTTTGCGGGTAAGTCCATCACGTCCCAAAGGATCCAACCCACAATCGCAACTGTTGACACCTGATGTTTCGATAGTCCAAGGGGAACGCACTTTGCACGGCGTCACTCTGGATAGCCAACTTCCTCGTCGCACAAGTAACCCCGCCCATCATGACCGCGATATCGTGGGGCCTCTACTTGATATTGGCTGCCATCAACGTCCTTGCATTTATATTCGTCCGCTACTGTCTTGTTGAAACCAGAGGCAAGACCCTCGAGGAGATGGCCTCCCTGTTCGGCATTGAGGAAAAGAGCTCCGAGGACCAGAGCGACAGATCTGCTGAGCGTCGTGGTAAGCGGTTCCTTGATTATCCAGCATGAGTCTTGCTTTTTAGTGCTGACGTGTATGCAGAACTGTTACGAGCAGATCCAGTCGATGAAGTCGATGACGAGCCGTAACTCACGCATGTCTGCTGAGATTAAGGTCGGGGTATTCGGACGGTACCATAGCCGCAGCACTTTAGCCAGGATTGTTCCGTACTAATTGGGTGGAATAATTCGTCTTCAGCTCATTGAGACTCAAGCGAATATAAGCTATCCGAAAGCTTTCGGAACCCTGCTGTAAGAATACGTCGTCATTGAACAGTGAATCTCGTGATTGGCGGATCTCATCAATCATGCCACCACCGGCTCGCGATCCACCCAGCCACGCCAAGAATCATTTGCCTTTTGGGTTGTGAAGTTCTCCAAATTGGAGCATCGACACCTTCATGGTTGCCACCATAAGGCCTCAAAGATGTACTGCAATTTAGGGCTGACGAAGAAAATGGTTAAAGTCACAGTCGGCTACTGGATCGGTAAGCTCGGAAACTATACATATGCGAGCGTGCACCTTTTAAGATGCTCCTCCAGCTTTTGATGAAGTAATTATCTACGTCAATGAGTTGGAAACTTTCTGTCTAACACACGCATAAGGATGAGTTCCATACGCCTTTCAGATGCCCAAGGTCGTGTAATAGAGTGCGCGGGCTTTCGAGAGGCCGCCATTTTTGTTATTCTCGCTGTTCTGTTGACGGCCTTGGTCAAGCAGACCAACAAAACCGACATTGCCAAAATCCAGAATCTTCCTGAGATTCCTGGCGTGCCCTTGTTCGGAAGCCTGTTCCTGCTCGGCCGTCACCATGCTCGCAACTGCGCACGCTTGGCCAAGGACTATGGCGATGTCTTCCAGGCACGGCTCGGCAACCGCGTAAGTCCACCGTGGGATCTAAAGGAACACCTGCTCACGGCGATTTAGCGCTTCATTTATGCCAACTCGTTTGAGTCTGTTCGAGAGCTCTGGATCAAGAACCAGTCTGCTCTGATCTCGCGCCCGAAGCTATGGACCTTCCATGATGTCGTCTCCGCCCCGGGCGTCTTCACACTGGGCACCTCGCCATGGAATGATTCAGTCAAGCGTGCGCGCAAGGCGGCTGCCACTGCCCTGAACCGCCAGGCGGTGCAAACATACCTACCTATCGTAGATCTTGAGTCCACCGCGACCATCAACGAGGTGTTTCGCAATGTCAAGCTTGAGAACAATATTGATCCAAACGGCTACTTCCAGCGCTTCTCCCTGAACATGTCTCTGACGCTGAACTACGGTATCCGCCTGGATGACACTGCTCGTGCACATCATTTACTCAACGAGGTCGTCACCGTCGAGCGAGAACTGGCCAACTTTCGCGGTATTGCCCACAACTGGCAAGATTACGTGCCCCTTCTGCGCTTCGGGCTCGGCGTGAAACAGCAGGCTATCAAGTTTCGCGGCCGTCGTGATGACTATATTCTGTCCTTCTTTCAGCAACTCAAGGACCGCATTGCCAAGGCCATCGATAAACCTTGCATTGCAGGCAATGTCCTCAAAGATCCTGAAGCCAAGCTGTCCGATAACGAGCTCAAGTCTATCTGCCTTACCATGGTTGCTGCCGGTCTAGATACACTGCCCGGCAACATTAACATGACTATTGCGTACCTTTCTTCTGAGCATGGTCAGGAAATCCAAAAGAAGCTGCACGAGGAACTCGTCAAGGCTCATGCTGGAGAGGATCCTTGGCATGCATGTCTCACCGAAGAGAAATCTGAGTACATGCGCTCCTTTGTCAAGGAGGTTCTGCGTTTCTGGTCAACCCTCAATATGTCCTTCAATCGAGAAAGCACCAAGCCAATTGTGTACAAGGGTGCCACAATCCCCGCTGGAACTCCTTTCTTGATGGTAAGCTTTTCCATACCCATAGTTCGCGAAAGCTAGCTGACCCTGTCAAAAGAATATGTGGGCAGCCAACCACGATCCCGAGCATTTCAGTCGCCCTATGGATTTCTACCCCGAGCGCTTCATGGGTGTTGATGAGGCTGGCGCTGGCACACAGCACTTCGGCTATGGTGCTGGCACAAGGATGTGCGCAGGTGTGCACCTGGCTAATCGCGAGCTATACGCCATCTTCAGCCGCCTCGTACTTGCGTTCCGCATTCTCGCCACTGATGATCTCAAGTCACGTCCTATCCTGGACACGATTGAGTGCAATTCCGTGCCCACGAGCATGGTCACGCAGCCCAAGCCGTTCAAGATCAAGTTCATGCCGCGTAGTGAGAAACAACTTGAGACGTGGATTGCCGAAAGCTTCAAGGCCACAGAGCATTTGTAGACGTTGCGTCAGATGAAAAGGATCAATGTAGACGCCGGCTGACAATGTTGTGTTCTACGGGAGAAAACAAGGACTTCAATCACGGTCAATACCTAGGTATGTCACGTTGAGTACGATAAGAGTAATGACTTGCAGTTTAGACAGCATAAGTTACAATCTTCAATTATCAAGTTGAATACGTAAGTACTACACGTAGACGGAGATCGGTACTAAGAGGGTAGACGCGGCGCCCTCATCTTAGTCTATTTACACAGATGTCGCTGATCAGGCTTGAGTGCTATCCTGTAAGGCGCGACTTCGCACTTCGAGAAAATCAGCAAACGCCAATAGCGAGCGCGCAATCAGATCTACCATTTCCCACACACTCTCCGCCTTGTACAACGACGCCCACAGCCGCACAACCGTCGATGCCAGGGAACCTCTCTGTTGGAGGACCTTGTCAACCTGGCCTTTGTGGTTGGCCTCGGCGACGAGCTGCACGACAAAGTATAACGTGCGATTCTCTGCCGCGTTGAGGGGCGAATCTGGTTCGGGGGGTCCAGTGACTCCCTCCAGCCACTTTGCCAGCAGGACGGCACACTCGAGCGAGCACAGCGCGTGCTGGTTTGACCAGTAGACAACCTGCGTCTGGGCGACGTAGTTGATGCCGAGCTTGATGGGGATGCTGAGCGCGTGCGCGCAGTGCAGGGCAGCCCGTGTCAGTCGGTGGCTGCGCTGCGCTGGTGGGCTGCTGTCAAGCGACCGCGCGATAGTGTTCGCGTCCCATGAGCCTAGTGAGCGTATAGGTCCCATATCCATATTGATGCGTATGTAAGCGATCCTCAGGAGCGCTGTAGAGGTAAATGACAAAGGGCCATGCGGGCTCAGGGGGTCCATGGAGGATTCACGTCCTGACTCCCAACAAGAGGACCAGCATTTAAGCGCCCGTTCGAATGTGTTCATCATCTCGGGTGATAATTGTTGGTTGGTCAGGCCCCCATGGAAGCCCGAATTTCGGACAAGCCAAATACGCTGTATGATGGCATGAATCAAGACACAGCCTCCCAGCGAAGAGAATCTGGCCTTGACGGAGGGGCCGCTGGGTTGACCAGAGTCGGGAGGCTCGAACAGTCTCTCTAATACCACTTTCAAGTCTTCCTGCGTTGTAGAGTCGTCGTGGCTGGCAAGCCAGTCCTGCTCGCTCACCGCCCTCCACTCGTTCTCGGTACACGGCAAGTCCTGGTGCAACTGATCGGCCAACATCATGGGTGGCGCGTCGGACACAATCGTGTGGATGTTAAAGAAGCAGAAAGTGACAAGCCTGGTTCGCTTGAAGACTTCGTACTGTATCCACTCCGCCCAAGTAGAAGGCCTAGTTCCTCGCTCGTGGTGAAGATCTTCTTCCCTGATCAATGTATCGAGCATACTCCGGATGTGGATCGCATCGTAAACGTCCGGCTGCCTTTTGAACCACATGGAAATGGCTGTAAGCAGCACGAGAGCTTGCATCGTCTCGAGCTTGGCAGACCGTGAGTCGGCTGTAGCATCACTCGTCTGGCCGTCTATACTGCTCGCATTATCGCTGTTACCGTCTGTCGCGGCATCGGGTTCATGACGCCTTTTGAGGCGCTCTTGTCCCACGCTCTTGGCAAGGTCAAACAGTTCGGTGCTGGCACTAGGCTCCCGTGAGTATCTCGCCCCAAGCGCTGCTATGGCCAGAAATAACTCGACGCGCATTGTGCCTAGCCGTAAGGTTGGTATGTGAAGGAATGGGTAATGTTCGTTGAAAACAAGCACATAGGCCGAGATGTATCGCGACAAAGCATGCTTCGAGGGCAGCACAACATCAGAAGGTAGACATGACGAGAACGATGCTAGTTCTTCCATGGCTCCCTTTCTGTCCTGCATGGATACTGTCAGATGAGCATGATTCCTGCGACTAGGATCCCGCGGGCTTGGTTCGTGCTGCGGTTGACTGTGTTTTGTTTCAGAGGAGGTGACAGGCCTTTCCTCTGGTTGCAGTGAAGGCAACCGCGATCCATATTCAGAAAGAGCCGAGCTGCCTGTAGAATCATGGTTTCGCTGGGGTCGTGCAGGAAAAGACCATTCGATGTCGCCGAGATTATCGGCATAACCTCCAAATGGGAGCGGATCCGAGATGGCTGGAAGAAAGGCAGGAATAGGTTGATAGGAGGGCGAGAAGACGGAGTTCGGGATGGGCACGTTGTCCATGAAAGAGGTGAAATCGTCGAGGTATTCACCCACGGCTAGTTGGGGCTCGTTCAAATTATAATCCATCATGGGTAATGGCGTGCATGACTCCGCAGCATCGTGCGCTGGGAGGGACATTGCCTGCATTGTGGGCGTCGAATCGTCAACGAACACTGCTTGAGTAGCCTTCGTCATCTGTCGTTGAGTCTGTGGCTGTGTCTGGCTTGAACGTTTGGGAAGCGCGTCTTCCGTCTCTGGATGCGCCAACCGATCATGCCTTCGAAGAAGGTCCCTATTCACTGTCAGGGATTGGTGCGAGGCCATGGCACATGAAGACAAGTAGTTACTGTCTCGTGAAAGCCTGAGTGCATAGCTTGCACTGGAAAGGCTTTTCCTTGGTGTGTGACCGTCCATGTCTCTGAAGATGCTCCAGACGAGCAAAGTCGCGCCGACACTGCTGGCATCGGTAAGTCTTGGAGGCTTTGGTCATGGTGCCTGTCATTGAGCCAAAGGGAGAGTTCGTCGTTAAAACATTTAGTCTTGAGATGTCGATGAACTTTCCTGCGATCGCGGGGGCTTGCTGGTGACGACACCGCGTTCCGTTCCATTTACTACGCAGGACATGTGAGTGGTCCAGACTTTCGCAAATTAACTTTCTCCGCATGGCATGTGCTATTCGTCTAGAATAGTCCCTGAACGGAACTTTGGCCGCAATGAACCAGACGCGTCCTTGAACTCTGACAGCTATTAATTGGTTGAAGTCACTCGAGTTGATTGTCTACTACCGTGGTCTTAGTGCTGAGTAAGATGGATGGTGAGAGTAGGAGAAGGTGTGTAGAAGTGGGAGAAGGCGTGGTCTGGGTTAGAGGTGCTTTCTCGTCTGGAGATGCTCAGGGAGGAGAGGTGTGGGAGTGGGCGTAGGACGAGCTTGACATTTCCACAAGTTGAATAGCTCCCATTGCCCGGAAGGGGCTTTCCATCTGGTATGGCTAAGGAGAGGGAACATGCATCGCGGGGCATCCCGCTGGGACTCTAGCATAGTCGCGTAGTTTAATTTGGTGAGATCAGTTACTGGAACTGCATTCTGCGTTGCCTTCAGTGAGCCGATCCTGCATGGTGATTAAGGAGGCTTCTGTTACTCTGGACAGCCAAAGCACGGATTTCTCCAGTTTGACCACGAGGATTCTGTCGTTTAAGTTGCACAATGCCGCGTAGCCGAATACTTGCAGGCTCGGAGCTGTTGTATTGGTCACCCGTTCTCACATGCCACTGCCCCCATACTTCAACTGCAACCCTGAAGGTTTACCCCAATTCGGGGTACAGGAGGAATGGTATTGAAATCGCCACGAACACACACAATACGACCAGCGCCACAGGTGTGCCTCTAGCTAAGCTAGAATTTTGATTTCATTATACGAATCATCAATATCAAGGCATCGAAGTTCTCTCAAGGTCTTGTACGCCTTGCCGTTGATACAGATCAACAAGAACATTGGATCCCGTCGTGTGACCCCAGACGGGGCAGGTAAGATTGCTGAGGTGGGATTGAGTTATGGCCGCGGTGCGTGCGGTGTCTCCTGAGAAGACGAATTTAGGGACGCTGTATTTGTGGAAGAGATTGGACCGAGATGAACTGCGGATGGAGGCGCTAGAAGCTGACTGCCAGAAGAAGCACTCCTCTGAAGCGAGTGTGCCCGTGTCGCCGCTGCGGAGCTCCCGCTGATGGTTCGCTATTCGCTCTCCATACCACCCGGCTCGAGCTCCTTGACATCTATGTAGGTGTACTGGCCGCACCCTTAGAATTGCAAGAGACTTGCAAATGATATGCTAGACCAAAATAAGCAAGAAATACATACGCAAAGATACCATATTCTTTGAGAGCCCTTTGATGGTGGCCATAATGTGACAGTCGCCTACTTTGCGACCCATATTGAGAATGGGTCTCTTTCCCAGGGCGTACGGTGACCTTGGATTTGTGAGAAACCAGCCAAGGACTCCTAGACAATCTCCGATCTTGGACTATCCAGGATCTCATTTGCTTTATGTTCGGAAAGGCGTTCTTCAGACTGGTTCTTCGCCCCCTCTTTTTGATTATACAATGAATGCTCTGTGCCGGTGTCGGTCAAGGTCTTGGCTCCAGGCTCAATTGTTCGGGATGCATCCATAAGATGATCTTCTTGGGCGTGTTGTGCGCCTTGGCCACCGGCCGATTTGTGTTCCTGCCCGTGGTCAGGATGCAGAGACTGATGAAGTTGTTGCTTGTCCTGAGAGAATGCTTGGCTCGTGACCAAGTACCCCCGTATAGCATGGAGCCTGGTCAAGTCTAACAAAGATTGGTCTTGACAATCCTCAACTTCAGATCCGTCAGACTCTAAACCGCTTTGTTATTCCTCGAAATTTCCGTCCGCATCTGAGTCTTTACTCATCAGTGGTCTCAGGCATACGAGCATAAAGGTCCTGCCTTACCCACAGTATCAAAGGTATTGAAGTATGCATTTGATGAACTCTTTCCGTACAACCATCCATCGCTATATCATCGTTCTCAACCACTAGGACTTCATCACCCTTAGTTGAGGTCAACTCATCAGAGTATCAGGCTTCAAAGGCATAAACGGCTACTAACTTAACACCCAAGTAAATATAAGCCATCCTAAAGCTTTCAGAACCTTGCTATATAGAAGACGTCGTCATTAAACAGTGGTCGTTATAAAGCGGATCTTGCCAATCGTGTCTTCACCAGCGTGCAATCCACCCAACCACAGTAAGGTGTCAAGGGGCTGAAGCCAATTATGCAGCCAATGTGCACTGCACCACGCTAGCAACCAGTATGATTGGCCGTGCATCTTCCTGTCGTACAGGGGACTGGGTAAGGTGTGACACTCCTGATCCTTCGAAAGGTCATTAAGGTCAGCTTGTCATCATGGCAGTCTGATGGTATTTGTGTAACCCATTTCGACTTCCCGCTGAAAGACCAATGGCGAGCATCGGCCGCTTCGCCTTCGCCGGCGTGTCGACTGCAGTTGAGGTGACCAACGCCCTCGCCAGTATCAACGTCGACTTTTCGCTTGTCAAGATTGATCCGCCGCAGGAGTTCCGGGACGTCGGGCAGATTCTGGGGGCCAAGAGGCGGGACACGGCAGAAGATGGCACCCTGCACATCACGGCACGCCGCCTCGGCGCCATCTTCGAGTCCATCCTGCCGCAGACCCCGCAGCTGATCAAGTCATACGGCCTCCGGGCCTCAGAGATCGCGAGGAGCTCTGTTGAGAAGTCGCCAGCCAGCAAGGGCATCTTTGCGCAACAGACTGGGATCGACGCGGCGAGCATCTGGGCCGGGGCCACCTCCGGGTCAGGCGCCATCCAGGTGCATCTACTGGCTTGTATGCTGGCAAGAATGTGGACCGGACCGGAGGCCACGTCGATCTGGGCCGAGCTGCTCAACTGCCGCCGGATGCGCCTGGAGGACGAGTTCAGGAGCAAGGGCACCATGGACATGAGGACGATGGTGGCTGCCAAGCAGCAGATCGACCGGACCCAGCTGGCGGAATGGGACGCCAGTGCCCGCGCGTGGTTACGGATCGCGGATATTGCGAAGAACCTGCAGCATAAACAGCTACTGTTAATCCTGGGGAACTTGGACAAGGCTGTCAACTCCAAGCCGGTGCTGTACGACAGCGTCATTAACGCGTGGACGACTGGCATGGAAGGGATAGAGGCGCTGCTCCAGGGGTCACCCATGATGATGCAAAATGGAGACATGGCCCTGGCACTGTCGTCCTGGCATATCTACCCAGACCTCAACATTGTTTCGTCGACTACGAAAATGGTTCACCAAAAGGATAGTCTTGTGCCCCCTTCTGGCATCCTCACGATAGGACTGGAACGGCACGACAGCGGCTCAAATAAGGGCCTCCAATGGTCTCTCCCTTTAGCACACTTGAGATACTACGGTGACCCCGTGACGAGAGTCAGCGAGCTGACAATACAAGGTTCGCGCCTGTCCCTTTTGGAATTCGACATGGCGGTGCTTGGCTGTGTGCTGGGCGGCTGGGATATTCCAGATCGTGACGACACGGCCGCCATCAAATGGATATCCAAGCTTCCCGACCTGATGGCACGCGCATACCCAGGGGAGTCTGCGAGGTTGGAGCACACATGGCTACGGATTCTTGGAAAGACAGCCTCTGCATACCTGGGGTCTACCGATACCGAGAGGCGGCGTTTTACAAAGCTTTTGCATCTCGGCCGCGGGCGACGTTCCTTCATCTCCGACCGCAACCCGCCTTTCTTCGGGCTGTCCAGACTAGACCGTGTAATACGCATGGTCAAAACAGGGGAGCTGCGGGTCAGCATCCTCAGGGCTCAAGCCCAAAAGGCTGGCATCCCATTTGAGCACGCCATCATTCGGTATTTCTCGGACATATCGGGGCAAGAAGAGTTTGCATCGGCGGCTCCGCGCAGGAGGGCCGCACCGAAGAGGCCAAACCCCGAGACTAACGCCTCCCAGTCCAAGACCAGCGTTGACCATATCCGATGGGTTCACCAAGGCTCGAAATACCTGTTACCACAGGAAGATGCCTTTACAACACTGCTGAATGACGGAGAGACTTACCCCGGTGTGATGCCCGGTCAGACGGACGAAGAGAGGGAAGAGATAGAAAAACGGGCCACCGCAGAGAAAGTAGCTTCAATTATTGCCGCACAAAAGAAGGCTGAACAAGCTTTCCAGCACACGAAACGACTCTACGAGAATATGGGCGAGCAGGTTTTGCCAAGTGAGGGAGAGCCCATAGAGACTTTCGCAAGATCAGACAACAGGCCCACGAGGGTGGTTTGGGGCCAAGCTCAGGGGGCTCACGGCATGGACAAGTACGAACACTGGTTCGGACCCATGAAGCACTACGAGCAGTGGATCGGTGATCCCCAGACAGCAGCCATCTTCCTCCGATTGGATCTAAATCCGGCCATACCGGGAGGAGAGGCTCGGATATCCTCTCAAGAGCTGCAATCCTTCTTCGACCGGGATGCAATCGACCCAAAAGCATTCGTGCGCGAGATCCTTGGGGGTACTGCTCTGGGAGAAGGGGGGAAAGTTTTCGTTGAATCGCTCCGGGCATACACAACGATGCACTCATTGTACACAACGCTGAATCAGGCAACCGTGGACGTAAGGGTCCTTTGTATGCCTCTTGTTGAGAAAAGTTGGACGGCATCCTTACTTGGGGAAATACCAACAACACAAAATGATGAAGACGAATACAACTCGAAAAGCTCAAGCGATGACCATGGGGACGCTACCAGTCCTTCGAGCAACACCGAGGTAGACCATGGAGAGTCGTTATGCGAGGAACCTCAGGGGGGATCATTCCAGGACGCCATGGAGATGCTCGAATTCGAGGCCCCCGAGACATTCACAACAACATTCACCCCAGCCGTGCAGGTGGATACCACAATGGAAGACATGCTTCCGTACATGGGACCTGGGAGGATGACCTTGGAGCAATACTTCTCGTGCATCCTTCTGTTCGAGAACATCTTTGACATACCTCCCGTGACCCTTCCCAAAGTCATGGCGATCTCCAGCGGGAACTCGCTCTTCATAGCTTCCTCGCTCCTGTCCGACCCGCACTCGCTACCGGCGAGGCGGAAGATCAGTCATGTCATGGGGAACATCGGGCGTCCTGGGACAGTCCTCCTAGTGCCACCCGTCGAGCCGCGCATGATGGCCCCAGGAATCGAGCGCTGGCCCTTCATGAACTTTCGCGACTGGGACGGTGTCGGCAGGGACTCGTTCGCCGAGAGCTCCCTCCACCTGTGGTTCACGGGGTCCACGCAGGAGGTCAGCATCGGCTACAGCGGCGCCCAGGACAAGGAGCTATACATGGTCGAGAGCGTGGTCTCGCTCCACGGGAAGGGAGAGTGGGTAGCTGACTTGGACATCCTCAGGGCCCTCCAGAGCTCGTCCCTCGTGCACAGGCAGAGGAGAAGCATACCGCCCAGCTTGAAGGGGCAGGTTGCTTTGCGCGGAGGCCAGACGGAGGACGGACGACGTAGTATTGTCTGCCAGGAGGAACATGACTCCCAATACAGGCATCAAAAACTGCCCCTGGCCACGATTGAGACATGGTGGGAGTTGTTGGAAAAGTCGTCCAATGACTGTGTCTTCCTGGCGGCCGGCAACTGGCAGGCACGCCTTGCGGCGATGATTATATGCCTTGCCCAAGGTAGGCAGGTCAGCGTTGTGTCGAACCCTG
This sequence comes from Diaporthe citrichinensis, assembly GCA_014872995.1. Classification (NCBI taxonomy): domain Eukaryota; kingdom Fungi; phylum Ascomycota; class Sordariomycetes; order Diaporthales; family Diaporthaceae; genus Diaporthe; species Diaporthe citrichinensis. The sequence goes on from JADAZR010000030.1 coordinate 205,771, forward strand.
TCTGCTGGGACTGTGTGGCAGATTCCAAAAGGACTATTTCGGAACTGAAAGACCCGGTTGTATATATATACTAGGACTAAGGGCTAATGCATAAGGGGTCAAGGGATCAACATGACACTGCTGTTGATTCTGCTTTTCTCTCATATTGTGCCCCGCTTGTGATTTCTCACTCGGTCAACAGTGCTCTCTCTATGTGGAAAGGAGACGTGCATTCTCAGTCTACCGAAGAACCATGGAAGCTCTGTCTGGTTCATTGGGCCCATCCGTCTGCCTGCGCAGTTGGAAACTCATCGGCATATAATTTCGATCAAATACAGCCATCTGGTTCTATCAAAAACTCGCACCGGAGATGAGGTTCCCCAGGTGAAATACTTCAGAGGTGACAGAATGTTTCCGAGACATCCGTCCGATGACTCAATCGCATCATGTTTGTCGACCTACTAGTAGACTGCTTTTTTATTTACCTGAATGCAGCTATAGCCACCTACTTTTGTTTTACTAATAGCTCGGTCGCTTCCGGGCTGCAACCAAGGAGGAACCGTTTGAAAACCGTGAAAGTTCAAGTCAAAGCTCGTATCAAGCTAGGAATGCTTTGCGTATGGTAATCTATGGTCTTGTGTAATGTGTGTGCTAATAAAAAATCAATCCGAAGACGCACAGGTGGCTCACAAGAACCAACGGAACTCAGGCACACTTGGCCCATCCCTCAGCTTGGATGTCGGCACATCCCGCGCGTCGGTCTTGAATCCAGCCTTCCTGTTGCGCCTTGCATTATCCCAGATCATGTAAGTACCCGTCAAGGCAGCAATGCACGCGCCGGTCGCCCCAAAGACGGCCGTCGTAATCAGGGCGGTCTCGTACTTGGGCGCCTCCTTCTTAATGAAGATGTTGCTGCTCACGAGGCCCATCAGGTTCGCCAGCGGCACGCCGACAGAGGTCATCGTGATACGCTTGTTCTCGTCGGCAATGTTGTTGCTAGAGTCCCAGGTTAGTAAGTTGCTGCGAGATTATATTTCCAAGGCCAGGGAATGAGGCTTACTTGTACCATGTGCTCAGAATGACCGAAGGAGCACTCGTACCCCAGCACATCATGAAAGTTGCAAAGTATGCCACGTGGATCTGGGCCGTGACGTCCTCGATGCTCGCAAAGATGATGAACCCGCAGAAAGTGAACAGGAATCCGAGCACGATGAACGGGAACCGGATGCGCAGCAGATCGGAGCTGAAGGCAAGGACCAGCAGCATGACGGCGCCAGTGACGTTGGGCGCGACGGTGTACAGGTTCGTCTTGACGGTGGAATACTTGAGCGCGCTGACGATCTGAGGCAGGAACAGAGAGACGGACTGCAGCGGGACGCCGAGGCAGACTTCGATGGCGAGGAAGGCGTAGGTCGACGGGTATCGGAAGATCTTGACGGCCTCGCGCAGCTTGAACTTCTCGGACACGACCGAGGACGAATCGACCTGCATGCGGTACAGGGCGAGGTCCTTCTCCTCGGCGTTCAGGAATTTGGCTTCGGCGGCCGACTTGGGCAGGTAGAGGTAGGCGAAGACGCTGAACAGCACGCTGGCGCTTCCCTCGATGATGAACAGGTAGCGCCAGCTTTCGAGGCGGTGAGACTTGATCTGAAAGACGCCGAAGGACAGAAGTCCCGCGAAGGCGTTGGCGATGTTGGACGCGGCGTAGAAGAGGGCCAGGCGGCGTGCGAGCTCGCCACGGCGATAGAAGGTGGTGAGGTAGTAGATAACCAGCGGGAAGAAGGCGCTCTCAGCCATTCCGAGGAACCAGCGCAGGGCGAAGACGCCGCTGAAGTTCTTGGCCGCACTCATCAGGAGCGTCATGGAGCCGAAGCAGAACATCAGGATCGGGAGCACGAGGCTGGGGCCGAACTTCTTGCCGAGCATCGCGATGGGCGGTGCGAACAGGACGTAGGGGACGAAGAAGATGGAGACGATGATGTTGTACTGGTTAGACTTGAAGCCCAGGTCGTCTGATAGTCCTGCCGTCTCGGCGTTGCCCAGGTTTCCCTTGTCCAACGCGTTGAAGAGATCTGTCGGCGTTGTTAGGAATGGACAAGCTTGCTTGACACAACATGGTGCCTGGCCGTTGACTTACACATGACAGCCAAGATCGGTAGGATGCGCAAGTCGAACTTGCGGGTGAGCTTGACTTCGGCGGCGTGGTCCAAGACCCTTGCCGTCTCGGCGATGACTGCCGTCTCGCCGTTGGAGCTTTCAACGTCGATGTCCTTCCTGGGGATGCTGGACTCCTCCATGCTGGAGTTCTTGACCGGGTCGGGCGCCATCTTTGCTTGTCTCCGAGGCGTATTGCTTGCGTGGCAGGCGACGGTAGTTGGGCTTGAGTATGATAACTTCAAGTAACACACGAGCCAAAAAAACACAGACGGAAGGAAGGATTTAGATGCGGGGGTTATGATCTACCATATAAGCCGTAGTCTCGTGCGCCCCCCATCATCCAATCATTCTATAATCCTGTCACCCATGCCGACCACTCATCAAATCGCTAATGTGAATGCTAAATTTGTTGGAGAAGGGCCTGATAAGATCCCGGGTGTTTGGTTCAGACGAACAGGGTGGGATGCTTATCCGTATCTTCGGGACTTTGTTGCATTATGGCATCGTGTCAGCTACCTAGCTACTTTTAACCCAAACAAGGGAATCCGACCATGGGACACGCTCAGTGCCGATTCTTGGTGGCCGGAAATGCAGGATTACCCAGCAAGACCGTAGCGGCTTAGACGCGACGGGCCACTGAGACTGTTGGACGTTATCTTTCCCGACGGCCCCTGAGCTGTCAACTATCCGGTAATCACCGATGAGCGGACTGGACCGGGTTGTCATCACTAAAGTCCCGTGCTAGTATCGGCGGGTGCGAGGTTATTGGAGGTATCTATGGCTTGCAGCAGGCCAATGATGGTAATTCTTTTTCGAAAACACGATCCAACGTTCGCTGGTTAGTGACAACCTCCTCTACTTTTTTGCTACTGATTGTCGCCATATTTGTCCTTTCAACTTAAGCAATTGAGAAACATTCTCAAGCATTGACCAACAATGGTTGCGGGAAGCTAACACAGCTCACCCGTCTAACACAGCCTGTGCGTTTTATTCTTTGATATTACTCACCTCGATAACGAACAGCGATAAGATAGATGATGCAGCAATGTTGCCTGACTCGGTCGGTCGCCAAGCAGGCCAAGCAGCCTGGCAGCCACGAACCTCTGCAGCGACTCCACCGCAAGCGACTTCCGAGCCTCAGGAACAAGGGGCGACATGTGGCTTGCCCACGCATCAGAAAACTATGACTCGGGTCGTGATTAATGCAATCAACAGTATGGCCTGAAAAGTCATGTCTCTTAAAGCGACCTACTTCTCTCCCCCGCGTAACACAAGCAACACGCCCATAGATGCCAACGATGCAGGTCCGAACACGGCATCCGAGGGCGATATCCGCAGGCCGGTTCCGGCTCGCCAGGTCCCCTATTCGTTCCGCGGGTTTGGCCGAGAAACACCATCCCTCCCCTTCTGGACCCCGGTTTTGCAACAAGATAAGATTCGCATTTCAGACATCCAAACAAAACTAGATCGACCGGTCATCCTCGACGAAGAGGCGTCGTCATCGAAACCGGAGAAGAGTTTGTACAAGTGTCAGGACTCGGCGGCAGTCGGCGGATTTGCATTCGTGATGATCCAGGCACGACGCCGTTGCTTGGCGTGAATCACTCCGAGTTGGCAAGCTGGTGGCGAGCTTGCATTGGCCGCCACGCAACCCTGGTTCCCAAAGTGGCCACCCGTTTTCTTGTGGCGAGTCGACCGCTGCTTCTTCTCGGCGATAGCGAAAGCTTGAAATGAAGCCAGAGTATTTATTCTCCGAAACTTTGTTCTGCACTCATTTGATTTAAACCTTAGATCACATCCATGGATCGCATCTTGCCACGATTGGTGCACTCTCATAATGAGACTGCATCACAATGGAATCAACTTGTGACATCCAGTCTATGAACAGTCCAACAAGCAGCGACTTGAGCCCGAAAGCAAGGCAACTTGGTAGGCCAGCGGTTTCTGTTCCTTGCGAATTGACAAGACGTACGACGTCAGGAAAACAGGCCATCTCCCTGCCAGGAATTGGAGCAAGCTCTTTACCGGAACGAGGTTGAGGGTCAATAAATATGAAAATGCTAAGCTAAACTTTTTATATAGACGAGGCGGAGATTCATCGCATAAATCGCATGATGTGGTACTATCTTCTGCTAGAACAATAGTGGAGTGAATGAATACAGCTCCAACGAAACGACGAGCCAATTCACAAGCCGCCCAAAGATATGGCAATGGTAACTAGAAACAATTAAAAAATGGTTCAATTAACTTCCGACGAGAGTCATGGTGCTCCAGACGTCTCAACTCATAAGGAATATCTGCGTCGAAATTATTTCACCAGCTTAGCTCCATTGAGCTTGACAAAGCATAATCATGGTCTCTGTCGCCATCACTCCACGTTGCGCTTCAAGTCGAATCGAAAAATCTACGCTTCGATACTCAATACAATTCTTGGGCAAATGGTTTTCACAGAGATCATCTATTTCTAGAAATATGCGCTGCGTTAGTCGCTGTATCCTCAGCTTTTATGATGAGATATGTCAAATGAGTCTGAAGTTCACAAACGGCTGTAGTCAGCCGCAACGGTCACTTCGTGGCCCAATCTAGCGAAACACGAGAATAATGGATGACAGGAGAGTCACAGAACTCATTTCGAGGCCGGGACTTTATCTCGTGAGTTTTTGTGACATGGGGAAAGCTGTGGTATGGAAGTGCCTTTAAAGCATGTAGGGGACATTAGCATCTTGGCCATTCAGAGGTGGGAGGCATTCAAAACTTCTATTGCATCGTTGTATAACTTGAGTTTCGTTTATGTGAGAGGATTCCGCAGATAGGAAAACGACCACTGATTGTTAACATGTGCCATCCACAGACGAATGTCCTGTGTCCAGACATTCGTAAGTAGCGCCAACCGCGGGCACTGGCTATCCTGAATTGGCGACAGAACTCGACTTCAGTCACGTATGGTATCTATTACAAAAGTGTCCGCAAGTCAGACATGAGGATGTCTGAAAATCTAGCCGACCAGAGCGAAACTGCCTACAGCCACTGCGTCTTGGTGATCTCTTTAAATAGAGTGGATCAAGACAAGTCAGGGACAAGTGTGAGATCACATTAAATAAGAACTCGAAAAGTGAGCGGACGGATCCTATACCGATTTGCTAAAATTACTGCCACACAAGTTGAAACCTCCATGCCCATCCACCTTGCCGCATGTCAACTTTGGCGAGCCCACTAGAAGACCAGCTGCAAGTAGATCAAGGAACTCTCCTGACCCTCCCCAGGTAACTTCCATTTCGCTCCAAACTTTTTTGTCACAGCTTGTCAAATTCGAGTGGAGCTCAGTGAGACGCTCGACAATCTTTCGAACGGGACAGTAGAATAGCACTAGCCTCGGGCCCTCGACAATTTGTTCATCATACTTTGACGCCAGCCTTGCATCAGCCTTGTAACAACCAGTAGGTTGAATTATACTTGCAATCCACCATAACCGCCTTGTTTGTTGGATATCTGGGGCTTGCTGCCGAGTCATGCGCTCTTGGCATACCCAGTATCTGTCCTTGTCCCGAGAATGTCATCGAGATACATGCCGATTCAAACTGCACTCGCTGGCTAGACTTCCACAGAACGGTTTTCGGCATAGCCACAGTGGTGAGGATAGCATAACGTACTCGCATGCATCATGCGTGGGATCACCATCCTAGCATTACACACAGCAACCAACTGCCGAAGGAATTAAGCATAACGAACTGGGGTGAGTTGTGAGTAGTCATATTTTCCCACATTTCCAGCGCCATGCTCGGCAGTTGGCCACGTCGGAAACATGGATAGGAGTGTCGTTCATCTCCTGATTTTCATGTATCACTTGCCCATCGTATCCGCGTATTGCTATCATATCTGTTTTGGGGGCGGTTCTGTGTTACCTGACGTCGCGCTCGCAGATGCTCCTCCACCGCCCCCACGTGTGATTAATGCCCCGACGTTGCAGCGGCCCGTTCCGGCAGCGAGCCCCTGTAACCAACTCCCTCTTCTGCATTCGAGTTCCAACACGTGCCTTTGGCTTGCAAGTTCTTCTAGTTGTCCTCGAGCAGGTCAAGACGAAGACTCAGTTCATCTTCCTTCTCTAATATGGTGCCGGGTAGACAGAGACTCAGATTTAGGTTAGGTTCAGAGATGTGTGTGATATTTTCCTACAACTATCGGCGACCTGTTTCAGTATATGCGGTAGCCTGGAGTTAGAACCCCTCATCGTCGTTGTCGTTACCAGCATTTGAGGATCGCGTAATCATTGTTATTACGTGCCCTCAGGTATAACAGTTCGTGTATATCCAGGGGTTTTCCGACGGAACCAGAAACACAGTCCGTTAGATCAGCCACGCCCCGCATAGAGTTCATCTAGTGAAACTGAGGGTACGCTAGGCAGGGCCCTCGCAGCAGGATCGCAGCGTGGACGCAGCGTGGACGAAGGTCATTACCAAGATGAGAAGTCGATCTTGGGTCACACCCTAGCCTATCGGTGACTTTACGGTCGTATTGCTATGCCTCTATCGACATTGGGGTCGGCAGGCCGACCTGAATCTCGCATAGTTTGGTCCGGCGTGGCGCCCGAGGGCCCGGGCTAGCGCCGGAGGGATCATTTACGCTTCTCCTCTCGAGGAATCATACCATGAACGGTATATCTCGAAAGAACACCTATCGCAGCCGAGGGTTCTGTTTGATCACTCCGGGCCTGCGCTAGAAGGGGAAAGGAGTCCCCAGGCGTCGGCATTTCCCCGAATCCACCCTCCCGAGACCGTCCGCTCAAGCAAAAGCCCACACAAACTCGCAGAGTGACACCTGACAGGCGGGACGCCGAGGCCGAGGCCCAAACCCACCAGGTTCGCCGCCTGCAATCTCAGCAGCACCGCTTGCTTTCAATTTGGGCGCGCACACCCCGGGTTTATTTCCCTGGGCTCGCCATGCGGGGGCAAATGCCGACTTGCATTCCAGGCATGGTCTATGTGCGTCACTAGCTCAGGGGCGCCTGTGGAGCCCATTAGCTCAGAAGAACGGCCGTAGTGGCATCAGAATTTGCTGCCACCCTCTGTAGATCGCCACGAGGGTGGCCAGGTCCTGCCAGGGACCATTCTGAAATGTTTAAAGAAAACCCATAGCCCGCATTTCGGCAGTCGCCCCAGGGGCACTGACTCGTAACCTTACCATCGACAACCGGATCGGATCCAGCCTGTCAAGCGAAGCGACAAGCGCGCACATGGCTACCGCCGCCGAGAAGAGCGACCAGACCCTGGCGTCGCTCGCCGTGGGCTTCACGCTTGGCTTTGGCCTGCTGACAGTATGGGAGGCTGTCAAGCAGACCAGGCGAAGCAAGAACCCGCGGCGAAGCTCATATGTGTACATGATCTGGGTTGAGGTTGCTTCCAACGTCGCCATTCTGATTTTGGCGAACTTGCTGTTCCATGGGATCCTCGCCCCTAGGTGAGGATGAACTCTTCTGCATGGAGTAAAGACCAACCAACCAGCTAACATACGACCGCCAGCGTTACTGTGTTGTTCTTCATCCTGTTGTGTTGGGTTTTTGAGGTGCAGATTCTCATGCAAATTATCATCAACCGGATAGCTATAATCTGCGAGACACAAGATCTCGTACGAAAGTTGAAATGGGGGACAGCTATTGTCATGACAGCAATCAACATTGCTGTCTTCTGTATAGTGAGTGGAATTCTGCCCCAGCAAGCGTGCTTGTTGGCAAGGCCGCTCGGGGTCTCGTCGACTCCAGTTCACCCTGGAAGTTGCTATTGCTAACTTCGCGATAATCAGTTTATTCCCGCGCACCGAGTCCCTCCCGTGAGCAATACATACGTCGAGATCAATAAGTACTGGGACAGAATATCAAAGGTCATCATTTGTCTTATCGACGCCGGTCTCAACTATTACTTCCTGAGGATCGTGAAGCAGCGTCTCCTTGATCAATATGGTCTCATGAAATATGCTCCACTGGTCACCTTCAACGCCAGGTTGATGTTCATTTCTGTTCTTCTCGATGTGAGTACATGCCATCCTCTATGACGCTACTGGAACTAGCCAAAGCTCATAATTGCACTACAGGTCCTTCTGATAGGTCTCATGAGTCTTCCTAATCAGACGGTCTTCATGCTGTTCCATCCACTCGTTTGTAAGTGATGCTCCAAGGACCCGCGCAGGACCAAATAAGGCGGACAAAAGTACCCTACCGTCGAATATGTCACCGGTCGACACGGAATTCCAACACCCACACGGCATTCGCTAATACCTAATGTCAACAGACGTCTGTAAGCTGAACATCGAAATGACCATGGCCAGTCTCATTGTGAAACTGGCACAAAGCGGCCGAAGCGACGCCTACTTCGCAAACTCGCACTCGCACAGCACTCCCCACCCCAACTCCCAAATGCGAGGAGGGCGAAACACGACGAACGAGCGAGAGGTCGCGCTAAAGACCTTCACCGAGTCGAGAGTCCGGGCATCTTTCTCCAACGGGAGCGACGAGCCTCAGGCACCCTTCCCCAGCGGGGCCATACAGAGGACGAGGGAGTTCCAGATCACGGTGCACCACAGCAACTCGGGCAGCATGGACGAGTCCAAGGAGTTCTCGAACGGGGGAGACGACGAGGCGTGGTTGACGCGGCACCCGGGCCACCCGAGAGATGGGAACAGCGACAAGTCCATGGGCACCAGGGACTCATGAGGGGATGCATTTTGCATGGGGAAACACAGGACCGATGCAAGATTGAAGCAGATTGAAGGGGCCGGGCCGGGAGCGCGGATGGCACGGAGCAGCGGGCGGGCATTACCAAATGCCACGGCCGCGTAAATGCCGCGTAACACACGATGCAACGCCGGAGATTTCGCCACATGCGCGCCCGCCGCGGACCGCCATCCGATGATCCCTCGGCCCACTTATTACGAGACGTCACGCAGCACCAGCTTCACTGGGAGGATGAGAACCTTGAGAGTGTAACTTCGCGCCGAATACACGAGAGCGAGAGGAGATCTCCACAGGGGCAGGAAGCCAGCCGTGTCTGCAGGGGAGCCCAAGTCATGGGAAGGAGAGAGATGGACGGAAGGCAAGCGGAGACTTGTGAAGAATAGTAGATACCCAGACACCTTTTCCCGATTTAATGTTAACAGTCGGAAGTCACCACGAATGATTTTCTTGATTTATCGAGGTCAGCATGGACCCATTGACTGCATTGACCGCTGACTTTTCGAGATCATCTCGCGAGTCCCCACAACACCAGGGAACAGTGCTGGATGATGACGTGCTTGTTAACATATTGATCCACCTTTCCGTCGGCTGAAGCACTGATCAACGCTGGACTTGGTCTGCTCGAGCTCGGCTGCTGAGGTTCGACAACATGTGAAACCAGATGCCCTCATGGCGATCCGGGCACTGTTGTAGTGACAATCCGGAGCGATTTGGTGGGTCTGCGGCAAGATGAACCATGTCCGATTTTTGAGGCAGTACCAATGGCTGGTCAAGTTGCCTAATAAATTATGAAAATGAGTGAAGCAATGCTTGCACTTTTACACAAAATGCCCTGTCCAAGAAATCGGGCTTATGCGCGAGAACGACGCGAGATAGATCCGATCCCATCTGGAGCTTGACAGGGTTTATCGCTGTAGAATAGCGTTCGGAATCATCCGTGTCACCACTTGTTTGGGCTCGTTTTCTCGAACGTGATCCGCCTCACTGTCCTGACTGTTGACTTATTACGCTTAATTGAAAATAGAGGATTTTCACAGGACCAGGGTATCCAGGATTCTATTGCATCTGGGTCCACTGAGGATCTTTCTCAATTGTATAATCATAGCACCGCGGACCATATGATCCGGGCTTGTAACAGTGGGTAGGTCGTTTCTCTTCCAAATATAACACGGGCCGTCCAGTGTTCCAGACATAAGTGGGCCTTAAATCACGAGTACAGATCTGATTTACAAATTACGCTGGCAGTACCTCGTCCATATATTTCAGAACTACTACGTGAAGACATCCGTATGATGTGAGGCTTACACAGAGAGCCTTGTAGATTTGTCTGCTTGTATTGCTCTTCAGCCAGATCTCGCAGAGAGCTTCTGCCTTCACTTGAATTCCCAGGCTTTAACAAGACATTGGACAGCCTGGGCACACACGTAGATCATGCCAGCATCCTGTTGTTGGGCCGGAACAGATCAACTGCAGTTACCCACACATCCGCTGGCCACAGACATTATTTTTGCTAACTAATTCATAAGTTGTCCAGTGGAATAGCCTTATTTGAGATCAAATCCAGCGAGATAATCTCCTCCGGAAGAACTTTTAACTTAGTTCTTCATCAGTCCTCTCAATTAGAGTCATTCAACGTTGCAGCGAAATCATCTGCTGGCAGGTTGAGACAACGCAGGTGCCTTCCGCCGCCCAGCTCGTGCTTCCCGCTCTTGCGCATCCAGTTGCCCTTTCGAAGATTAGCAAAACAGCTGGGACTAACGTGCTATGATTTACGGGCCCTTCTTTCCCATTCAGCTACAACCCGGAGGATGTTTGAAACAGCAATCGCGCAGGGCACAAAGTTCATAGCAAGGGCTATACTCGCTCTTGCGCGTGGTAGTGCCCGTGACGTAAACTCATCCCGGGTATGTCCTGCGTCCCGGTTTACCTGAGAATTGCTGTCCACTCAGGCAGGTCCAGGCCAGCGTCACCAAAACAAACACAACTACAGTAGGCGAGGATTGACAGCATTCCCCCCTGGCGCACACGCTTACTTTGAAGAGTTTTGCTTTTCTCTTTTTGCTAGTCCAAACTAGAACTTCTCCTCACACTCGCATCTTTTGGGTTGCCACTGAACTTTCATGACCAACCTGTGCAGCTGTACCCATTTGGACGAGAACCCAACCCCTCGACAACACTTTTTCTTGAGGGCTTGGAAGCAACATGAATCGTCATGGACGACAACGAAGAAGACGTGGCGGGACGATATTGGAACGCCAGAAGCAGCCGTTAACAGCAGAGGAGATAGCCTTAGGCCCGACCAACAGCCCTTCTCGTCGCACTAGACTGCCAACGTGCCTGCGCGGTCATCTATAGATAATCTCCACGACGGAATTCCCTCCCTCGATCCTGCCTTCATCAAGATGGCCAATGTCTGCATCGAGACATTCGAATGCCACAACCTTTTCAAGGCCGCAGGCATCATCCTCCCCGCCAGCGTTCAGCCATTCTTCGCTCTCCGGCTGCTGGTGCTCCAGGTCTGTCGGCAGACCCGATCTTGGTTTTCGTGAGTACTTCAAGTTAATGTCGAAAGTCTTTGTCAAAATTTTGCTGATAGAATTTGGTCTTTAGGACATGATTTCGACCAAAACATGGTTTCAGCGAAAGCACGCCTGTGCCTAGATCTGGTTCCAGCCTAGAGCGTCTGGGCCGTCTGCGGGCGGTGGCAGCGGAGAAGCCCAGAGGAATGGGCAAGAGAAACTGGCGTCGACGACGACCCTGAAGACCATTTGGCGATGGCTGTCACCGTGACTGGGATGACCAATGCTAGGGGTAGCACCCTCAGCATCGCAGCCGCCTGAGCCCCCATCATCTGTGAGAACAGATGCAGCTCCAGCCCCCGCCTCGACCTCAGCCTCATCCGGGGTGGTCACTCTGCTGGCCTGCTCTTCCCCGGGCTCGAAGACATCAGGCACACACACACACACACGCACACACACGCACACACACGCACACACACACATGCGCACGCGCACACACACACACAAAATGTCGATGGGCAAGTCATGGTTCCCTGCCTGTTGTGTTTGGAATATCCAATGCATCACTTCAGGCTCTGTGACTAACACCGACACAGTGTTTTTGCGCGTCTGAGCGACCAGGCAATATCATGGCAATCATCTCCGAACACCTCTGTTTGATCTGGTAAAGTCGAGGAAGAGAGAACCATGACGGGTAGCGGATATTTGTTGGTTCCTCGAGGAAATCCCAATTCCTGAGCCAATGGAAAAAACACCAGATGGGCCATCCAAAGTGCTCTGCCGTCGACACCGCTTCAATTCTGCAACAGTGATGCTGGTTCCACTGCTGGAACACGTTGTCATGATGCAGGTGGCAAGGGTTGGCGTCCTCGCCACCATGGGCAGGTGGCCGCCGTCGTCGGCGGGCTGGCCGCCGCTCTCGGTCTTTTGCTGCCAGGTGGCTCGGCCGGGCTGTCGGGTGCGGGCTCGCCTGGGCCCAGGAGCAGCACCACCAGCACCACCACCAGCAGGAGCAGGAGCAGGAGCAGGAGCAGGGCGCCGAGGGCAAGGGCGGGGGCGAGGAGGCGGAGGCGGAGCGGCAGCAGCAGCCCCGACAGCATCAATACCACCGTCAGAACCAGCACCAGCACCAGAGCCAGCATCAGCACCAGGAGCAGCAACAGGCCCAGGCTGAGGTCCAGGCCCAATTTCAGCCTCAGCCCAGCAGCCTCAGCCCAGCAGCCTCAGCAGCAGCAGCAGCCGCAGCTCCCAGCTCCCAGCTCCAGCGCCATGGAAGCGGCGGATGGGTGGCGGCGGTGATTGGGGGGGGGGGGCGGCGGTTGTCTTCTTTTCGCCCTGTTTTTTTCTTTTTCGTTTTCTCCCATGGTTTGGGTTTTCTTCCCGGGGGGGTTGTTTTTCTTCTTTTGTTCCTTTTTTCTTCTTTTTTCTTTTTCTATTCTTAGTAACGATGTATATATTTATTGAGTCTGAATAAACGTTGCCCTGTTTTTGGATCTTCGCCATTTCCTGTGCTGACTTTCTATGGTGATTCTACCGCCACTCTCGGCAACTCCACGTGGTACGGCGATCACACAGCCCTGGACTTTGATGTGGATCAGAATGGCTGCAAGCCTGATTGACTGTGAACCTAAGGATGTGATGCTCCGAGTGCCCATAAAGGCCATTATTTATGAGCAAGAGAATCAGGAGATAGAAAAGAAGGAGAAGAGGACGTGATATGGAACAGCTCTATGCGCGGAATTTTCTATGTAAACACATGGACACGCAGACGTGAAGATGCCTCCAGCAACTTCCATTGAACTCCTTGAAAGAAGTAACGTCGGCTATGAGAGGAGAACCTTTGCGATAGGTTGACGTCTGCACAAGGTTGACTTGACTTACCAGATGGGCGTGGGCTTGTGTATCCTATGTACACCGAATCTCCTATTTCTCCTGATATCGCCGATTGTGCTTCCGCCGTTCTGTGCGACATCTCCTGGTCTGGTGTCAGGATGTCTCCCAAAGTCCTCCGGTTCCCCGTCTCTCTCGCTGCCACATACCACATTTTCCATGACGCTGTTACCATTACGATACTGTTCTTGATCTTGGCCTTGGATTTTTCTGCCCTCGCCTCTTTCTCTGGCGTTGGTGGTGGTGAATTGGTCTGCCTGAGATGAAAGGCATGGGTGCGAATACGTCGTGCGTATCTGGTGTGGGCCCGCGTGTCGGAGGCTCTTTGTAAGGGTCATTGTGCACAGGTAGAGTGATAGGGCCAAATAGCCCCTATAGGCCAGAAGCAAATAGTTGAGCCTAAGGGTCTAAGTCTCTGAGAGGCGCATACGCTACGCAGAAGCCTCTAAATAATAGCTATTTCTCTTAGCATTCGGGGCCCAAAGGGCCCAAAGGGTCCCACGTAACATTAATCCCTAACAAACTGCCCTCTCTTCTTAGGGCTTATCCTCAAGCCCGTCATCTTCGCTTCATCTTCACGTTAAATAAGCAGCTTCTTCGCATTACCATCGTCATCACTTCCTTATATTGCCCTTGCTTTAAATAAGTTGCTCTCTCACAACGCCCCTACGTTGTCTTCGCTTTAAATAAGCAGCTCTTTTATCATGCCCTTAGATAAGTATTCTTCAGATAAGTGCCCTGGATAACTTCGCTTCGGATAAACAACCTCTTCCCGGCGCCTCTGTGTCGTCTTCGCAGCGCTCTCGCGTCGTCTTCGCAGCGCCTTTGCGTCATTTAAGCAGCTCTTTCGTAGTGCTCTTAGATAAGTGTTCTTAGATAACTTTGCTTTGAATAAACAACCTCTTCCGGCGCCTCTGTATCGTCTTCACAGCGCTTTCGCGTCGTCCTTATAGTGTTTTTAAGGGCGGTTTTTTGGTTGGTTGTTTGTGTGGTTGTTTGTTGTTTTTGCATCTCTTCCACTGCTTGCATACTCTCTCTTCTCATAGCCTCATCCTAAGGCCCTTTTTGGATAAGTGGCTTCTTTACATCACCTTCGCTTCGGATAAGTAGCTTCTGCTTTGGGTATGCGACTTCCCCGCAACACTTAGCAATGCCCTCAGCAATCAATAATCTCCAGATTTAACACTCTAAACCTTTAATAGGGCTAGATCAGACGTAAAGTTATCTAAGTGTAACGCCTACGCCGCTTCTGCGCTGCTCTGCCGCTGCTTCTCAGCGCTTCCGGGCACTCTTCAGATTTAATGCTATTTGACGCGAAGTGGCTAGCTTCTTCGTCAGGGGCGTGGCGGCCAAGCACACGGAGCCCAGCGAGATTCGCACTTGCCGCTATAGCGCAGCGTCACTGCTACGCATATAGCTCATCAGCATATGACTTCGTTTTGCTCTGCTTTTAACTATATCTATATATAATATGCTCCTTAGAGTTAGAGGTTGTGATATAGCGGCTCTTAATTATGACTTGAAATAAATATGTAGCTCTTGAGAAGCGCCTTTGTGGCGCCCTTGCAGCGCCCTTGCGGATAATAAAGCAGCACGCCCTTGCAGAGGGTGTTTACACTTAGCGCTTTCGCAGCGCTCTCACAGCTTTAGAAATAGTTAACGTTCTCTCAGAAGAAATAGGGGTCTCACAGCTCTCGCAATAGTTAATGTGCTCTCGTGGCAGTTAATGTGCTCTCGTGGCAGTCAACACGTTCTCGCAGACGACACTCTCTCGCAGTGCATTCGTAGCGCACTCATAGCTGCTTTCGTGGCAGTCAACACGTTCTCAAAGGGTGCTTTCTCGCAGCGCATTCATAGCGCACTCGCAGCTTAATAAATAGTTAAAATACTCAGAGCCCTATCAGTCTACCTCCTAGAAGGAGCGGAGGCTTAAACTGTAAGGGTCATTGTGCATAGGTAGAGTGATAGGGCCAAATAGCCCCTATGAGTCAGAAGCAAATAGTTGAGCCTAAGGGTCTAAGTCTCTGAGAGGCGCGTACGCTACGCAGAAGCCTCTAAATAGTAGCTATTTCTCTTGGCATTCGGGGCCCGAAGGGCCCGAAGGGTCCCACGTGACGTTGATCCCTGACACTCTTCCTCGCCTCCACGCCAAGGTAATGTCAGTATGAGTGGGTTTGTGCTATGACTGGAGACTAGTACCGAGTATTGTTTGTTCTTCTTTTAGGCCAAAAAAGGCGCCTAGTAATTCAACTTGGCTTTCTTTCCCGGGCCCAAATCTCGATCGTCCGTTGCATGATGCCTCATTTGGGTGGGTGAGCTGATACGAGCTTTTTTGTGGATGGGCTAGTAAATTCGGTTCAACCGGAATGATCATACTCGCCATCCAGGCTTAGATGTCCAACCAGCGTTTGATCTGGTTACTTGTGCCAGCTCTTGAGGCCCCGTGATTCCACGCCCCTTGCCAACCTTCGAACGTCAGTTGCAGAATACAACGAACGACAGTAATGTGGGGGGCATCAGGATTTTCTTGTCGTCGAAGATGGGTTTGAAAAGTAAGTAAGAGGCCGCATGCGCGAAGCGTGGGCAACTAGGCTCTACCGGAATAAGAAACTGTGGCAGACACAGGATTGTGGATAGGGACTGATAGTGCATACCTTGGGAGCATATATTTTTTACTTAGCTGGCGGCGTATATGAACCCCTTTCGAAAGTGGTAGCTCTTCCTGACGATGACTCAGGGGAATAGGTGTCATAAATATTAAACGGCCAAGCACCGGTTGGCGTAATGCCAGCATCGGCGGCCATGGCGGTATCTGCAGCAGCATAAATTGCATTCTTCGTGTGTTCTCCGCAGCGGTCTGCTGGTGTTTGGTTGCGAGTGTCTTCAGCAGTAAGTAAAGCGCAGCTCTCGACTGCAGTAACAGCGGCGACAAAAGCAGCATAGGAGCGCGACGTAGAGACAGCGACAGCGATCGCTTGGGCCGTACGCGCAACGACCATGTTGGGATCCGACTCATCAAGAGCGCGAACCATTCCAATGATAGCGGCCGCGGCCGCGGCCTCAACAGCTGCAATGGGCCTAGTCTTGTGTTGGGGGGCACGTAAGATGTCGCGAGGGGGCCGAGTCGCTGGATTCCGAGCCCGAAGGATTTCAAGGCTTTCACTCCCTTCTGTGCTCCTTGGAGGCCGAGAGATGCTCTTGGGCACAAGTTCCAGTGTGTCGTACGGAGGCGGTGGGGCGTCTTTCGGTGCGCTGGGAGTTGCTGGTTGTGGGTTTGGACCTCCAGATGTAGCCTCTTCATGCTGTTTCTTGCCGGTCAACTTCAACTTTCGTCTCAGCCAAGCGCGAAAATGATTCGCCATTGTGTGAGCCTGAATGTCTTTGATTACTTGGGTTGAAAGTGGTTGGTGGATGATACTGGTCGCAGTTGGAGACGGAAAAGCCAGGTCGAGATTTCTTTGATGAAAGCAGTGGGATGTTCTGGAGCTGTGATTATGGGGGTCGGTGTTATCTTTCGATGGCGAGTGTTGAGGTTATTAGAAGCCGTTGAGCCTGTATGCAGTGTGTTTTGGAGAGATAGAAAAGTTTAACCGATCCCAAATGGGGAGACTGTGTATGCTTGCATTCTTTCATATTTGTGGCAACGTGAAGTGACTATTTGCCTACTAGGGAGTGTTAGTTGTGGCTAGTGTTTGACGGCGTCAGGCGGCAAAGTTCTCGCCTTTTTCTTTTCTTCCTTCACCTCCGAGCTGTGACTCTCGAAGGGACGCTTCTTTCTGCACTAATTTTTACTAAGCACACGGTTCGCGACGGCCTCTTCCCCAATGAGCCCAGTCGAGAAATGAGTCATGCGGAATTTCATCACTCAGGCAGGTGGACTTACTTGCTCTAATGCCACTATGCTCCCTATTTGCACTTGTGTCCAGGTATAATGGTCCCTTAGCTGAGAAACTGCTACTAGGTAGTCGAGGCCAAAGTGAGGCGATGGGTACCATGAAGATGCGGAAGTGTGGAAAGTCTGCGTGACCTTCGGCGAATTGGACCGTCAAGGTCCAGCTTAGGATCTAAGGTGAACAGCTTCCAGACGTCACCACAATCCACATTTGCGATCACACATGGTCTTAATTTTGTATGTCGTCGTGCTCGTAGAACCACTTCCCTTCTTGCGTGAGGTCAGTTGACAAGATGAGCAGATTACTACATCCTCACAGACTTTCTTGTTAATGCGTCTTCCAGAGCTGGCATCCTCAAAGAACTCGTGTTGAATATTTAGTTTACTTATTCTCTTCACATGAATGGTGGCCTCTTACAGAATGTCACGTTTTAGTTCATGTCAATTACAATTATCTTCATTACCTAGGTAATTAGCAGGGAGACAAGTTGAATCACTTCAGAACCCGTTGACTGGGGGCCAGTCCATCCTAAGGACTTTGCCTGGGTGGGTCGGACAGGCCCAGCCCACTGGCTGACAGCAACGGCTCACGATTCACACTAACAATAAAATTACACAGCCTTCGAGCAGAGCGACCAACGTGCATGAAGAACAGCTCAGCGTCGCCGTTGTCCTCGCTGCGTGCGAGTAAGGATAGGGCCGAGCCATTCGAACCGCAAAATTCAATGTAAAAAGCACCAGTCATCGCCATCCTCAACAATCCACTCACTCTCTACAGACTCGTTTCCTTGAGCCAAAGGCAATGAGTTCCCTCTCGGACAACCGTCCGCCCTCTCCCGCGAGAGACTTTCCTTCTTCAGGATTTGAACTCGTCGATGAGTCAGAGAAGCTGGACGAGGAGAAGTACGCCTGGTACTCAGTCGAGACCTGGTATCCCGTACGAATTGGGGAGGTCTTCCAAGACCAATACCAAGTCATCACCAAAATCGGCTATGGGACAGCATCAACCAGTTGGCTTTGTCGCGATCTGAAGTATATCCCAATTTTTCCCTAGCAAAAACAACTGTTCCAGGTCTCCGATGTTGATTGTCGTCCAGGAATCATCGATACGCCGCGCTCAAGGTATTCTGCACTGACTCAGAGCAGGCAGATCGGGAGACTGCTGGGTTTGAGCACATAGAATCAGTTCTGGCTAGCCCTGATGGCGCAGAGCATATGGGCTCAGAGTTCATCCGTAGGCTGCTTGACAGATTTACAGTGCCAAATCATAAGGCTGTACAGCCCAGGCCAAGCGTTTGTCTCGTTTACAGACCAATGGGCATGTCGCTTTCTGAGATGGCAACCTATTCCTACGATGACGGAATGCCTGTTGACGTGGTCAAGGGAATCACGATGTACCTCCTTGCAGCCCTCGATTTCCTTCATTCGAAGGCCAACCTCGTTCATACTGGTAAGCTCGAAACTGACCAAGTCGCCGGCCTGGCCTGACCTTCCTCGGCAGATCTTCAAGATGGAAACGTCATGTTTTCAACCGAGTCTGAATCTAGCCTCCAAGCTGTCGTGGAAGAGGAGCTCGATCACCCGTCTGCCCGGAAGATCTACGGAGACGGCCACGTCGTCTTCCTGTCTCGCCAGATCCTAAACAGCGACATCCAGTACCCGACAGTCTGCGACTTTGGAGAGGCAAGATTCGGCAAGGATGAGTACGAGGAGCATGCGATGCCGGATATGTACCGTGCACCTGAGATCCTGCTTCACTTGCCGTGGACCAACAAAATCGACATCTGGGCATTAGGCTTGATGGCAAGTTTACCAGCCCAATGTCCCTGCAAATTTAACATTTTCAGCTGATCTAGATGCATTCGGAACAGGTCTGGAGTATGGTGGAGGGCAGGAATTTGTTTAGGGGCTCTCACGGTGGTAGGTGGGAGTCAGCCCTGCCACATATGGCGCGGATGGTAAGTGTGCTGGGTCAGCCACCACAACATATGCTGGATCAGACTGCGGCGACAGAGAAGTTCTTTGACCAAAATGGTTCGTGGTATCCTACTCAAGGAGCTTGCAACACAAACAGCCTTGATGTTGCCTGACTGACTTCGTACTCCGTGCCAGGCCAACTCAAAGGCGGCCACCAACTCAATCCAACTTCCTTGGAAGAAGAGGAGACCAAACTCCAGGAGGATGAAAAGCGGGAGTTCCTGCGGTTTGTTGGACGAATGCTACAGTGGGATCCAAAGAAAAGACCGTCTGCGAGGGAACTGGCCGAGGATCCGTGGCCACAGTCGGGGCTCAGCGAGGGCGAAGACACGGATTTAGAATCAGGAGACTCGTGAACCTGAGTCAGATGGATGCCTAGACTTTCAGAATGGGTCCATCTACGGCCTATATTACTATATCAGTTATTATCATAGAAACGTAGTGTGTGGGATAGCTGTGCCTGCTAAGCTTTAGCCAAGCCGTATCAAGCTCTACAGTGTCTCGTCTGGGGAACATGTTGTGGGTCCGATGCTGCAGAAATCCTCACCATTCTCTGTACAGCGGCACCAGCTCCCAGGGCGAAGTTGAGTGTACAAGAGGGAGCTGCGAATGCAAAAACAGAAAGCCCATGGGAGAGCCAGGTTTGCACAACGGCCAGGATGCTGTATACATAGGTCAGCAGCTGGGATTCATGATAATTGGGCCTAGGATGCTATTTGCAGGTAGACATCGAAGATGAATTGTGCATTTTCCACAGCTCTCGAGTATTTTACAACTGATGCATCTAATCCGCATTTACATGACCTCATTGAAAAGACAATTAAAAATCGCTAACATCTCCATCGAATCGCTAATCATCGTCATAAAGTTCAATAGCAGTGATATTGTGGCCAGCCACCTGCCACATCAACCGCTCTAGATCTTGTAACTCTCGTCAACGCGCTTTCCAACCACGGCGTCCGGGCGACGCTCGACTCCAGAGAGAACCTCCTTCTCCTGCTGAACAGCGACATCGTTGTTCAGCAGGTGCGAGGGATCCTTAACCCAGAAGGCCACACCGGTAGCCACCAGGCAGAACGGGATCGTGGCGTAGCAGACCATCCTGAATGCATTGGCATACGTCTCCTTGAACGCGGCGCCAGTGGCGGCGATGACGGCGGGTGTGGCCCCGGGCACGGCGTCGAACGCGAAGGGCACGCCGACAGCGTTCTGGATGACGGCCGGGATGAGGGCTGCAAGGTTCGTAGGGTCGAAGCCGGCGCCGATGGCGGCCCCGGCGAGGTTGTTGCCCAGGTTCTTGTTGGCGACGGAGGTCAGGATTGTGCTGAAGATGGCGTTGCCGACGGAGCCTCCTGCCGAGCGGAAGGTTCCGAGGAGACCGGCGCTGACGCCCAGCTCTTCGACTGGGACGAAGAGGCCGGAAGAGACGTACGCAAGGGTGGTTACCCAGCTGTTGAATTGGTTAGAAATTTCCTCAGGGGGAACAGTTGTGGGGTGAAGGAGTGCAGTCCAGGGGAAACTGGATGTACTCACGTGAAACAGCACTGCCCGAATAGCTGCATCGCACTCCAGGCCATCCGGTTTGATGGGACAACCGCAGCGTAGCTGGCAGTGAATGCACACTGCATCAGGAGGGCAAAGATGATCTGGTACCGAACATGCTTGATCTTGTGGACGAAGGACGGAATAATCCAACCACCCAGGACGCCGGACATTGTGGATGGGATCATGGTAATTCCAATCTGGATAGGATCATTCGTGAAAGCGTACAAAGTGATCTGTGGGGCGAGCGTGACGATCGCCTGCCAGACCATGCCAGAGATGAACAGGATGATGAGATGCACGGTGAACTCCCGGAACATGGCGAACAGCTTGAACGGGAAGATTGGGTTCTTCGGCTTGGTGAAGTCGTACCAGAAGCTGGCCACGAAAATGACAGCGCCGATGGTGATCGTGGAGGCAACGAGGGGGACGGAGAAGTTCGCGTGTCCGAGATCCGTCATCCCCACGAGGAAGATGCAGAGGCCGGCTGTGAAGAGGGCAAGGCCAATGAAGTCGAGTTCCTTGAATTCCTGCCATCGCGATTTCTCGTAGTCATGCTGGGGGCGAGAGGGTGGGAAGTAGCACACGAACGTGCCGGCGATACAGATCACGGCGTAGATGATGGCGATGTAGAAGCACCATCGCCATGTCGCGTGGATCAGGAGTTGGGTCGCGAGGTACACGCTGAGGCAACCCCAGGGGATGTTGATGCAGAATTCGGTCCAGCCAAGACCAATGCCTCTGTTGGACGTCAGTATTGATATCAGTCTCCATACCTCAAAGTCAACATACCGGTATTTGTTAGGAAGCAGCTCTGAGATTCCTGGATACCCAACGAAGATAGTGCCAGCGCCGAATCCACTGTTCCTAGTCAGCATATGCGTGAAAGAGGAGGAGGTCTGTCTTAACACCTACATAATTGTTGTCCCTGCAGCAACCTGAAGAGTTGAGTTCGCAACAGCAGCAACGATCTGCATGCTTGTCAGCACGGTACGTACTCCATGGAACGACACCGAGTCCCGAACTTACACCGCCGACCAAAGTCAAGAGCTGGCCAGCCATAAGCACCCAGCGACGGCCGAACACATCACTGAGACCGCCAGCGATTGAGAAAGCAACGGCGGAAGCTACAGACCATCCACCAGGGATCCATATAATGTTCTCCGTGTCGCCCAATTGCTGTCCGATCTGCTGCAAGATACCGGTGGGGAGAAGTAGACCAGCGCTGATAGCGGGTACATACGAGAGGCCCATAAACTGTTTGCCATCTCGATGTTAGTGGAAAGTCAACAATGGCAAATCTCGTCTCAAGGAAAACGACTGACAAAGACGGCCAGTATTGTTGACAACGAAACTCGCGGCTCCGGGGCGTCGGGTCCCGTCTGAACTGGCTGCCCGGCCCGCTGGTAGCTGTCCGTGCTAGGACTTTCAGGGTCCCCTTGGTTGTTAACGTGGGCAACTGTCGGGCCCTTGCCGTCGTAGGCCTGCCCCCGAATCTCGTCCATCTCCATGTTGGCTGTTTATGTGTGTTCGAATCGGGTAGATGATGCTGATTATTTCTATATCGCAGAGAGGGAGAAGACGATAGGTACCAGACGCGTCCAGCGACAGGACGGATTGATTAAAAAGCCAGATGGGTCTCAGATGAACCGTAGCATCGCATGGAGCTACCTGCGCGCTTTAAGGCATCTCGCCGGGTTAATTTCTGCTCTCCGCACACATGGAACATGAACATGCTGGACCCCTGGCCCGGCACTGAAATTCCTAGGCCAGCCTGCCCGCCAAGGCCTGCGGGTCACCGCATTAGGTTTCGCTGTGATGGGCTTCAACGGGCTTAGTTCCGTCCAATAGTGAATTGTTGAGCAAATCCCGCTGCCAGGCTGACGATCACGCCTTGGGTCGAACATCAGCGCCCTTGGCCGGCGCAAGAGACGTGGCCGGCGTTCCGGTCGCCGATGGGAGCCAACGGGAAGTAGATGATGCGTACTACGGTGAAGTGTGTGTTACCACTAGCATCAGATCTCTCTAGACCCTTGGCGCCATTGGGCTACTCTCCTTCGAAGGAACACTAGCCCCTCGCGCTTGTCTTGGTCAAACTCAGCCGGAGCTGGGGCGGAGGGTAGTTTTTACGACCGCGGGGGCTAGAAAACGTGGCGCCGTTCTAGGCCACGAGGTGATGTTGATTGGGGGGAGGCTCACGAAGCCCTGCGGGCGATTAGCAAGATCGTACCCGGGCCCGTTTGGGTGCGATCGGCGTCGTTGAGGCTCAACTTGGGCCCCATTCGGGCCATGGTTGCTGTCACACACCAGTCCGTGCTGCATCATGTACGACTGTATAGTGTTGTGACTACAACATGACTGGCCGAGCTGCAGGCTCAATAAAAGCAAGCGATACGGTGCTGACAATGCAACCCGATCTGACGTCTTTCTGGAAACCTTGGAAGCCAACACGCGCATTGTTTCACAGCGGCAGGCTCAAGAGCACTGCGGACTCGTGCTTCTGTTTGCTCGTGTCTGGCACCGAGGGCTCTCTGCCCGTGTCAGTCGGCAGCACCGCGGGCCCTCTTATGGCCGCCCGACACGCTTTGTTTCCACGCTATCTCTGCCGTATGACTTCCTCAGCCCCCGTCTCATCCGTAGCTTCAATCCCTGAAAGCTGTTCACGGGGAAATGATCCACTTAGATTGCGGGGCCCCGCATTCTCCTCGGCCCGCCTTGGTTGTCAATAGCTGCTCTGGGGTTTCTATGGAGACTCTTCTCGTAGCAGGTCGGCAGGGCTCTTGGCGGGTCTTGAAACTCTGCGCACGCGCTACGGCGACGCCAAAGGGGGAGGTTATTGGGAATTAAGTTCTACCGTATTTCGCTGTGCGCTGCACTGAGTCCCAATCCCCGAATCAACAGTTGGGTTGCAGCTGAGCACGCGCGCCCCGGAGTAACTATTGAGGCAATGTCGGCCTGCCTGGGGCTTTTAGGTTTAGCCATCCGGCGAGGGTGACGTCCGTCACGACCCTTCATGGATGTCAGACTAGGGAGCTGATCAGCACCGGCTGAGCTTCAGCTACACACGGGCTTCCAGAAATGTCGCCGAAATTTCAATTGATGCTTTACGTTTACTGTCAAACCCAACTCTTCCGAACACTGAACAGTTTCAAAGGCAATTCAGTCTCCCTTCGATGACAGCAGCATCCCAACCATCGCTAGCAATCGCACGGGTTGGGTCGGAGCGTGACTCCACTGCTGGCACCGCTTGACGTCGCAGGGGTCACTCACGGACAGCGGTTCGATGCTACCTTCGGTGGGCGTTCAGGCCAAGGCCAGCAACGATCAACATCATGCCATGACTGCCGATTGGTCCGAGTCATGTTTCTGTTTGCTTCATCGATCCGAAATGATACACTGCTGTCCTACTTCATATATCAGCTCACAACATTCGGATAGACTTTCTCGACCAGCCGTGTACCGACCGGACAGGCGACATTTTCGATGCACCTATCGTCCAGCAAGATCTTTTGCTTTGTCCAAGGCCCGGGAAGAAGACTTCCGGGTTCACGGATGGCTATACTATGGTGTTGGGATAATACACCTTCTACATAGAGGACTGAAGAACGGTCAACAGTCGAAGTCGAGGAAAAGGTATGCATGTGTAACGCGATTCATACGAGGATGCGGTTGCAGAGCAGCCAGGCAGCGGATTCAGATGGCTTTCCATATGCCAGGCACTAAGTCGCTTCTTCGGGGGTGACATCTGGCTCCGTCAGCTAAGATGGTGCATGACAGGACCAGAACCACGCTTGCAAAGCCCAAGAACACAGTGGCAAGCACATATGTCAAGGTGTCGTCTATTCTTCAATCACCTTGATGTTTGAGGATGCACGATCCAGAGCTCAAGTAGCGGCTTGCGCCGTTTTGAAATGTGCTCAATCAAGCCAAATCTTGAGATGATTACCTTCACCATCGGATTCCTTTCAATCGAAGGCCATCTCGGCCATCTCAATGACACGCATGAACGTTGGTATCACAGTTGCCTTTTCTCGTCGTTTCACGCTCGTATCAAGCGAAAGAATTCTTCCTTTGCCTGTTCTGCTCCGTCAAATCCAGCCTGGTTCCCATGTTATTACCATGGGCCTGATAATTTGTGGCTAGACCCTTGCGCTCCGGCCAAAAGTGAAAGCCCTCGCTATCTCTGGAAGGATAGATGGCGCACTTGGATATTGCCTTTTGAGGACTTGATGAAGTACCTAGGTAGGTGCCGCACACAGGTTCGTGCTTACTTCTGATTGCTGCATGATCGTGTGAGCCGTGCTGAGTCTACGAACTTGTTTCTTGTTCTTCACAAGGCCGTTACCGATGCTGAAGTTCAGACCAATCCTCTCATTTTTGTTGTACTAGATGACCGGGCTTGCACATCCAAACAAACCAGTAAGCCTGGCCATTACTGGATAATTGAGTCTGTTCATTAATAGACGACTGAAACTGACAACGATCTGCACCTTGCAGTCGAGGATCCATGTCTAGAAGGCAGGGGTAATAGACAGAACACCTTGACAAGTAGAGACTTGGAATGCTGGTGTAGAAATGTGAGGTAATAGATAGAACTGGTCTTGCCACATATTTGCCGACCCAACCAGAGGGTTACGAGACACAGGTCTATTATATACTAAAGATTGCCTGCAGAAGTAGCTATGCGGTCGAAGCACATTTTACTGTTACCCCTCTTTGCAGACCAATCTTTGGACTTCTGTAACAACTATACTGAGACCCTAGTATTCGATTTTGGTTTCTCCACAACATGTTTCAGGGATAATTGATCCTGGCAGCTACGATCCATTGCACTGCGCGATTGTTAGTGACAGGATACAAATACCCGGGGGAGAACAAACAAAAGACACAAGGAACGTAGGCACGTACCAAAGACAGTACCACCAGAGAAGGTAGATTCAAAGCCGTTGGACCCACTGCATACACCATAGACGTAACGGCCGCCATTAGCATCCCACTCGGGGCCCAGCCAGAGAGGGCCCCCGGATTGGCCGGGGATGACGTCCGCGTCCGTGACCATCATGGCCCGTCTCTCGTTGGGGCAGTCCGAGAACTCACCGAGCCTCGCCACCGTGATCTGGCCCTGCCGGTAGGGCTGGGTGCCGCGGTCATGGTCCTCCGGGTAGCCCATGTGGTACCAGGTGTTCTTGTTAAGGTGCTGGTCTTCGACGACATTGGCCCCGAAGTAGCCTCGCTGCTCGCCGATGCGATCCCTGAGGACCACTGGAAAAGGGGTGGTTCGAGTATTAGCCTCGGTGCCCGTGGTGATGTAGTCAACATTTTAGGGGATGGGAAGACATACGGATGGCCCAGTCATTGAATTCCCAGCATGGGGCCGCCCCCCATGGCACGCCCGGATTGAGTACATATTGAACGGCAGACGACGGATACGTGTCCCCGCCGGCGTATGCGGGCTGGAACGTTATCGGGACCCCCTGCTCCGGGATACAATGCAAGGCCGTGGCGACATGGCGCGGGCCGACCAGGGTGGCTGAGCACCAGATACCCCCGAACTGGATGCGGCCGATAGCCGAGTAGGGGTAGTTTCTGTCGGTCCAGAGGACTCGGTCGTCCACTGGGCCTACGATGCCCCGTCTCTCCGCCTGCGCGGCATCGCCAAAACCCCCCGAGGGGGGCACCTCCGTGACGTTGCTCTCGACGACGCTCCTCAGGATCTCGGCGTCGAGGGCGACGAACTCGGGGATCAGACCGTCGTCGGTGCTGGCGATCCCGGCCTGGGACTCCTCGGTGGTACCAACACCGAGAGGTGTGAACACAGGCTCACTGTCGATGGTGGGGAGTGAATACGCTGTTCGTGCAATGCATAGTGCAACAAGACCCGTCACGAGCTTAGCCATCTTGGCTGTCGTCGAGAATTTTCAGAGAGGTAAAAGGGGCTTTTCTGATGGAGGTGAAGGCTGGAGCAACATGATCATGCTTCAGTGCGATGAGCAAGCAGGTATTTATACTTGACATGATTCTCCTCAATGTTTGCATTTGATGCTCAGCATGAAATCGTACGTTGGCTGACTTCGCGACATTATCACGGGGAAGAAGCAGACTATCAACTTTTAGACGAACTCCCAGTGATCAATGTAAGTAATCCTTGGCTTACAGGGGCACATCTGCTGGACTCCTGACCTTCTCCCACAGGCAAATGCTTGGCATCTACTTCGGCACAGTTCTTCTCAGTCTCGGCCAGGTGGTTCTAATGCGCCGTGTACTCCATGGACTGTACTTGGCGCTCGTAGCTGAAGCCCAGTGTGGCTGCACCGAAACAATACACAGCAAGTACATTTTTTATCAGCATGCGACCAGAAGAAGGATGTAAGCTAGGAACTCGGTGTTGTGGCAGTCACTGACTGTAAGCCGCTGATTCCACGTTTGCGAGCTGCTCACAGGCTATCGCCAACGGGTCTATTAGTTTATATAGTGCAGACTGTTTCCCATTGCCTGGCTCTATTGTGACTTCAGCAAGGTGGAACAGAAGAATGACTGCCGTGATTCTACAGCGTCTTCCATGAATTTCTACTCGCAGGCAACTTGTAATTACTTGCAATGTGACCTTGTTGACTGAAACGCTGTGGTACTATCACTAGTACCACGGGGAACAAAATTCACTAGCAGCACATCTTTTTTGTATTCACATCTCCTTCGCGTATTCGACATGATAAGCAAGCCTTTTCTAGATTGGCTTGGAGGTTGTCGTAGGAAGCCATAGGCAAGGCAGAAAAGAGGTCCTAGGCTTGTTCAAACAAATCACCGGATTACACGGTAAACGCTTACACTACATCAAATGGACCAGTCTCGACTCTTGGCCGAATTCAAGCGGACGCCAACATGACCCTTTGGGACGACTACCCAGGTGACTTAACCACTACTGGAGATCCTGCATCGTGCCTGCGTTAGACAAACGTGGGACTATCTAGGCAGCAATATATGAAAGTGGTGGGAATGCGTTCTCTTGGGACCGGAGAGCCACTTGAATGGTCGGGTCGCGTGTGGAGCTCGGATGCCCCCAGACCTAGACACGGAGTGGGGGGTGCTTAGCAAAGAAAAATAAACCTATTTCACGACATGCACTAGCCTTTCTTGGTAGATGGTGTGAGCTGATTTTGACAGACCTGTTGGGGGTGCGTGAGATCAATTACAACGTAAGCATGGCTGGCCGGATACAGGTTGGAGGGTTGCAACCGAGGAGGCATTTTCGCCCGGATAAACGCCAGAAGAGTCAGGGTTTGATCTCGTCCAATACATCTCGATCACATTAACTAAGTAAGCTGATGGGATTTTCAGATTGTTCGTAGGTGTGACACTGTCGCAGGATTCTAATGCTGCTTTACTTTATTACGGCTCATCTTGGCTTCAGTAGCCTAACAAGATAAAGTGCTTTATGTAATTCGGGAGGAACCATAACAGAGCTTGTGGAAACTTTCGTTCAACAGGGACTGCCAGGCTTGACTGATTGGCTGGCGGGAATTGGCAGTGGATCAAAGGAGACGCAACACAAAGCCGTAACAAGCAAAGCGCACTACAACCGAATTGACAATTGCTCGGTCAGTGTGTAAATACCAAATGGGCTAGCTTATGCCAATCAATATACCTTTAAGTTGCACTATGTATTAAATATCAAGGGTTCTGGGACGTAGATCTGTATACGCTGCCCAGAGCCTGCATTGATAGATAGCACGTGCAGCGGAGGGTCCGACGACTTTTTCTATTTCCCTGGGTCACGTAATCTGAGACAATATGCGGATGTTGTGTAACCGCCGGTCAGTCGGCCGGTTTTGCTCTCTAGTCCTTATACCCTGCCGCAGTCTTGAGCATGCGATTCTTTCTCGAAACCCTGTTCAGCACTTACAAATAAATTGATTACATTACATGCCTAGTGTTTACTACTCAAAAACTCCAAACAATATTGCTCCTGTCTCAACAACTCCGCTAGTTGGCAACGTAAGCCCTCACTACACCAGCAATGTACAATTTCCAGCCGCTCGGAGAGAACAGCATACGCCTCCTCCAAATTCAGCCAGCCCTCCGGAATGACCGCATTTCTTGTATTCTGAATCAGCACGACGACAAGATTCCACCGTACGATGCTCTATCGTACTATTGGGGCGACCCGAAACCGACGAGGAAGATCTATGTGAATGACACCCTCCTTGATATTCACGAGGCGCTCTGGGAATTCTTGGACCAGATGCAACGATCCCGAGAGACTGGGAACTGGATCTGGACCGACTTTCTATGCCTCAATCAGAGGAACCACACAGAAATGGGCCATCAAGTACCTCGCATGGGACACATCTACTCGAACGCAGAGAGAACTATGTCTTGGCTTGGTTGCAACGACTCCTCTTGGGTTTCCCGTCCCGACGACTTGTCTATGCCCTCCCGACACTTGGAAAATGATATGAGAATCATTGCCAAAGAGCTGAAAGTCAACGGTCCGGCTGTTCAAAGCTTCTTTGCACAACCAAAGTTGCTTCGCTGGACAGACCTCAGGAAATCGATCCTTGGGACAGAGCATGCGCTCCATTTACTGGATGGGAATATCCCAATAGTGAATAGAGTTCTTGCTAGCCAGGATCTCCCCAAAGCGATAGTTGAAGTTGAGCAGCTAAGCTTAGGAATGATGGAAATACGAATTGCCAACATTCTTTCATCGCCTTACTGGACACGATCCTGGATTGTTCAGGAGGTAGCACTGGCGAAGCAAGCAGTTCTGATGTTCGGAAGGGCAACACTAGATCTTGACGACTTCTTCATCGCTTACAAAGCTTATTGCTACTGTGTGTCAGAGGCCTGGGGCGTGAGAAGGCTCGAATTGACAGTCCCCATTGAAGCACGAGCAGCTGTACATGAGAACAATATCTCTTTCGAGGAAATTCTTCTCTGGGGACAGCATTGCGAAGCTTCCAAGACGGGGGACCGTATCTACGGTTTGCTGGGTCTACTAGAGCGTTGTGGTGGTGGTACCGATAGACTGACCCCTGTCTTGGCTCGGCCTATTGATTACACAAGAGACTGGAGAGAGGTATACTGGGAGATCGTTTTGACGTACCGTCCCCCAACCGACTCGTCCATCGCTTGCGGTTCTGGTTACCGAGACGCTAATGCACGCTGGTTGGACCTCCTGCCTGACTTGGGATGGTCCTTTTCTTGCTCATTTCATGAATGGAATCTGAGGTACGCTGACAACGAGCGCGCAACGCCTCTATGCAGAAACAAGGCTCGTATTGCACTACTTGTCATTGATATATGCAGGCAGGCCGTGATGACCGGAATCCTCATCAACCTACGGTACCAAAACAGCCCGACCGCCTGTTCCTCCTCCTGGCCGACGGAACCCTGCGCGCGTCAGCTTTGGTTTCAAGGTCCTGATGGTAGATCATGCCTACAGATTCAGGACATCCAGATCCTCCTGAGTACCCTGTTGATCGAGACGACTGAAATTCAAGACATGGATGGAGATGAGAAATATCAAGCTGCAGTCATTGGGTTGAGAATTTTTGAATCAGAACGACGAGAGCCAAGGTGGAGTTGTGTCCCTCATCAGAGTATCGACAAACCGCTAGGGCACAGAAGAAAGGTCAGCCTTCATTGTGAAATGACGATGACAACGTTTTCTCATCTTCCATGCTCTTTGCTTTTTAACAGATCGAGCACTTCGTCGTTGCAAGACTCTCACCAGTGCCAAAGCTCTAATCGATATCTTGTAATTACGAAAACAGGATGGAGGCTAAGCTTGAAAGATCTGAACCATGTGTCAGAAAAGGCGCATTGGACGGGGACTCTCGATGTTGAGTACTGAAGTATGTCATCTGTGTACAAATCATAAAGAATGGCGACTGTTGTTTCATATCATAGAGATGGCAGTAACCACATAATGTTGTAACGTCAACAATGCTTTGCTCCAGACCGATAGTGGTTTGTAAATCAGTGCTTATTCAACGCAAGCGAGTAGACTTGCCCCGTGTGTTTTGTCTCGTCGTGGGCGAGGACACCGAGGTGACTGTTGGCGATCCCAATCCAATGGAACACCACCTTCGCCAGAGCGTCAATGACCAAGCCCTGAGAGCAGACCTCTACACCATCAACTGTAGTGTATGTGCTGCGGGGATCATTGCCACGATTCAGAACGATACACACCCAGTTAGAATAGATCAGTGATCAGGGAAAAACCTACGAGATCAATCAGTCCTGCAGCAGTGTCGAAGTCCCTAGGCACACAGTATTTGTAAACCGAACAAGCTTTCGTAAGTAGACATAAGACAGCGGAACCACAACAGAAAGAGCAAGTCACCAGGAACAGTAAGCCATCTTTATATAAGCTACCGACATCCATATTCTACTAGTAGTAACGCTCATTTGTGTGCATGGATACCAGAGACCACTCCATAGACACCAAGGCCAGCTTCATTAGCATCGACTGGCCCATCTTCACTGACAAGAAGCTCTTCACCTATGGCGGCGTTGAAAGGTGCGGCAGCAACTTCCAGGTAGGGCTAATGACGGTAAGACTACGCCGCTCCAGAAATGGAATGCATAGAGCCTCCACGCAGAAAACCAAGCGAATTGCTAGATAGTCTTGAATTCCCGCTTGCTGCATGTCCTCGAGTGTTCGTGTATGTCTATTCTCTCTGGTTCTATCATCTCCAGGGTGCTTAGAAGTTCCAGCACGAGATAAGTAAGACGGAATTTTTGTAAAGATAATCACCATCAGATCGACGTGACGTTTAACGTCAGATTCGCGCAGCGCAGAGCATATAGCCTCAAGAAAGAGAGAGGTACCACCCATGTTTCTGCATTGGGCCACAGGTGGTTGCTAAAACTGGGCCTGATTATGTAATTTCTACCAACCAGGCCACACGGCACAAGGTGCACGGGCCCTGCCTCGGCAACTCTGGGCTATCTGACTCGCTGCCCCGCCAGCCCCGTCAAGTCTCCATATCTCGACGAATATCGGGCCCACTCGCGAGAAATTTTTGTTGTTGCAACTACAACAATCCTCGCTGTCTCGAGGTTTCAACAATCAGCGGTCCCGTAGCTCAGCTGGTTAGAGCGTGGTACTAATAATTCCTTGACAAGGAATCATCGGTGATGCCAAGGTCGCGAGTTCGATCCTCTCCGGGACCAGCTATTATCTTTTGCATGATTTGCAGAGGTTTTCTTTTGCTTTTGACAAGTGCTACTCCGTCGGACTGGTTCACTGGGACTGCTGGAGTGCTCATGCCAGCGTGATTTGCCACATTGCTGTCTGAGTTTGACATTGGAGCACTCTGCTCCCAGAAGGCAGTCAACTTTTATGATAGGAGTAGATAAAGAACATCGGGTGAGCAGCTGGCTCAATTTTGGAAGGCCAAGATCTGCTGTCATTATTAGACTTACCTACATGAACTGGAACACCTTTTCAGACACCAGCCAACTAAGGTGGTAGGTTGCTAGGATCCAGGTGACATGCAGCTGAAAGAACTACAAAAAGTGTGGCAGATATCTGATATCATTTGAACAACAATAGTGGATCAAATGCTACAGGTAAACTTTAAATAGTTTGAACAAAAAAATTATCAGAGGAGCACATTAGCACAAAGGTCCACAGAAATTACACTGGTTCCAGTCGTTTCTAATATGTATATAGCAACGTCCCAGTTGCGCCAGATTGCAGCGTCTTCTGATTCTCTTTGCTGAAATTCATCTTAAAGAGGCATTCCAAGGCAACAGCAGCGGCAGAAACGGCATCTCTTGAAAGCGTAGCTGAAGTATATTAAGATCCATCGGATGATGGCCAAGACACATGGCCACAGTCAGTCTTCTTCTTCCTAGTCTGTCCACATGTGGTTGATACCCAGGCAAAATTTAACCCCGTAAGAATAGACAATGGTCGCAAAGGTACACATGACGAAGTAACAAGTACCAATGATGAGTATGCTACAAGCAAGTTCGAAGTCCAAAACGGCGGGGCATTTGACGATAGTGATATGCCGAAGTCTCTCGTTCAAATGAGCTCATGTATGCTCACTCAGTGCGAGCCAACCGGCATCGCATGTGATGAGAAGGGTTGGAATAAACAAGACACAATGGGGATAGAAGGGGAGAATAGACCAGGTCTTGCAGGCCATTCTGTCGAGATAATACCGGAGATGAAATACGAAGGGCATGTGAAGGCAAGTTTGACATTACAGCTAAAGCGTACTTCATGGTCGCGGAACTGATCGGTATCGACCGCAAATAAAGGAGAAATCTACTTGAAGAAAATCTGCTTAGCCTTTTAGTTGGGCAAAACAACAAATCCTTGAAATGATTGCAACTGCAATATTACAAATCAATGGAAGTAAGTTACCCCTGAGAAGTCAACCAGCCTCGCCGGATACACCGACACTTGTTCCCCATGTCCAAGATCGTATCGGTGGGTTCAGATAGGGCTAGGACGTGAAAACCTACTCCGCTATGGCAGTCTGATCGTTCATCTGCGGGAACGGCAATAGGGGCGTGTTCCGGTGAGTGAGATGACCGGCTTGGGAGAGATCCCAAAGGTGATATTGCGGGATTGTGAAGCACACCCGCCACTTCAGACAAGACTACCAGAGCATCGTTGGAGCCCTTCACGAGATTTGTCATTACTCGGTCAGACAGCGAAGGGTTGCCATATACAGAGCCTCGACGCCAGTCCGAACCGCCGCGATCCGGAAGGCTTGACGGAGCTGCTTCATGGGGCGGTGTCCTCTCCTGTGGAGGCTGCGTGACGAGGCCGTCTGGTGATGCACTGGCGATGGATGGCGGGTCAGAGGGTGACGGCTGGGATGTGGATGACTTCGCCCAAGTCGGCCGGTCTCTATGCTTGGAAGCCGTTGGGCGGCGGTCAAACCGGCAGTCCCGATGTTCCCGTCGGGACTTTGCGCAAGGAGGTTTCAAAACCGGGCTTATACGAATACGATACACGTTTCTTCTATTGGAGCTGCTTTGTAACAGTTCCAAATAGTACACGGCTCAGTTTTGGAGCGATTCAGACCCATAGAACCGTGCATGCACAGTTCATTTCTGGGAACGTTGCTTATTTGGGAAAGGTATAAAGCGCGTGAAGGGTGCAAGGCATGGGAAGGGTGCACGAACGGTGCAAAATACAGTGCACGCCAGCCCTCGGTGCCTTCTTTTAAAAGAGAGGAAAGCACGCCAGCCAAAAGAGAAGGGTAGGGAAGGGGATTAAGGAGGAGATAGAGAAGAAGCTAAAGAAGAGCCTATTTAAATTGGAATGAAGTTACAATTTAGGAAAGCTCTGCATATAAAAAAGAACGAGGAAGCAGCTCTAAGCGGGCTACTCTCAACGCTGAACGTTTTCAGCACTCTATACCCTTCCCAGCCTCTGCACCTTTCCCGCGCTCCTGCACCTTTCCCACGCTCCTGCACGGTTCCCATTTTAAACTGCTCCCAGAAATGAGCCGTTTACTATTTGGAACTGTTACAAAGCAGCTCCAATAGGGGAACGTTTCCTAACAGGAACGGTGCTGGCACGGTGCTGGCACTGCTCAAGTACACCGTAAACGGACGGTATTGTTGCCACCCACCACAAACCTCACCTTCCGGGACCGACAGGAGTCACAGGGAACGTATGTCCGTCTGAACCGAGGAGTGAGTGCTGATATCGGGTCCATTGTGGGACTTTTTTGTCTTCCGCACGCTGTTCAGAAGTTGGTGACGACGGTGTCACCGGTCACAAAGATCTTCAGCCCAGATCAGACCCGGCCTCCTGTCCATGAGATCAATTCTATACAGCAACCGCACCTACACTACATCATTTGTACTCTCGTCGATGAGCTATGGTCTTCTTACAACTTGCCAAGGTCGTGTTGCGAGGGGAAAATATCATCTGCCGCTGGCCGATGTCCCCGCACCGGTCCGTGTCTGTCCATGACTACCTAGGTACCCGCTCCAGTCCGCACTCTCATCCTCTAATGGTGTCTCGCCGCACTCTGCTCAGCACAGCATGTGCTTACGCTGACGTTCCCGCGCTCCGCAGTTCATTTTCACATGTGCTCTCATCGACACTCATCCTCCGAATACCGGACGTTGATGTTGGGATGCAATGAGACCAGGCATGTGGAGTTGTGTACATATTTAAATTGTTCCACATTATCTCGTAGAGCCACTGATTACTTCCCATTAGCACAATTTTCAAACACTTGGGTTTTGAGCCAAACCAGCCCCTGAACGCAGGACGTCTTGTCTTTCCTTGTTACAATCATGTCCAAGTCCATTGTCAATACCAACCCATACCCTTTTCACTTCGAAGCGAGTAAGCCCCTGCCGATCAAAAGAGACGGTCAGCATGTGACAATCAGTCTGGACCACTCCCGTGGACGAACTCCGTCCCTGCAGGCTTCCAAAGTCCGAGGCTTGATGCACGAGGCACACAAGGACTCTTCCAAGATCCTTGCCCTTGTGTGCAGCTACGATGCGCTCAGCTCACGGCTTTGTGAGGAGGCAGGGTTTCCCATCATTTTCCTTGCCGGCTATGCGATGTCCTCTGCTTTGGGCCTTCCAGACACGGGTTATATCGCCTTCCAAGAAGTCGCTACTAAGATACAAGAAGTTGTTAGGGAGACTACTATCCCAGTGATTGTCGACGGCGATACTGGCTACGGAGGCCCTATGAATGTGCGAAGGACAGTGGCAGGGTACGCATTTACCTAGGTAGTCATCGTTTTGACTGTTGCAGCCCCTCATTGAACGATGTTATCTAACTTGAAGCATGTAGTCTGGCGGCTGCTGGTGCCGCCGGGATCATGATTGAAGACCAGACTTGGCCGAAAAGTCAGGCGGGCAGATAAGCTCAGCTATCTTCCTCAAAAAAAACATTACTGACGAGTGTTGTGTAGGATGCGGCCACACAGCAGGCAAGAGTGTGGTCTCCAGAAGTGAGGCGTACGCCCGTTGGCAAGCTGCAGTCGATGCCAGGGACGAAGGCCAGGACATCTGGATCCTTGCCCGAACCGACAGTCTTATCCTCGGATACGACGAAGCACTCGCAAGAGCAACAAAGGCAATCGAGATCGGCGTGGACGCTGTTTTCGTGGAAGCTCTACCCGACCGTGAGACCATGACACGTCTGAGGAAGGACCTGGACTTCCCGTTGTTGGCGAACATCATCGAGGGCGGCAAGACGGACAACCTCTCAGCGAAGGAGCTGGGCGAGCTGGGCTACAGCGCAGTGGCCTACCCTTGGACGCTTGTCGCGGCCAAATTGAGGAGCATTCGCGAGACTTTGGAAGCGATCAAAGGGTCTTTCAATGTTGGAAAGCCTCCGACTGTTCTGTCTTATGCCGAGGTCTGCGAAGGGGTTGGTTTTAACGAGTATTTTGAACTGGAAGAGCGGTACCAATATGAGGGAAGGACTACGGGACAAAAGGGGCATCAATGGAAAGACTAATGTGTCACCAGACTGAAGCGCGTTGGATGCGGGAGATTGAGACTCGTGAACTCTATTGTCGAGCAGGCTATCGATGGGACATATATCAAAATTACTGGGTTCGAGTTCGGAGACCGCTTCGTTGCATGTGAAGTAGATGAAGCAGTCAACTGGTGTTTTGCTGAGGTGACGTTTGAAGAACATTTAGTCGAGTTGGAAGCGAAGCTGCAACGCCTTGGTGGCTGCAGCGCACTATCACGTCCTTCCAGTGCTTGTGCAGTACATATCGTCCAATTCTTGGTCTTCCCTCACGCCATGGAAATTCCACACGGAAGGTCAAACTGCGTATAAGTACATAATTGAGGCGAGATAAAAGTTCCGCCCGGCCGCCAGCCTTTCCCCCCAACCTTCCGAAATAAGGTGCTGCAGATAGATCCCTGATAGCAGCCTGTGCCAGCCCCCAGGGATGATGCCTGCTGTCTCAACATACCAATACTGGTCCGGCACCTCGTTATCCTGAAGGATCTGTTGTCCGCTGGATAGGCTTCGAAGGAGTGGAAACATCACTCCAAGTGCGCAGTAGCGTCGATACTTGAGATCCTAGGAGGATTTAAGGCGGCACCTTGGCGCAAGATTAGCTTCTTATTGTCATCTCTGCCGGCTTATTGCATTCGCTAAAGCAAGTCCTAGGTTAGGACGGGTCAGTGTCAGACTGATTCCTGCGGGAATAACGACTCATTCTTGCCTTTCTGCGTTTTGAAACAAGTCTAACATTGAGCTCCCATAGACACGTCGTATAGGCACACGTGGAATTGGTTCGCACGCTCCTGTGTCGTACCGGTACGACAAGCTAATCACCTTGCCCATGTTTTAGCTGGGCTAGACAAGCTAATGGTGGTCCGGGACGCGAATCAATGGACATTTATGCTCCTGATGGCAGATCTCAATTTCTTCCACCCAAACACGTCTTTCGCGTGTGTGCCATACAAGCTATCGCGTTACTTGATCGTGTGGGAAGGAAACCTCCGAAATCGACATTGATTGAACCGACCATGTCCCTGCATGTGAATAAATAGGCACACCTTAGTCGGTCCCGAAGGACATGGCGGGATGCTGGAGAACCCGCAGAAAGGAAGTACCCTGGAGCGAACAGGGTAGGTTGCAAGGGGACGAGTTGTATCATACCATCCCACGCGCCAGCTACGAGCAAAACTCTCAGCTGTTATTCTCGAACGTGGCACAGCTGCCGTCTATTTTCAGCTTATCTGTCGCCCATCCTCAAGCCCTAGAGTCGTGATTTGGGTCTACACCAGCCCCACAGGGTCGGTCTGCAAGTAGTCTAGGCCGCCGGTTTGAGATTGTGTGTGCTATTGATCCATCTGGCAGCGGCCTCATTCGATGTGGTCTATTAATTGTCTTTGACGCATTCAGATAGCAGAACATGGGTCACGGGCATGGTCTGTACGGAGTAATCCGGTGTCTCCAGACCTGGCCAGCCAGTCTCAACGGTCCAATCCCCGGTCTGACTTGGCTTGAGGATTCTTCGTTCTGTGCTAGAAATGTTAGGCACACGATATCAGGATTGCGACCACGCTCCTGAAGTACTTGGGCAGGCCAATGACAAGGTCACGCACACAAATATAACCTCCTTTTCGTTGCTCCAGACCACTGAGATGCCTTGACACCTTGAAACGTAGTTGTCACTCTGTACTCCGAGCAGACCCACTTGCAACATGATGTCTCTCCTCCTCCGCCCTGTTCATCCATACACCACCTGGTCACCCTTTAGTCGGACAGAACGTGGTCGTCAGGATCAGGATCCGTAACATAGCCTCTGAAGCCATCACGGCCTCGATACACAATAAGAACTAGTTCAGACGGCCCATACCCGCAACAGACTCCCGGGATGAGAGCTCCCAACTAAGATACCAGATGATTGCTGGTGAGATACAGGATTCGAAACATGATCCTCGACTCATCGTGGCCTTGATGGAAGATGGCCCTTCCCCCTGACGGCCGTGTTTTCGACTTGATACCATGATGACAAGAACCATCAGCCAGTAAAGACTGGTAAGGATCCATGGAGATGTCTGCCAGACGGCCGAATATAAAAGGCGAGGCAGAGCTCAGCAAAGGTTTCTCTCTCCATTCATCATCATCATCAACTTGTTCAATTCTGCCAACCCCATTCCGTTAAGCATACCTACTCTTCATACTTGCCGGTCAAGTTCCACGTCGCTAAGCCCTTTAAAAACAACAACTTCATCTATTTTCACACAACCCAACCGCTAAAATGGTTTTCCGCTACAAGTGCTGCTCCTCTTGCGCCCCTACCGTCCGCCACTACCTGCAAAAGGCATGGGGAAGCTCCGTGTATGAGGACAGCTACGGCTCTAGTAGCGTCTTCGAGATCAACATGCCTGGTGAGTAAGATGCATACAGGACCTGGACCGGCTCATCCATGAACCAAAGACTCCGCCCCCCCCCCCCGCTCAACAAGGGCGGATCCCCCCAGCACCATGAAGGATCTCTAGATAATCAGGCTAACTCTTTGATACTTCCAGACCCGGGTACGGCTGATCAGAACTCCCTGATCCGCATGTGTTTCAGGGCCGCAAAAAACAACGTCGCGCCGCATGGAATCCTCCGCCTGAGCAGCTCCTCGCCCCGTGGCAACTACAGGTGCAAGTACGCTTAGATCTGGTTATATGGCACCAGTGGCTGTATGAGCGAAGGTGACCTCGTTTTGATTTGCTGCTGGGCAGTAGGCGAAATCTCGGGGGTACAAGATCGTGTTTGGGCAGGTTCCAGCTGGTTTGGGCTGTCAGGCGTTCAGGGCAAAGAATAATCTCGCTGGCGAGATTTGATGTGGTCATAGAAACAGTCTTTCTTTGGTAGCGCTTTACTTCGGTATCCCTCACACTCGCTCAATATAGATCTTTGCTACAATCATGTCGTTTTGACTTGCCGTCCCACGAAACACCCCAAAATACTCCGGATTGCATCTCAATGAGTCAGGCGAAGTCTCAACCAAGACTTGGTCTCGGATTGCCTAGGTACCTACCTAGTTCAAGTAGAGTAGAGACGGATTACGCGCAGCTTAGTCCACATTTGGCCTGAACGAAATGAGGGAATTCCATTCCACACCCGCTCGCTACCTATTGGCAATCTACCTAAATCTCTGTTGTGTCCCAAATTCTTGTTAGTACATCATTTAACCCTCTCTTCAAACGGAAAATCAGATCACTCCTCAAGCAGTCCCAGTTTTTCTTCATCCCTAATGACAGTGGGGCTTCTCAGCATCCTCCTCATGCCATGACGCCTTCGCCTTTCTTCTTCGTCCTCAGTCCTTTCTCCATCGCCAAATATCGGCTGGAAGACCCTATCATAACCAAGCCACACCACGTGGAAAAGGGTCTCCATGAACAGCCCCAACCACAGCGGGACCTTGCCTCTGTCATCGGCCAACCACTTGCTCAGGCCGAGGAATAGCCCCATGACAGGCATGGCCAGCCCGAGAAAGAGATACTGCCCAATAGTCTGCCGCCTGGATGTGATCGTGTACGGCTGCAGCTTCGCCAGCCACTCCTGGTACTCGTCCGGCAGCCCATGCTCCGCCGCGCCGTCTGTGATGAGCTTCAGGTACCGCGCGGAGGGCTGCGCGTACTCCGGGTCGGGCCGGATCGGCCGGAGCAGCATGTCCTTCCACCAGTCCTTCAGTCTGTCGAGCGGGCTCTTGTCGTCTCCGTCATCTCCGTCACCACCATCGTCCCCGTCCCTGGCTAGTTTCGCACGCTTATCGTCACCCCCGTCATCACCATCGCCGTCACCCGGCTTCTTGGGTATCCGCGGCGCGTAGAGCGTATGCGCGAAGAAGGGCTTCGGAAGCTCCGGAATTGGTGGGTCCTCCGGGATTCCAACCTTGTTCGGGATGGCGATGCACGGCACTAGGATATCCTGATATGCAGAGCCGCCGCCTTCGGTCTTGATGATCTTCGCGTAGTCCTCGGGCGTGACCTCGTAGACCACGCCGATAAGGCCCTTGTCCCACTCCGGATCGCCAGTAGCATTCGTTTTGACGTCTTGATGCACTCCGTTGCGCAGTACAGTGGCGCTCCGGTCCTTACGAGACCTTTCCTCTGCCTCCTCGGACTTTGGAGGGAACGTATACGGTGGGGGATGAGGAAGGTCGGGCACCTTCCCCGGCGGGTCGGGGATCGGCGGGTGCTTCGGCACCTTTCTCAGAGCTGTGTTCGCGAAGCATGGCTCCTTGTACGGGATGCCAGGAAGATCAAAGGTCAGCCGCAGAGACGGGGCGGAGACGTTGATAGCGGAGACAGGACGGATGCCGCGTTGGCCGAGAAAAGTCTGGGCGCACAGATTCGAACCGTATGCGAGGTAAAGGACTGTTGGTACGGAGGCAGTATGGTCGTAGAGATAGTCGTTCGCTGAGGGCGACGATGAGGGGATGTGATCGGCGGGAGACTCCTTGGGTGTTGCCCGCTGGAGCCGATCTGGGGATGTCCGGGGGATGCTCGAGACGGGTGGATAGTCCTGGGTGGGGACCTGGGACTCGAAGTCGAGATTCCAGACGCGGTCGAGCGTTGACTTGACGCAACTGCTCTTCGGTGATGATGAGGTCTGCTCCATCTCGACCGTTTTCCTATGTTTGCTCGTGGGTGAGGAAGGTGACGAGGCGAATGTTTCAAAGGATCGACGTAGATAAGAGGTCCTTGTCAGCTGCCCGCGTCGCAGGAGCTTGGGCCTGAATGATGATGCATGCTTGCAGATCAGTGGGGACAATGCCAAGACAGCCCTCCCCTGCAACGGGCCTGGACTTTTTGCTGACGGACAGCTTGGTTGTAGGAACCTACCTTCCACACGGCCCAAATACTGTGGAAGCTGGAAAGTTCAATTATGGAAGTATCTGAAACGTTGCTATGATTCCTCTGTGGAGAACCTTGTGCTCTGTCCACCGCTCACATAAACATCAATAACCACCATTCGTCCTTGCGATCTCTCACGCCCCGTCTTCCACTGGCTCCCTCTTCCGTATGTTCACCCAGCCCATCCCCCACGCCGCGGTAAAAGACACGACGGCGAGCGCCGTCAGCAGGTAGAAGACGGCGTTGACGCTGTCCGAGAACGCGAGCAGCAACCCGTCGAGCTCCGGACTCCCAGGCGGGAGCAAGGCCCGCACCGCTTCTGCGCCTCCGCCCACCGCGAGCGCCGCCTCGGGGCTCACCGACGGTGCCAAGACCGAGACTTGTCGCGTCAGGGTCTGCGTGAAGATGACATTGCCTACGACAGTAAAGATGGCCGCCACCAGGTTCTCCACGAATACCATGAAGGCGATCACGGTCGGGCTCTGGGCTGGTGTGACGGCGTTTTGCACCGCAATAATACACTATTCCCATCAGCAAGAGCCGACGTAACAGGCGCAAGTTGCACTCCAAGATGGAGGGTTGCCAAGTCGGGGGGAAAGACTCACCATTTGTAGTCCCATCCCGCGTAGACCGAACAGTGTTTGGTATCCGATCCAATCTGCTGTGGAAGTATCCGGGTTCCAGGTTGATATCAGACCGCACGCAACGGCAGTCGTTGCTCCTGCAAGAATGCTGAACGGGATATAGTAACCAAGCCTTCCCACTAAAATACAATCTAGTCAGCTTCGGAAACTTCCCCGTTCGTTGATTGTGGGATCATAGATGGCGCCATGTGGTAATTGGAATCGAGGGAACAGGTGCATTCCACTTACCAAGAGCGCCAGTGGCAACTAGGGACAACAACTGCGTCAGGATGGACGGCAGCGTGTAAACACCGCTCAGCGAGGGGCCGACGCCCCTGACAGCCTGGAAGTAAATGGGGACGTAGTTAACCCCGACGAAGTTGTTGACAAACAGGGACGTGGTCTGGATGGTGCTTGCCCAGATGACCCGTCTCTTCACCACGTGAAAGGGTATGAGGGCCCT
This sequence comes from Diaporthe citrichinensis, assembly GCA_014872995.1. NCBI lineage: Eukaryota > Fungi > Ascomycota > Sordariomycetes > Diaporthales > Diaporthaceae > Diaporthe > Diaporthe citrichinensis. Next base: position 247,868 of record JADAZR010000030.1, read on the forward strand.
CTCACCGCCAACGTGCCATTCCCAGAGGCAGAACACGATCAACATCGCGCCGGAGCCGGCGAACAAGCCGATGACGATAGGCGAGCTCCACCCGTACTCAGACGATCCCCACTCCAGCGCTAGGAGAAACATGACAGTGGTCGGGGCGAACAGCGCGAAGCCCGTAAGGTCAAGGTTTGGAACGATGCTCTGGAGCAGGGCGAACGAGAATGGTGGCTTGAGCGTCTCGTCTGGGACGTGCGTGAAGAATAGCAACAGTCCGGAGACCGCGCCGATGGGGAGATTGATGTAGAAGCCTGCAACCTGTGAGCCGAGAAATGGATAGCGCGCCGTAAGGCTACAGGCAATGTGAATACTCACACCATCGCCAGCTCACGTATTGCGTCAAGGCGCCACCTATCAGCGGCCCCACAACGATACCCGTCTGGCAAACTTGGGTACATGGTCAGCTCACAGTTCTAAGTATATTCGATTGGATTTACTCACCTGCAAATACTATACCGTTGTAGACTGTTTTTAGCGATCAGAGATTAGTTTCGAACTTTTACGAACGGTGATTCCAAAAGCCGATCGCGAAAGGTCAGCTAAGTCGTCCGCGACTTACAAGGCCGTTTTTGCAGAGGCACTGCTCCTGCGATCAGGGTCAAGGCCCCATTTTCCAAGCCCGAGCTTCCCAGGCCGGCGACGGTACGACCGAAGATGAAGAACATGGACGAGGTTGAGACAGCGCAAAGCAAGGAGCCGATCTCAAAAATGAGTGAGAAGAATAGGAACGTGTGCTTTGCGCTGAGGTAGGTGTAGAGCTTTCCGGTGAGAGGTTGCAAAGCCGCGCTGGTGCCGGGATTAGATCAGTCTCAGTTCAGGAGTAAGTGAAAACTGCTTTCATTGTGGTTCTTGTTGCATTTTGGATCAGAGAGAAAGACCTACTTTGAAAGCACATAGGCGCTTCCGTACCATCCGATACTGTTGAATCTCCATGTTAGCAGTCTAACTCTTTCTACTTTTACAGTTTGAAACCCCTCGAGTCGAGAATCAAGGCATCGGGCAGTCTCCTGGAAGACTCCTGGAAGACTCCTGGCTCTCGATGAGGACTCAACAAAAGGGAAGTACGGGAAGGAGCTCTTGTTGAAAAGAAAAGTACATACTCTTGGAGCCTGTGAAAATCAGTCGTAATGTACGGGATAGCCTGAACCACGAGACCGACGAGGTAGAAAATTCGTCAGCCATCTGGCGAGGACCTCGGAGTAAAACAACCGTTTTCGTCGTCTGGGGAGACGATAAAGGATTCTGGGCGCACAGCGATTCCAGAGACTATGTTTACTCACCGTAGCCGTTATGCTGAAATCTAATAAGACGAGGAAGAAAACACAGATAATGCCAAAGAGTGCGACGTAGAGCTTGTATCCGGTGATGTACTCGTTGTCTTCATCGCCGAAGTGATTCTGCGAGGCAGGATTCGCAGCGGGTTGTGCTGCGTCCGGGACGATCTTCGAAGCGGTCGTCGCTTGGATTCCCCCTTGAACGTGGTTGTCCGTATGCGCAGCTTTCTCTGGGTCTGGGCCTCCCTTTTCTAGTTCAGTCATGATTGTCTTTTCTCTCCCTTCAGCCTCTTCTGCTTGACTTGACTGTATCTTATCAGGAAGTGAAGTCGACGGTGACGAAGATGGTGTATCCCCTTGCTTTGAGTGCCGTTCTGGTTCTGGCGTCATTTTTGCCGGATATGATTATTGTCGTTCCCCGCCCACAGGTAGGCAACCAGTGGCTGTGTTACAACTAGCGAGGACAAGAGAATGGAAGAGCCCAGATGGCCTGCAATCTAAGGTATAAATACTGGCTGGGGGGACCTGTGACTGGAGGTTCAAGTAAAATGCCACCATTCACCGGCTCTCGAAATCGTTTAACGAGAGCAACAAACAAATAGGTTCACAGGCCGGACGGCGGTGACCAGGGGCTCGGACCAGGATTACGCCGACCCCAACAAACACTGCCTTTCCCTGGGTACTGTATTGGAGCGGGTACCGGCGGCTATTAACGCGTCTCACTGCTGCTTCAGCAGCAAGCGAATGGCTTCCATTGTTTCGATCTTCTCTGTTGTGATTATCACCTTGAGTCACACCTCAGCCAAGACTCCAAGGGCATGTTCCCAATCCCCGCGTTCGGATGCTAGTAAAGTCTCGAGATTGACTTTCCCTCGAGTTACTCAAAGACAAGTGTGTAAATTCGAGTACAGTGTGGGATAAGGCATGCGACAGCTGTCTGACCGTCAGAAATTTACAGGCGAGATGTATTCTATTACGTTACAATGCTACTGCCAGTCTCGGCTTTTCATGATTCCCACTCTTGTCATGCGGCAAAACGTCGGCAAATAGGGACCTGGAAATGATGCATTTAGTGTTCACTGAGCGCCCGGCTTACCGCAGATTCTGTGCCTCGGAGTGGAACGACAACCCAGATATCAATGCTGGGTCTGTCTAAAGACTTCATGCGATGGCCCAAGTCCTCTTGTCGTGTCAAAACTCTAGGGTAACTGCAGCATACGAAGTAATTCCTCCCATCTTGTCCCCCAAACAGCCTAGCTCGCATCCACCCTCGAGCGTATCGCAACGACAACCAACATTTAGACATACGTCCCCTTTCTCGGCCCAAAGTACTCGCCTTTTGGAAGCTCGAGCCTGGCGCACGAGGATGCCTCGCAGCCGCCTTCAGGGTCGTTACCCCACCAGTCGATCGTATAACCTTGATAATGGACGGCGAAGAAAATAATTACCGCAGCGATGGCGATGGCAGACGAGAACCCGGCCGACAGGATGTAGTTGTACTTTGACCAGAAGGCGAGGTAGCGGCGGCGGATATAAACCATGCTGTACCACGCGGGTAGGAGGGCGGGCCAGATGTAGGCGATGTTGTAGGGGGCCCAGTGGATGCCACCGCTCAGGATCATGACTGGGTGGATCTTGCTTATCCAATGCGACTTTGGCAGCCGCCTGGTCAGGAAATAGAGTACGATGGGGAGGGCGAAGCCGACGGGAAACGCCGACATCATTGCCGTGTACTGCGCGCCGGTGCCGAAGACCTTGCGAGCGCCGAGACTGCCGAACAGGACGGCCGCTGTGAAGTACGTGTTGACGCCGGGGCAGGTGAACCTGTTTGGCTGGTTGCTGTTGCCGGAATGTCAGCCTCCTCAGTTGTAACACGGGTCCCCGGAGTGGGGAATAAGTCTGTGGTCGATAGAACAACGGAAACGTTAGGTGCCACTTACGCCTCGCAGAGGTCAGGAATATTCATGATCTGGAAGTTCATGACGCCCGTGCATACGAATGCAGACACTGTAGTGGCCACAACCTGCGCTGTGAAGGTGTGGCGCTGTGGGATCTTGAGGTAGTGGGCCAGCTTCAGATCGTTGGCAAAGTCAAGAGCATGTGCCGTGGTCACGTATCTGCCGACAAGTGCATTCAGTCAGAGGCGATTTCATGGGGGCATTTATCAACACAGACAGACGTTTGTCAAGATGGAACAATACGTACCCAAAACACTTGAAGAAGTTCATGGCTAATGCGTTTCCGGGTTGCCACCCACCGCCAATGAATTCGGCTAGGACGCTGCGAAGGTTCCACATCAGAACTGTTCTGCTAACCGCACGAGGGTGTCGGGGACGTTAAGGCGGAAACTCACTTGAACTCGACCTCCATTCCAGTCGTCGCCTTGATGATGCCGGTGGGAATAACAAAGACGATTGCAAGAGCAAGGCCGAAAAAGACAACACCCACGCTCGTGAAGGTCGGCCAGCCTGCAATGGCAGCACACCCCAGGGCAATAGCCACGATGTTGAGAATCGCATACCACCACTCGGGAACTGCAGCAGTCAATCAGCTAGTCTGCGCTGGAGACCATCGTAGGAGATCGCAAATTGGGTGGATGTTGACCTCACCTTCAGAGTAAGACCGCATCAGCCTGCTGTGCACATCAGTGAAGTCGTCGTGTGCGCGAAACCCCTTCTTGAAGCTCTTGACCAGGCTGCGGAAACCAAGAGCAATGTCGTGCCGGTGGTAGAGGTAAGCGTATGAGATCGTGGCAGCGTAGACGGCGAAGAAGAACCAGTAGCTGCAGATCCAGGCAGCTGACACGAACACGGGGGAGTATTCCTGGTACTTGGCCTCATCTAGCCAGCTGCGGTCGTCCAGGATGGCCGAGACGTTAAAGGCCTTGCCGTAGTGGTTGAACATGCTATTGGAGTTGATCGGCAGATAGCCGGTATTGTATGCGTTGGTGTAGTATATACCGATAATTACCAGCCCTCCGAGGAAGGTGCCGAACAGGATGTTGACGGTGACACTGAATGGGATAACGAGTGGGTCTATATAGTGGGTGATGATGTTCCAGTCGAAGGTCGGCAAGGGGTTGAAGCCCAGACCTTTGTTCATTCCCGTGATGGTGGCCAGGGTTAAGTTTTGCGGTGCGATCCAGGCGATCCAGTTGAAGAGACTGAGGGCGGTGAATATGTAGTCTGGAAACCAGAAATACACAAACATGAAGGCGAATGCTGCAGCAAAGAAGCGGTACTGTGAAATACTGAACACCTTCTTCAAGGGGCCTGATACGGGATAATTGACCTCTAATAAATTTCGAGAGAGTATGGTAAGCAAATGAAAACATCACACACTGTAGGCCATCACTTTTGACTGACCATTGTGGAGCGCCTTGTTCAGCGCAATGGTCACCAGAGACCGCGGGTATAGACAGAACGAAGGATATACCAGGAACCTTCTCGAAAGCCCGGCGAAGCCGTAACCCATGAGGTTCGTGGATAGCGCCAGCAGAATTTGGTACGCAAAGGACTTGGCGTACTTTTGCCCAAAGTACTTGTCCATCCATTGGGTGAAGACTAAGCCTGGCGTCAGCTCCAATTCACAGGTGGTCAAGTTTTCCCGGGGGAGACATGAGCTGGTGGTAGCCAGTGTGAGTGATTTGAGGGGTCAAATTGGCATACTGATATATCTTGAGCTCGGCATCGTCGACCCAACACTCGCCATGATGGAGATAAGCATATGCTCCTTCTGGTTGAATCTGCCCGGGTTGAGGCTATGACGGACACCAAAGAGCGTGAAGCCAACATCCGGCAGGAACCTCTCTGCGGCCTTGCCGACCGGGAAGGCCAGCAGCTGGACGACCGTCGTGCCGAGGGTTATACTGGGCTGGCGGACCATGAAAAGCTGGTTGACGAAGGCGACCAGGACGACAAAACCCATGCCGATGACCCAGACCCGGATGGTGCTCACGGGCATGGAAGGGTCATCGTGCGCATCGACCACGGCTCGGACCTCGGCATAGGGGCTGTTCGTCGTGAGCAGGGCGATCTTGATCTTGGCCTCGCGGATGGCACGGGCATGCTCCTCTGGTTTCTCGAAGTGATCGCTGTTGTCGACGAACTCCTTGAGATGCTCCAGGGCAGCTGATGGAAAGTTGGGGTCGGTTCCGTGGGTGTAAATCAGCTGCTCAGCGAGCTGTCTCCGGTCGATGTCAGTGATCATACTCCAGTTCAATTGGCTTGATGCGAAATCCGTCTCACCTCCTTGGAATCCTCCAGGCTGAGGTCCCGTGCAGCTTGCTGGGCCTCCAAGACCTCCTCAACGGTAGCCTCCAATTCCCTACTGGCGTCTTAGCTCGATTCTGCCAACCGAGATGTTGACATTGTGCCAAATTCTGTTTACCTTGCGATCTCCTCGACAGAAATCTTGATGTCAACATCATCTAGTGCCTAGGTTAAATCCTTTCAGTCATACATTTTCAACACGTGTATTACTTTCAGAAGGTCAATGTGGAGATCTGCTCACATCTGGTATACGTAGCGCCTCGATAGCGTCGTTTCCCACCGGCTTTTCTGCGACGATTGCCATTCTTGCTGAGCGCTGAGTAACAGAATGCGAAGATTCACGGAGGACTCGAAGACAGACACCAGTCGGTAAATGCGCGAGACTCAGGACGTTGGCATCTACAGGACCTAATAGTCAGACTGCAGAGCTGCACCTCCTATGACCGATGCCATCTTTGAGGTGGACCTTGGAGCGCAGTAACTATCTTATTCTCCACGGCCAAGATCGAACTGGTCCACATCGTCAACATTGGATGAGGGGCTGGCGGTCTTGAATTCCACTTATGGTATTTCCCGTATGTCGTGATGATAGTAGGGTTGGTTTGCATTGCAACCTCGTGGTGACTTCGACTGTCGTGATAGCAGGGTTTGCATCGCATCATGAACCGAGATCCATTTTGATTGTTAAACGCTGGCTGTAACGGGTCTAGCCGGCCGCGCGGCCAACCAAAGAGAAGAGTTAGGCGTCTTGGCAGCCATTGTTGAGACTGGCACACAATTTGAGCAGAGATAATACAAGTCAGGTTCATTCGATAAATGGAGTCTCTCTATGTATTTATGATGTCTATAGCTCTGTCAACCTCTCCCCGCCCCTTTGCCCCACCGCTTTGTGCGACTTGCCATTATTCGACTGGACCAGCCATACCTAGGTGTACAGTAACTAGGCCCTCACAGGCTTTGGAATATCCGTGGCAGCAAGCGCTCTGGTTATCTGCTTTTCCACAGTGCTCAGTGCGCTGGCAAATTTGATATCTGCCTCCTGGCCCATTTCGACAGTCTTTCCGGAGGCGACATCGGGAATACCGTAATACTTATCCCAGATTTTTGTCACGGCATTGTACGTTGTTTTCCATTCTGGGTACAGTATTCCCTGGTCATCTTGCGCCCTAATCTTGTGCATCCACTTGGGGTCTAAATAAGGTGCGTTAGGCGTCCGAGTTGAGTGCTAAGGAGAAGCTGTTAAGGGATTCATGTGTAGACTTACCAGCCTTATAAGCGGACGCCCAGTCCTTCATTTCGATGATCTTTTTAACAATCGCGTGGTCGACCATATACATTTTCGACTTCGTCTCCCAGTCTGTTTTCGAAAGTACCAATATGGCAGGAATCCCGATATAATACCCGGACTTGAAAGGGTCGGGAGAACCTTTGGTGTAAAAGAAGTGGGCCAGACCACCAAATGTCCGATCACACCACTCCCATCCCGCCTCTCCCTCGTCAGCATTTCCATATGGCCCCAGCGGCGGATTAAGGGGCGGCGTCCGAACGCCTGTGCGCCCTGAGAGGAACCCCGTGCCGCAGTGTACAATCTCGTGGGCAATTGTCACCGCGACACAAAGGACGCCACGATCAAAGCTCATCTGAGCATACTCTTGGGTGCTGCGATGTTTTTCAAGTTCCGTCTTGGTAGCGGTATCCGCCTTTTTCAGTCCTTTCTGGATATCTGCGTTGATTTTGCTTTGCTGTGCCATGGCATTTTGAACGGCGTCAGCTGCTTCCAGAAGGCCCTCCACCATCTGATGGCATTGTCAGCGTTGTAAAATGAGTGAATCTGAAGGATTGTCTCTTACTCCTTTGTTCAGGTAGACAATCGCTGCTGTCTTTGGGTCATATTTGTCCATGTTGAACCCCCAGCTCAGTCTCTGAGATAGTCCATAATGGCCCTTGATGCCTCGCGAGACACAAACCGCGAGACCTATCTCTCGAACCTTTTTCAAAAATCCATTGACATACACGGGCATCTCCTCGATCTTCTTTCCAGCATATAGACCTTCTTCAGGCTTGTTGTTCTTTTTAGCTTCCTCCCTGCGGTGTGTGGCAATTCTCTTTGCCACTTCTATAAAGGCATCATGGCCGGTCGAGCTTTCGAGAAGTGCCAGCGCGACGTGGAAACAATGAGCCAAGACAAGTTTGCTTCTTTCATCTAGCAGCGGGCCAGGTTCCAATTTTTCGCTTTCGGATGGCGGTTTAGAGAATTTGGTATCTCGTGTGAACAATCTCATCGCTACCTTTCCAGAACTGAATGGCCGTGAAGCGCCGGAACTGGGGCCAGCGGAATTGGGGGACGCAGCTCGCTTCTTAGAATCGCTTTGACTCGTCTCAGGTGTTGGTGCCCGCCTGGCGGAGTTCGCAGGAGGTGGGTTGGCGGTGTTGGGCTTCGGGGGAGCCGGGTTCGCGCCGGCAGTCTTTGCAGGAGGCTGACCGGCGCCCGCTGCCTTTGCAGGAGGCTGACCGGAACTTGCAGTCTTTGCAGGCTTGCTGGACCCGGCGCCTTTGGCGGATTTATCGGACCCGGTGGCGTCGTTAGATCCTCCCATCTTTGTGCTTTAAGCTTTCTGTGTATGGGGCAGTATTCTATGTCAGGTGTACGATAATAATTCCTCTGGCTGAGCTTCGAGAAGGGGTTTACAGAAAAAGAAAGAGATCAGAAGCAAATTCCGGTAGTACAAAGTGGACGCAAAGACTGACGATGAGAAGTTTTGAGGTGTTGGAGATTTAATGTTTCAATTGTGTTCTCTGTGTACGGGCAACTTCAAATGTAGATGAGCGGACTGTCGCTTTAATAACAATCATCTTGTTCACGGTGGAGCCCGGGCATCACTTTGTCCATACCCTGGACACAGTTGGAATTGTTCCACAGTCACCAGGCCTTATTGAAAGGCGAGTATTTTTATCCAGGCCGCACGAGGCCGCTGGAAAGAAGGCTCAAACATGGTCCGCACCTGACATATCGATAATGTCTCCAAATAGATCCGAATTCGTTCAGCGGCGAGGGCGGGAGGAAATTAGACGTGACGCCCGGGCACTCTCCGAAAGGTGGTCGAGTGGTCAACGACCTGCTCACGGTTGAAGACGACCAAGCTATGTAGAATAGTAGCCTATACATAGAATGTGAAGTTGCCTCAGGATTCTCGCTAACCCATGAGGTAGGCTATGTTCGAACCAACATGCCAGGTGAGTGGGGAACGGACCCATCTCGTTGCTATCGCCATGTACGGACTCGCATAGAGGCCCCAAAGTGGAGTCCTGAGTTATTTATATCACATTGAGCTGATTGATAACAAAGTGATGACCTTCCTCCCAGTATCGGTATATTCTATTTCAGAGGAAGAGGAGAGATAGTTCGAGATAAACTGTGAATTGACCATTTGAAGTACAAGGTCTGGGTCGACATCGTTGGACACGAGATACATGAATTGTAGCAGACCCTGCACAAATGTGACTTGATGCAGGTCACCGTTATAAAGGAACAGAGGGGCATTTCTGTCATCAGACCCCGCGAATGCATTTGAACAGAGAGGCAACACAATGTTGTGGACCCAGCCTGGCTCCCTGGGGGCTATTATTACGTAAGCGTGCTGGGCTGTTGCATCAAAACCAATCAACTTTCTTTTGTCCGTGATCAACTTCTGGAGCTTTTCCGACCTGCTTTCTCTTGAGGAGCCCACGCCACTTCTCATTCCACAAACTTGCAATCAAGGTCACTCAATCACGTTACAGAAATGCCTCTGCCACAGTCGCAATCCAGCCCTGGCTATCATGACTGGGAATCAGACTCTGATTGCGAGTACACAACGATTTCACCACCCTCTTTTGTCCAAAGATCGCGCGTCGACGAGGTGCTGGACCAGCCACATCAGACCCGGTTCCGCCGAGCGATTCACAACGTTCTTCACTCAAAAGCTGCAGAGATGACATTCGCGCAGCTGGTAGACGGACTGCCCTTGAAGAAAGTGGCTCATTCCACAAGAGGAGTACTGTTCCACAATGTCATCAATGAACACGAAACACTATGTCCAGGCGCGCTAGAACGAGCAAGAACATTGCGTGACAACTTGGACCCCGACAGTCTTGACTTGCCCGTCGAGGTTTTGCAACGATACCAAGCCATACCAGCTGGCTCGCGGGCGTCAAAGCTGCCCTTTGTCGAGTTGATCGCCGTCGCCATCCACCGGATTGCCGTTCTCCTCTACAGAGAGGGTAGCATTCACAAGGAAGCCGGTCTCCCGGTCGAGGAGAATCGTCTTTGTTCTAACAGGGCAGATGGGCCCAACCGTCACTACCACCCAACGCCGTTCTGTCTGCACGAATACGCCGACCCGGTGCGGTACCCGGAGGGCGTAGCCGATATCACCGGGTACTGGGCCGAGAACTGGATTTTTGGAGGTGTCGTCGTCTTCAGCCGGGGCGAGAGTGGAGTCGAGGTGAGTTGAGCTTTCCGAGTGCAGCAAGACCTCCTCAATTCATTCAGGGCTAGCTGACCAAAAACAACAGTGCAAGGATGTGTGGTTACACTCTTTCAGAAACAACACAACCCGTCGTGTGTGGGCTGTGTCGGATGATCAGTTTGCGAAACTCTTAAGCTTCCTTGAATCAGAGCAACAAGACGCTTCGGATTGTCCGCTGCCACTTGTGCTGGAAAAGACCAACCAGCGACGGATGGACTCCGATAACTGTATCCCCGAGCACAATATCTACCGGGATCGATGGGAGCGCAAGATGAGGTTTTCTACTCGCAGTACCTGGGAGTTCGCACAAAATGGCATGTGTGTTGACGAGGAGCTTCATTATCCCTACAGCGATGATAATGAGGACCTTTTCTGAGATGGACACATTGGTATTCTGCTTGGTACATTATAGTACGGTTCAGCGACTACCGGGGGAGATCGACTCTCATTGGAAGCTGGGAGCCAAAGTGTAGGGACTAGACACATCATCCGAATAGCGGACACAATGATCAATAATTGCGCTAAAACTGTTTCTTCTTGCACGTACGTATGTACTTCGAAATGATATCTTCCTCTTCCCCCCGGAAACACACAAAAATCCAGTTTAGCAAATTGCTTATAAACCCAGTCCCACGACTCAGCACTGGCCGCCAGTAGCATCCGCAATCACAGCCTCGCCAGCCTTCTGCCCAACCATGAACGTCGCCACAGCAGGAAAGATGCCAGGAATCTTGGGGAACACACTAGCATCAGCAACCCTCAGCCCGCTGACGCCCCTGACCCTGAACTTGGAGTCGAGCACGGCATTCGCGTCCCCCTCGGCCCCGATGGCAGCCGTGCTGGTGCAATGATGCCCAAACGTCTGCCCCTCGATCCAGTCCTCGTCCGTCTGGCCGCAGCTGCCGTTGGCGTCCTGGCCGTTCGGGCAGGGGGGCTCGATAGTCGAGATAGGGCCCACGGGCGCCGCGGTCGCCTTGTGCACGCGCCGGCTCCACGCGACGAAGTCCTTGACGGCGCCCATGTCCGTCTCGCGGCCCTGCGTGTACAGGCGGAAGTTGATCTCGGGTGGGTCCCTGGGGTCGGTGCTCGTGATCTTGACGCTCCCGGCGCGGTTGGCGACGTGTTGCTTGACCATGCTCATGCTGAGTGTGCCTGCTGCGTCCTGGGGGCCGGGGCGGTTGCTCAGGCGCGTGGAAGGTGGCCAGAAGCCGCGGAAGGGACCGCCGTGCATCATCCAGAGGTCGCGTTCTCCGGTAACCGAGTGGTTGGTCTTGATGAAGGTGTACCCTGCGCCAGAGCCCTGGCCATTCTTGGAGACACCGACGACGGGCATCTCCTGGTTGTCCTGCAAGTTGGCGCCGACGCCAGGGGCGTCGACGAGCACTGGGATCTTGAGCGAGTCGAGCAGCGAGGCAGGGCCAATACCGGAGAGTTGAAGGAGCTGTGGGGTATTGAAAGTCCCGCCTGCGACGATGACCTCTTTGCGGGCGCGTGCTGTCGCTTTGGTGCCGGCTGCGCCACTGTTGCGCGGGTCGGCCTTGTAGACGGACTGGCCGGTGAGATACTCGACACCCGTCGCCTTGGGAACACCACCGCAGGTGGTGGAATTGGTGTTCAAGAGAATTCTGGTAGCCAGGGCATTGGTGCGGAGCGTCAGAGGCCACTGCTTGTTGTTCAGGGTCTCTTGCACCCGAGTGCGAGAGCTGAAGCGTTGGCCCTGGCCATTCTGGTGCATTGCGAGCCCCCAGATTCCGACTTGGGTGTCGCGGTCGGCGGCAAGGAAGTTCGGGTCGGCATTGATCATGGTCTGCACCTGATTTGCGTCTTTTCCGAGGGCGGCTGCTTCTGCACGCGATAGTGCCAGGTCCTGGGCGAAGCCAGCCTGCATGTTGGTCTGGAACCAGCCGTCGAAGCCATGGCCTGCTGTTCCCTTGGTGAGGTAGTTGTTCTTCTCGATATTTTGGAAGAGGGTCCGCATGGAGGAGCCACTGGATCATGTGTAAGTATTTAGGGTGGTGGCGAGTGATCAGGGTTGTTCTGGTTAGTTTTGCTTACCTCCATGAAGTATCCCCAGTCAGATTGGCAATGTAGTTCCAGTCGCTGTCAGGAGGCAGGTAGGTCACCATCGCGTTGATCATGGACGACCCGCCGACGGTAGCACCGCGAGGGTAGTAGACACCGAGCAATTTCGCGCCCGATGGCTGGCCTGTGTTCCCGACCCAGTACTGCCCAGCTGTCGTTTTCCAGGTGAGAAACCTGAACTTCATCGTCTTGGCCTCCTCTTCGTGGTGCTTCACGAAGAAGTCCCATGTTGATGATGCCGGGTAGTTGCCGAAAGGCTCTTCTGCCGCATTATCGCCAGCTTCCAGCAGCAACACGGAGTAGCCAGCCCTCGCCACATTGGAGGCGACGGTTCCTCCTCCAGGCCCTGAGCCTATGACGATGTAGTCATACTCATCGCCGGCCTGACGAGTGCTGAGAGCATCTGAGAGGGCTCCCAGACCTAGGAGAAGCGCAACAGTGCGAAGCAACATATCGAGGATGGCTTTAGAGTAGAATCGTGAATTTGTAAGCCGTTAAACTTCGATTTTTAGTGGAAGCGTAGAGCGGGCATTTCTCTTCTATACTCGATCGATCTCCATTCAGTCCTGCACCACTGACCCCACCCGTATGCGAGAATTTCGGTTTCCTGCACGCTTTAGGAAGTTCATCGGTACAGTTCCCTAGAACGTGAACCAGGAGCTCTTGGCCCAAATTACAGCATTCGATATGCCCACTACTGGCGGACTCAACCATCCGGGTCCTCCGCTTGCAGTGGCCATCCGATGCGGCATGCCTCGTGGGAGCTCAGAAGGCTGCGCCCAGCGGTCTGCCGATAATGACAGATCAATTTCCCAAAGTAATCCCGCGCACACAGAATGGGCGCATTTCTTCCGCAGGTTGTCGTAGGGCCGAGCAACTGCCGACACGATTGATATCCTGCCGGGTAATTTCGTCTTGGCGACCCGTACCATTCAGGGCGTGATCGGCTGGGCATCCCAGTGCAGTTGGTAAATCGCACTGGTGATGCAGAGAGTGCCCGTAAGGCTTGGCAAAGCGCCCTAGTCCGTTTTTAGCAATAGATTTAGTATATAAGTAAATTTACTTACTCTTACACGCTTAAACTAAGCCTTAACATATACTCTTCGCCTTATTATAATCTCCTCATCACCTTAACCCCTAAAGGCAATAATTATTATTATTTTATCACTTAAACTATATATATTAATATTTTATATATTAATCATAAAAGGTTAGTTTAGCTTTTATAGCAACTATAACCTATAATAAATCTTTCTTAAAATAATATTTAATAATAAAGTTAAATTGTATTAAATATATTAATTATAAAAAGTTAAGGGAAGGAAAAGATGTTAATTAAGTATAAGATTAATTAAAGGTGGGGTTTATAAGTATATATAAGGTATATTAATTAAAAAGTTTATTTATACCGTAATTAAATTAATTAAATAAGTAACCTTTAATATTACTAGTTTTAATATATTTTACTATATACATTATTAGCTAAGTATTAATACTTAACAAGCATTAACCAGTTAAACTTGCACGGCCCCTTAAGGCGGCACTTTAACTTAAGTGGTTTAGCTTGCTTTTATAGTGTGCAGAGTAGGCTGAGCTGAGTAAGGGGTAGTTAAAGTAAAATTTACTGTATAACCATTGCTTTTATATTATTAGTTGGCTAAGTGGAATCCTGCTTAACTGCACAATAAATAATTATTTTCATAGTCCTTAAGTTACATTAATGTCTTAGATGTTACTTCGTATATGCCTCTTTGCAGCATTTAGTTAGGCAGTTAGGCAGCATTTCATTAATACAAGGTTGCCAAGGTTAAATGCAAGGCTGGGAAGCCGCTAATTTTGGTCCGCATATCCGGATCAATACCAAGCTCGCCAAAGCGCACCTGCGATAGCCTCTCTTGAGGTGTATACGTACCCTCGCAAGGTGGCCGGGTATTGTCGTTCATTAGTTAACACTAGGACGGACTGGACAGAAGATAGTTGGTCTGCGACGCCACGTTGATGCCTCACACTGGAATGGTTATCAACTTACGCCGCATATCAAGCCTGGTGGTTGTTAGTCTCGGCGCATTTTGCTCATGAGGTGATAGCTCTCATCAGCTGCAGGCTCTGGCATTCTCAAATCGGCGCCATGACGCCACTGAGTTCTTGGATCATCGGCGTCTTGCAAGCGAAGAGGTTAAGTCCTAGGTACATGCTCAAGAAGGCTGTCTCCTCTTTGTACGCCCTTGACGGATATGTACTGCGAGTACCGTGACAATCGATATGAGTCTGTTTGACCGAATTGGCAAACTCTACTTGAAAGTGGATCATTGTCGTCATGCTCATCGGATGTGCCTAGGTGGGACCTCACAGAAACGAGTTGTGGTAGTATGGAAATGCTGCTGCCTTGATCGAGTTGGTGGTCGAGTGTCACCGGAAATAAATAATTGCTTCCAAGTTCCAACGCTGCGAATCTGGCGTTACACTAAGCCGCCAACTCTGTGAAGGCATCTTCATTGCCTCCCTGTTTCTTGATGTACTCGGGAGAGGCTGTCTTTCCGTAGTGAATCGATAGTGACGAGCTTTGACCGTGAAAGTCCTTTTTCAAGGGCGCATGTGAGCTTAGGTGCAATCATGCAATGGTCAAGTCTACTGTGCTCTTCTAGGCTCAGGAAGAGGATGGCTATAGATCAACATGTCGACCATGCACATCTTCGAGTCCCGGAAAGGGAGCTCGGAAACGGAGTCCGTGAAACAACTGATCGCAGCCATCGCGAGGAAGTGCACGCAGGTGTACGCGTACATAAACAGAATGTTGTCTATGACATGTCCTGATGCCGAAGTCTCATGTGAATGCGGTAAACATCGTCAGGACGTCCCCCCGTCATGTCCATCGAGAGAATTTCGCATGTGCGCGGAGATGTCCGACATCATATTCGTGTGCGTACAAACGGGTATGAGTTCGGGATCGTGTTCGAGGAGGACACCGTGGAGATCGGCTGCAGCTGGTGGACCGGCGTGCCCACCAACACGATCTCAAAGGTCCGCACAACGACGAACGAGGGCAAGATCGCCAAGATACTCTTATTCACCTATGACAGCATTCCAGGGATGGCGATTGGGATCTCATACGAGTGCGTGTTTGGGGGCACGATTGTGAGGCCGGAGTACATTACGAGTATGAAGCAGCTCACGGTACAGACCAAGATCGCGGACGTAGACGTGAGGTACACGTGTGAGAACAAAACCAGCTGAACGTCCGAGATCGACTTCTTATCCGCGGCCACAAACTCACAGATCAGGACGGTCGCGAACTCGGTGGTGCAGACCGTCGGCTCCATGATCTCGTTCAAGAGCTACATTAACAGGACGTTCGTCACCCAGGAAAGATTTGCGGACCACGACGTGCTCGACGGGACGGATCTGAACCCGTACAATGGGCCGACTACGATCAACTTCGACAGCGTAAAGGTGCACCTTACCAACAACATGGTTGTGCACATGTACGGGCACGCGCTGGTGGCGTCGTTCATGGCCTTGTTTCAGAGTTGAGGATATTTCAATTTTGTTGGCGGAAGCATCTATCAAAAGCTTAACACTAACCAAGTAACACACAATCCATTTGCTTCTAACCAAGTCAAGTGATTGTGGACAAATACTACCGCCTCCACCATGTACATGTATTGTAATAGTTGCTTTGGCCGTTAGGCCACCGGTCCCCGCAATTATTTTAGATCAGAAGTTACATGTAGACGTGGTTTGCTGGCGGCAGCATTGGCTGAAACCGAAGAGTCCCACATCTAGCACGCACTCATACTGATAATCACAGAAAGTCAGCTACTATTCCAAGTCGGAAGTGCATACTTCAAAAGCTTACATCTCGCATGCTACCTCCAGAACTCTGGCAGCAAACCTTTGTCTCGTCTGTCTCCGGCACAATCTGGTCAATCTCGTTAGAGGTGCAGCAGTAGATCGTCTGGGCTGCAGCGCTGTAAGATAGTGTCTGTGATTAGCCATGTCGAGGTTAGATAAAGCTGGGCCGAATTTCAACGAACCTTGCAGTGAGGAAACATGTAGCAATGAAGGCTGCGGCACGCATTTTGATAGTGAGTGATTGGAAAGAGGGTCGAGGGTATGTGACGGCGAAGAGTGGAAGCTGGTGAACAGCAGATAAGTTGTCTGGTTAGATTAACCAAGGGCAAACCCGATGGCATATTAATATCTGAGAATAAGAAGCCTTTCTTTGAGCTCAGCTTGGCTCAGGCGTGGGAATGAGCTTGTCGGAAAGACCGGAATAAATACACTGCACTACCCGACTCGTGAGCCAGAGTCTAGTACATATATAGGTAACAGTAAGGCCTTTAAAAACTTAAAAGACCGTTTCAGGGGAGTTTAAGTGATCTCTATATTTACTTGCCAAAGTGAAGCTCGGTATCTTTAAATTAAATAGATGCATAATGCCTTCAGCTAAACGTTTTTAACATAGGAGATGGAGCGACATCATACGAGGCTGATGAGCCAAGATCAGCCGATATGCGTAGCTTTGTAAGGCTGTAGCATACATAGTACTTCGTTATAGCATTAACGTCTCTAGTGGCTTGGAAGATGCATGCTTCCCACATGGCACTTCTTTAGCTTGATAACCAGCGACCTCGTTCTCGGGATATTTTATGTGCGTGTATTTTCTATATATGGAAACCAACACCTGCCCCTTAGCTGGGGACTATCTGGCATGGCTCACAAGTCACACCCTAGCACGCCCCGGCACACACCAGTTGCTAGGTCCTTGGCCTCTGACTCGGTAGCGAGGAACGAGCCTTCTCCCCTGTCCCAAGTGAGGTCAGTTATCGTGGCCTGACATTCGTCGGCAAGTGCCGACGCCTTGTCCCCATCCGGAACCGCTAAGACCACGTTCATGCGAAGCACTTCATCCCCAGTCCAGCTCCTGTGCATATGCACGACAAAGTCGCCGCGCGCGTCTGGCGCATCCGCGCGGCACATCCAGCGGTCTTCCATTGCTGCCGGCTTGAAGCCTCTGAGGAGCTTTTCAACGTCGTTGCGAGAAATGCCGAGGTTCCAAGAGCTAGTGGTGGAGTTCTTCATGGCGGTGATGTTCTGATCGAGTCTGATGGCGAGCGTTCCAATAAGTTTGGGAGGCGGGAACGACAGACCTAGTAAACAGCTGGATTATTTAATGTGTAAGAGGACGAGATAGGTGTGTTGCCGACTTTGATGACCTAGAATAATGAAAGAGGGCGGACTGTATCTTGGGAAATACAGGCAAATCCGTCTCAACCTGCATTTTAATACAGCCCTCACAGAATAGCATTTAAGGTTTTTACCTACACCTTAACAAGCTAGCAGGTAGTTTTGTGTTTCGAAACTACCACGGTAGTAAGGGATGCTTCGCCTTTAACCTGACCCTGTCCCCTTCCTTTTTAGATCGTCTGATGCTAAGGGACTAGCATGGCATCGTTTCAAGTTGCTCCATGCTTCTTTCTTGGCTGAATCCAGGAGCCAAGTATTAGTATAACCGTAAAGAGGTATTCACTTAGCGGAATACGAAACATTATCTCCTTGTAAACTATAATTAACTTTTTAAAAAATAGCTTTCCAACATTTAGTTAGCAAACACTCTTTTACGGCTATGATAACAGCTGGTATTAAATCTTCTCGTCTTAAGTGAGCCAAGCTTTGGCAGAGGCTTAGACAGAGACTTAATTGAGTTGCAGTGCCGGCAATTCCGCAGGGTTATCATACCATCTCTCGAGTCAACAATGTTCAGCCACCATGAAGCTCGCTGCTAAGATCGCAGACATGGCATTTCGTCAGGAGAGAAATACGAATCATCAGGAGCGCCGGGGCAAGTATAAAGAAGAATACCCTCCCACCGACTGACACTGTTTATCAGCCCAACCATTATCCTTCACTCCATTGCTCCTGGCCTCTAGCTGCTTTCTCAAGCCTTGTCTTACGCTCCTACACGTTCGTTACCAGTTTGTCTTGCCGCTTACACGGTTCATCATCAAGATGATAGCCCGTGAGAACATTTTCATTCTGCTTGTCCTCAACCTGTGGGCTGCTCTCTGCAATGCCCAGTTCAGTGTCTGGCGCGCCGATACCAGGACTCCGACCGAGATGCGCGCAGCTGGCCTCTTTGCTCCCAGGGGAGCTAGCCAGATTCTTCAAATTGTACCAAACGTCAGCATGTATAATCACGCGGTCGGCGCCGATAACGGCGCGAGTCGGGATAACGACGGCTATGTCTCGACCACCGCCAGTGAAACCACGGCTGTCAACTTCCTCAGGCAGATGTTTAACGGCAACGGCTATGTCTATGAGATAGCGGCGGCGGCCAACTTCATCCAGGTCTCCGGCACCCTCGGTCAGTTCAGCCCGTACCCGAATGAGCAAGAGTACGCGGCGCTCGGCGGCTTCAGCTGGGATCAGGTCATCCGTTGGAGGCATTACACCAATGGCGTCGAGGACTCTTCTGGCCTCCAGGACAACAACGAGTACGAGGGCAGGATCTATAACAATCTGAGGCCCACCAACGGCGAGCCCCGACTTGCCGGGTTCCCCTCCAGCCACCGAGCCTGGGGTATGTCTCCTTGGAATGCATTTGCCCAGGGCGGCTCCGGCTGCGGTGGCAGCGGGGCGCGCTCTCTTCACTCTCGCCAGGGTACTTGCACTCCCAGGGAAGATGCCTTCAAAACTGCTCAAAGGTTCATCGACGAGAACTGCTGGGCCAAGTCCGACTGTGGCTAATCGCCGAGTATCGACCACGCTGCTTGGGCTGGCGGCCTCGGTGGGGGTGCTTTCCATCCAGCCATATCTTCTCGCGCAGCAATGACAGATCTAGAACGCTGCATGCGCGATCCAAACCAAGGTTGTCGATGTTCTGGATAGGCGACGGAAGGCGATGGGCTCAGGGATGGTCAAGGGCGGGCCACAAAGCTTTCACCGTTGCTGATTTCATTTGAGTGTTATTTATTCTCTTCTACACATGTCGGTATTAGATAGTATGGACATACAGTACTGTCAAAACACTAGTTCTATTCCACTTGCATCATCCAAGACTCCCATAAAAACTGGGAAGCCGAGTTAAATAGATGGGTCCCGTCTACTTAAGTGCACACCTTGCGCTAGCAGCCACCTCTTCCGAAACCGCTTGGACAAGGGCCTCTTCCTCCATTCCAGGACGCCCAATGTGTCGAAATACAGGGGGAAACCACTTGTGCCGGGATGCAGACGCACCAGACGATTGATAGAGCTTCCGAGCCTCTCAACACCAGACGATGGACGCTTCAAGAAGCCATCCTAGCTTCGATGGTTGCATAGTTTGGTGAAGAGTAATGGCTCCGGAATAATACTGTGGTGACCGGATCTCACAGCTGGTACCTGAAACCAGTCGCTATCTGAGCTTCCGTTGGCCCGCTCTTTCCTACTAGCTTGCCGTCATTAAGCTTCTGGTTCTCTCTTCGCAGGTAAAATCGACTTATAGTTGCGGTGAGGATTGCTGCAGCTGCAGCTACCAGGCTCACCATGAACGCGACAAAATAACGTGGCGCACTGTTGTAAAGATATGGTGTCCAGATGTTCGAGGTATTGCAGACCGAGATGATCAGGGCGATAGCCGACGCCCGTTTTGCGACTGGCTGGTTCAATGTCCCTGTAATCCAGGAGAGCAGCACGACGACTGCCGCATAGAAGGACGCTGGCATTAGCATCATGGCTGTGTATCTTGCAGCCGTGTTCAAGGTCGAAACGGCAATGATGTTCGCCACCAGTGTGATGACCAGTGGTAGAGAAATATGCCAGTAACGCTCGCCCACGCGGTCAGAGTGGAATCCAACGACTAGCATCGTGATACAGCAGAGGACAAAGGGAGGTGCTGTCAGTGCCAGTGTGACAGTTCGATTATAACCGAGCGTTGAGACGACTGTAGGGAAGAAATTGGTGACGCCGGCGGAGGTATAAATGGCATAGAGGATTGTCAGGAAGAGCCATGTCTTTGGATCTTTTAGTGCGAGAGATAAGCCCATTCTCGCTGTGGTCTCGGACCGATCATCGCTCTGTCCCTGATCTTGTTGCTGGTTCCAAATAACCCATGCTTTCTCGACTTCGGTCAACCTTTTGAACTCCCTGGGGGTGTTCGGCAGAACCAGAGCGAACACCATTGCTAGTCCAATAGTTACTACGCCTTCGACGAGAAAAAGCTAGGACCCAGCAGTGATTAGCTGGTGTGGCCATGATGTTATCGAGACCTCGGGACACAGACTGTCGGAAAGACTTACCCATTTCCACCCCGCAAGCCCATGCTTTCCATCCAGCTCCAAAATCGCGATTGCAAGAAGCCCACCGAAGGCGTTGCCTAGTTGCGAACCAGAGTAGAAAAGAGCGGTGCGGAAAGCGTACTGCTTGCGGTTGTAGAAGAGAGAGAGGTAGAACAGACCTCCAGGGAAGAACACAGCTTCCACGAACCCGATGAAGAATCGGGCAATGGCCAGCCCTGCAAAATCCTGAACTACGGTTTGTGCTGCCGATATTACGCCCCATACGCCCATTGCAGTACATATGTAGACCCCAGGCCACTTGATCTTTCCCAGCATCATATTTGAAGGCACCTGCATTAGGACTTGGTCGAACAATTAGTACTGTCGGAAGCTCACAGGGGGCTAAGAGCACTCACTGTAACCTGCGAACAGAATTGAAATGCAGCTTTGGTACTCGGTCGGAGTTAGATCCAGGTCCTCCGAAATGTTCGCCAGTTTGGCCGAGGCAATATTATTGCGGTCAAGGTAATTGAGGATGTACATCAGCATCAGGCATGGTAGGATGACGATGTCCATTTTCAAGGTTGCTTTGTCGCCGACCTTCTTGTATTCCTCTGGGGTAAGCTGCCGCAAGATTTCAGGCACGGCAATGCTGGACTGGCTTTCGATGTCGTCCTGTTCCAACACATCCTCCTTGTGGACATGATTGACGTGGTCATCGTCCTCCTTGTAGCTTGCCATTTTTCTCAAGGGCACACGAGGTAGCAATGACACGAAGTTAGAAAGTCGGCACGACGAACGAAAAGGCGAGTCAAGGCGAACAATTCGCTCCCTATGCACAGGCCGGATAACCGGGTCCTTCCCTGAGGTATGTCATCTCGCATGTAGTTCTCTCATTGCCACTTGCAAGGCATGCATTACCCCGCGGTGTCTCCCCACCTCGAGTAAAGATAATCTGGGGTCAAATCGGGGGAACGCTTAAGGCGCTCGCAGATCTTCACTTCCCAGGCCCCAACGACGTGTGCCAAATGTTATTTGTGCCGACCGACGTTACACTGCTCGCGTTCATCGGCCATAGATGGATCTCTTCCAATTCACTCTTGGGGTCATGAGGCAGCTCGTGAGGGCCAACTAAATAGACTAAGCTTTCTCTGGGCGCTTTGTGCGACCGGTTCCATTTCGTCTGGGCCATCCTGTTTGTGAATATCAACCATCCACGGAGAGCGTTCCTGCTTAATTATCCACAAGTGGAATTGGCATAGTACGTGAGTAACATTGATCTACCGCGGCGAGGAATCTCAGTTTGGAGATTAGAGCACTGCTGAGAAGTTGGGCATCCATAAATTTGAACGATGGGCGAGTATTGCGGATAACCCAATTCAAGAGGAGACCTTACGACACTTAGCGGTGTTAAATACTTCTAAATTGGAACTGGTACGCGTGCTTAATAAAAGCTACACTATTGAAATGAATGATAAGGCAACTCAGTCGTGATGAAGTTACGCATAAATTCAAGTGGGCTCATTATAAAGTTGTCCCTCCATTCACACACTATAAATGAGCATCGCGGCTATCCCATAGGCGCTGTTGCCTCTCACTAGCCTCTTCGGCTTGGATGAATTGTTTGTAGGAATCGAGGATCTCTGGGTTGACAATCGTTGGGCTCACCTTTACCTCCTTTCCGCTAACCAACCTCTTGATTAAGATCTCAACCTTCTTCCCATTCAATGTATATGGAACACCAGAGACCGGAAAAATGTACTTGGGCACATGCCTAGGGCTCAGGCTGAACCGAATCGAGTCGCTTAGTCTTCGAGCCACAGCCCGATTAAAGTCGTGTCCCTGAGCCATTTGTACAAAGAGTATAACAGATTCGTCTGCGTCATAGTCTCGTCTTTGGCCAACACAGACGCTGTCAGCGATGGTCAAGTCCTGGGCAACGACATTGTATATCTCGGCTGATCCGAAGCGAACGCCACCGGGATTCAACACCCCGTCTGACCTGCCATGCATCAGGAACCCTCCGGTCACTGGGTTCGTGGACACGAAGTCTCCCTGGTTCCAGATTGGGTATCCTCCAGGTTGCTGGCAGCCATACGCAGGTTCTGCAGTTGGGTACTTGGCAAAGTAAGAAGTCTTGTACTTTTCGCCCGCTGGGTCACCCCAAAAGAATGCCGGCTCACTCGGCCACGGCTGCTTGCAAACCAGCTCACCCGCGTCCCCAGTGCACTGTGTTGATAGACCGTGGTCGTTCTCGAAATCGAATACGTCCACATCCATGCCCAGACAGGGCGCCTGTATCTCACCAGCGTACAGTGGCATTGTTGCAGCACCTGAGACGAGTGAGCATGCGAGGTCTGTGCCACCACACGTAGAGTTGAGGAAAACATGAGGGGGAAAGCCCTTGTCGTAGAACCATTGAGCGACATCTGCGGTCAGAATACTGCCCGTGGAAACCACTGTGCGGAGACTGGACAGGTCGAGCTGGTCCCTGGGACTGATATCCTGCTCCTTGAGTAGGGACAGGAACTTCGCCGATGTTCCGAATACACTGATCCGCAATTTCTCCACGAGCCTGAGCAGGATCAAAGGGTCGGGCATCAGTGGAGAACCGTCGTAGAGGACGACCCTGCCTCCAAATGAGAGAGACACAAAGACAAGAGCCCACATTATCCATGCCGTCGTCGTGTACTGGAGTACTGTGTCTCCCCGATGTATGTCATAACTCAGGAATGCGTCTTTGGATGCGGATACCAGGAGTCCGCCAGTGGTATGGACTATTGATTTGGGCGGACCGGTAGTGCCTGAGGACCATACAATGAAACCAGGGTGATTGAAAGGCAGTTGACGAAATTCCAGTCTTTTGTTGCTCGCACCCTGCGCCAAAAAGTCATCCCATGCTATCAGTTTGACGGGTGACTCGGTTGGCTCCAAGGTGACGTCCCTGAACCCCCCTGCAACAACTACGGCCTCTAGCTCGGCCGTCTCCTCGGCCAGGATCTTGGACCAAGCCAAATGCTTAGAGAGTAGATGCCTCAGCCTGCCGTTGTACACGACCTCCCTCTCACAAAAGACCATTTTGGGCCGTATTTGAGTAAGCCGGCTTAGTATGGCGTCTACGCCCATCTCAGGCGATGATGTCGACCAGATGGCACCCAGCGACAGCGCTGCCAGACAGGTCACGATAGTCTCGAGCCGATTCGACATGACAGCAGCGACCCTGTCGCCAATTTTGACACCACGAGATGCCATCGCGCCTGCGACTCGCGCTACTTCCCCGCGTAGCTCTTCCCACGTCACATCTCGCAGGTTCTGTGCACCTTCGGAAGCCACGTGGAGGATTACATCTTCTGCACGGTAGTTGGCGAAAATGTTCTCGGCGATGTTCATCTTGACGCCTGGAAAGAATGTAGGTGGAGGATACATGGGTGGCATTTGCGTATTCCACTGTCACTGTCACTACCTTGTTTTCAAGACAAGGACACTGAAATATCGACGGGTCTCACCTTGGTCTCAAACGCCCTTTCAGGAGGTCGGTCGAACTTGATGCCCAGGAACTCCGCAAGCTGCAGCCAGAACAGAGGTGCGGTTTGCGGGGCGGTGGACCACCTCCAGAGAGACATGTAGTCGGCAATATTAGTGCCATGTGTCGTATTGACTTTTGCCATGAAGTCTTTGAGATTCTTGCCCGAGGAGGGCAAGGGCCTCCACAAAAGGCGAGGCAACTTCTCTTCTCCCATGATTTCTTCTCTCCCTGAAGCCAGGCACGACCAAGCGCACGATACTACAGTGAGCGTTCACACTTGACAGATATGTGAGCAAAAAAAGCATGGATATTCACTCTGACAGGATTGAATTACCGTAAACAACGATTGGCTGCACTCCAACATGCATTCCGTGTGGATTTGGTTGGTCGTGGTCAAGTACATGGATGCTCCCTGTGCCTCCGGGGAAAGCACCCCTGACGTCCTCCGCGGCTGGATGGCTGCTCCGGCCCGCAGTAGCTACCGCGCCCCGAATCACACCTTGCGTGCCGGACCACACACGTCGGTAACGAAGCTCGACTACAAGCACCACGGGCCAATCTCGTGCATATGTTGCAGAGCGGTGTATTTGCTGCGTATTGCAACGCCTGCGCTTCGTGGTCCCTGTCTCCAAAGCCTTTCTCAATCACCATGGGCTATAACACAATTTCAGCAGAGTGGCCCAGGGGAATAGATATCCCGGAACCAGTGAAGCGGCTGATCGACAGATTCTACAGTCTCCTCGACGACGATAGTCCAGCAGCAGGAGAAATCTTGGCGGACGAAATATTCACACCGGACGGAGTGGCCTATTTCGGTGGACAGCCATCCAAAGGCCAAGATGGTGAAGTCGCTGAATGGGTACCTTGGTTAATGATCTCGCCAGCTGACGAAATCTACAGAGATTCGAGTCTCTCGCGACCATGCATGGAAGGCAATTGCAACGCGAAGACATCAGGTGTTGAGGGTATATGTCGCCGACTCCGACGCCAGTGACTTGCTGTTCATAGCTAGCGTTGCTATGGGTCTGCGAAACGGGAAGCAGGTCGAGGGAGAGTTCGCAGGTCGCTTGGTAATTACAGATACGAGACGGCCGAGCCCGAGGCTGAGCCTCTACCAGGTCTGGGGGGTAGGGAACAACCCTTGGACGTAGGAAGACAACGAACTTGGGCCACTGACTTTGAAACAGGATTCTTCGGCATTGGTCAAAGCTTTACAGCCTTAGCATGCAGATCACGATACCTTGGAAGAAAGATGAGTACTGGATCACGCTGAGAATCTATGAATTGCTGCGTGAGCAGAATTGATGGTCGTGCCCAGTTGGGAGTGGGACTCAACCATCCTATCCTTAGTTTAGAAAAGCCATGGTCCAGTCGGGGGTTTGTGTTGCGGCCTTCTTGCGGAGAAGAGAGCCACAGCAACGGCGACGTTAGTGCTAGAACGGCTCGAAAGAATGAGCATGCGTGTTTTCGCGTCAGAGTGCACTCAGTGATCAATAGTGGAAGTACTTGTCCAAAGACCAAGCCAACCAGTCCACAAGCGCTGTGTAAGGTATATCCTTGTAGCGCGCGGGCAGCATATCCGGAAGCTAGACGTGCTGAGGTTGTAAGAATATGGGCCAATACCAGGATTATTGCAGGATACCGGGTTCTTAGATCCGGCCCCGCGCCTCTCGGGGTGACAAGCACCTCGAAGATGACTCGTGCCAAGAGTGTAAATTCATCGATCCGGTGACGGAACTGCACGCGTCTACATAGGTAAATACATACAAACCCAACAACTTGCCTATGCTCTGTCTCTAAATCTTCCTAGAGCATTGAGGCTCACCTAGGTCTATTCCTTGATACATTTCACTACTGGAAAGAAAACAAGCACGCAAACATGGTCACTCACAATGACTCCACAGCAAACGTCTTGTCTCCAGCGGGGCTCGCTCATGTTGTGCTACAGACCTCACAGTACAAGCCCATGGTAGCATTCTATAAGGCCTTCCTTGGTGCTCATGCGACCTACGAAAACGAAGCTCTCTCGTTTCTAACTTACGACGAAGAACACCATCGGGTGGCCATTGGCCACGTACCCGGAACGTCACCCAAGGTCCCGACATCTGCTGGCTTAGCCCACATGTCCTTCTCTTTTGTAACCCTAAGCGATCTACTGAAAGCCTACCGTCAGCGAAAGGCGCGAGGTATTCTGCCCATCTGGGCAGTCAATCACGGCCCTACAAGCAGCATTTATTACCAGGATCCGGACGGTAACCAGATTGAGACGCAAGTGGACAATTTTCGAACCGTCCAGGAGGCGAATGAATTCATGAAGAGTGAAGATTTTGCAGATAATCCAATTGGTGCAGACTTCGATCCCGAGGACTGGATCAAAAAGCTCGAGAATGGTGCGCAAGAGGATACTTTGAAGACGAGGCTCCGCGTTGGGTCCCGGGGGGTGGAGTCGATACCTGTACCTCCTACGCCTGACGTCCGTGAAAGCTACGAGGTCATCGATGCTTTTGGTGGGTGAATATGATGAGACTGTCCAAGAAATTATGGGCCCGTATCTAGATAGCTTTCAAAGAACTGATCTACACCTAAGCAATCCTGTTACCCTGTCCTGCGAAAAGGCACTACCGATTTCTTGCTTGACGCGATTTCCCTGCAACACGATATGAAGGCGCACATACCATTCAGATGTTGCTGAGTATCATGGCCAACTTCCAAGGTTTGCATAAGTCTACGTGCGTTGAGTGGTGGGAGCTCGGTAATTCATCGACGGTCCCGCGGACCGAACAAAAGCCGCCCGTTCCGTCGGTGCGGTCACTGCGCCATCGAACCCCAGGTATCATGAAATAACCGGGCACGAGGACGACAATATGTAAGTTTTGTAGAAGTACAAGGGTTCTGCCTGAAAGCGGGGGCTCTATCGTACGCTCATTGCGCCAGCGTCACTGGACAATTCTACGTCAAGAATCAGATATTTTACAAACAATGGGTGGTTGGAAGAAAGAGGTCAGCACATAGAACCCTGGCAGGTCAAAACTTTCCAGCTGACATTTGGATGTGCAGACTGACTGGACGACGGTCGAGACGCTTCATGCGGATCTCCAGTCACCTTCAACGAAAGTGAGTTTATATGTTTACCAACATGCCTAAAAAAGGCCGAGGTATTCCAGTGACCTTAACTTCAACCGCCAGTATCATGACCCCTCCCTTTTGCCTGTGGAACAAGAGATTCTGGACTGGTACAAAGGCTTTGGAAACTTTCTTAATGTGGTGGCACATTCCGACCCCAGTCGGGGCAAGGCTTTTTTCCAGATGGAGGATTATTCCATCTTCGACCTCATGGGAAACCTAGAACGGCCAAACCTCGGTCCACATTACGATCACATCACGCCTTATCTCGGCAAGACCAATCAGTCGTTTCGCAACGTTGAAATCGTTGCTGTGACATCAGAGTTTGGCTACATCACGTCCTTGCAGAGGTTGCATGGCACAGCAGCCGATGGCAGGCCATATGACATGACCTTCCGCGCGACTTCAATCGCAAGAAAGATCGAGGGGACTTGGAAACTGGTCCACGAGCACTATTCTTTCCCCGTGGATATGGCCACCAAGGTAGCTGATTTCACGAGCTCCCAAGGGCTTTCCGAGAATGTAGAATTTCAGAAACAGGAATAAATTGGAAACGCATCGTATTTACGCCATCAATCTGGGGAGATGCAATGTTCATGCCTCTGTCATAAAAACTTAAATCAACCCTCCGCATTAAATGTAAAAAAGGTGCGATGTGCTAATTGAACCGTGCAGTAGAACGCCAATAAAATCCCGTGAAACAAGGAAGGCGGCAGTCCCTTTCAAAAACAAGATCCCAAACCTATATCTGTCGAAACCTTCAGCCCGGCTTGCTTGCGCCCGCTCAAAATACACCAAATACGGAGGCCTTAGGCGCCAAGGATTACCATCACGTCTTCTTGCCCCTCATCGCTGATACTGTGTTCTTGCCATTCAATTGAACTGAGCGGTATTCCAGCAGCGGAAGGGACATGATCCAGATGGCCGTGGTGATGAGAATGAAGGTGACAATTCCAGCAGGGTAGGTAACAGAGTAGCCCTTGTCCGTACTCAGGGCCAGCCACATTGGAAAAGCAAACGCAGCATGAGAGATTCCGTATGCTGTTGCAGACGTTGTGACTATGGCGTAGCTCCTCCACCCTGTCAGATAAGGGCTGAGGAAATTCGTAAGTGTTGCTGCTACAATTGGAGCAGATGCATTGACGCAGGGGAACCACAATGGAAACCCCCCAACCTGGAACGGCTGATATCCGTAATAGGTGTATATGCCAAAGTAAAGAGGGGGGTACTCGAGGAGACCGTTTATGGCGACGTATTTAAGCCAAAGTTTCCAAAGATCGGACCTTGTTGTGTTTGGGTCTCGCAGCACTGACAAGCACCAGTAACCCATCCCGCCGACGAACCACAGGTAGGTTAGAGGCACGAAGACCGGAATGGGTCGCCCGAGAAACTCGAATCCGACGATCTGATTCTGCGCCGGGAAGAAACAGTTTCCTAGCACGTCTACAACAGGCTCCCATCCACAAGCAAGGAAGCCGCCAATGGACATGAGAAGGGCAGATGGATCACCATCCTTGAGAAGCTTCCGGACAGCGAAGATTAGATACGGAAGGGCAGGCAAGTTGGCAAAGATGGTGATGGCGATCTGCACATCGTGTGGTGGCATAACCTACTCAAAATCACAGATTAGCAATGGCTTTCCGCGGTGAGCTCCAGATCAAGCAAGACGGGCGATATTGGTTGAAAAGGAAATACAAACCATGTCCGCCGGTGGTCGGCTAGTGGTCCCAGGAACAAACATGGTGAATTTGTGTTTGAGGCAGAACAATCGTAATAGTTTCCCTTCCTATAAACTTTGGAGCCTTTAGGTGGAAAGGTCATTAAATGCTATGAGAGCAGAGCTTCTGTGAAGACGGTGAGTCCGGGCACATCCCGTTCTCGACCCAAATCGCGTTCTCTAATGAGGATCATTCGGACCACAAGGCCCCCAGAATGCTTTCAAAGTTCAAGACCCATCGTGTTCATTCTTCTGCTGTGGTGCAGATACAATGTTAGCATGTCCGCGGAACGTCGGTCCCGTTTCACACTCCGGCCGGAGTGGGGATTGTAAGCATCAGGGGTCTGAAATCGGGCCCGGGTATTTTCCTCCAAATGAGGTCCCTGGGCAAACTCAAAGTAGGATTCGTCTTTGAAGGCTGTGAAAGTGTTTCTATGGATACAAAGCAATGTCATGGTTCAATCTCGGGCCAGTAGTGCTCAGCTCAAGTCTTACAACGTGGACATTAACCCAATCAATTTTAGTCAATGCTTGCTTCATCTTTAAGATACATCAAATCCTCTGGCTGAGATAATAGTCCCTAGTTAAACAAGGCTTGTCCTCGTGCCCAGCGCGACAAACACGAAGTGCAATTATGACATTCTTTGCCCCAATTCTGGCGTTGGATGCAGTGGGCAACTATCGTGCTTTTTTGATGCCAATCGTGGGTTCCAGCTTTCCACATTCTAAGCTAGCCAAAAAGATAACTAACTTCAGTGACAGCTGCTACTACTGTTTCTAAGAGCGGTATACAACTTCATGACCTACGACAAGAGGCGGAGGCACTTGCCGCCCGGCCCAAAGGGCTATCCACTCATAGGAAACTTGCCAGCGTTCTCCAATGCCGACAAGCTGCCCCAAGTTATCTCGGAATGGGCCAGAAAATACGGCCCTATCGTCTATTCACGGGTCGGCATTTCGGACTGGATCTTTGTCAACAGCCCTGTCGTCGCGAAAGAGCTGATGGACAAGCGAGGGGCGAAATACTCTGATCGACCATTCATGCCTATGGCATTTGACGTAACCTCGAACCGGAACCGGATCATTTTCATGCCTTACGGAGACAAATGGAGACGCCTGCGAGCAATAAGCCAAGCTGCCCTCAGCATCACCACGGCTGCCACATATAAGCCTATCCAGGATTTTGAGTCTCGGCAGGTGCTATACGATTTGCTGCACGCCAAGAATGACGAGGCTTTCTATGACATCAACAGGAGGTATTCTGCCAGCACCATCATGACGGCGACATATGGACACCGGGTTGCCGACTGGAGCGACCCTGTTATCACAAGGATCTACACAGTTCTGGAGCATTTCAGCCAGATGGCTGAGCCGGGTGCATGGCTCGTAGACTCCTTCCCCTTCCTCGTCAATTTGCCATCGTGGATGGTTCAGAGTTGGCGGGACATCGGGCGCCGGTGGTTCGAATATGACTCCAAGGTCTACCTGGATCTGTATCTCGATCTTGTCGATCAAATCAAGAAAGGTACAGCTCCTGATTGCTTCATTCGTGATTTACATGAGGCCATTCAACGCAATCCCGAAAAGAGTGGCATCAGTGATGAGCTCGCTGCATACGCGGCTGGGTCACTTGTCGAGGCAGGGAGCGAGTCAACATCGACGGTCATTAACGCTTGGGTCATGGCGTGCCAGCTATTCCCGGATGTCGTCTCGACCGCCCAAAAGGAGCTCGATCATGTCATTGGCTGCGACCGGATGCCGACCTTCGAAGACGAAGAAAACTTGCCATACATCCGAGCTATGGTGAAGGAGACTCTCCGCTGGTGGCCGATTACCAAGTCCGGTATGCCTCATTCTGTAACAGAGGATGACTGGTATGATGGCTATTTCATACCAAAGGGCAGTGTAGTCGTACTGAACTGGTGGTAAGTCAGCCAAAGATTGGTGCAACATCTCGCACATATTTATCACACTCGTCGACGCAATGACTCGTGAAACTTCATCTGAAATATTTTAGGGCCATACACTTCGACCGAAGCCGATGGTCTGATGCTCATATCTATGACCCAAGCCGCTACCTTGACGATCCCCACACGACGGCGGAGTGCGTTAACCTAGCCGACGCCACCAAGCGGGACCATTATGCGTACGGCTCTGGACGCCGCGTTTGCACAGGGATGCACCTGGCCCAAAACTCTCTCTTCATAAACATGGCGCGAACTTTGTGGGCTTTCAACATTAAGCGCGCGATTGGCACCGATGGGAAGGAAATGGAGCCTGTCGTCGAGTCCCAGCCAGGCTTTATCAACTCGCCAGCAAAATTCCGTGCTGTGCTAGAACCCAGGAGCGAGCAGCACGCTGCGATCATAAAACGAAATTGGCTGGATGCAGAGGCTTCTGGTGTAGACTGGTCAAGAAGAAAGGTTTTCTCTTCGAGGCGAGCTTTGTAGCCCACGGGGGCCATACAAAATGGGCAAGACCTCAAGGTGAAGGCTCACCAGGCGAATAGGGGAATACATTTGTGGCGAGATTCCTTCGAGAGCTGTTGGAATTTTGTTGGACCAACGTGGAGGGATTATGTTCCGATTTTGATTAAGTTGGTTGATTCGATCGGGAATTGCACTTGGCCACTCAATCCACGGTGGAATGCAAGACGAATCCACAGCAGCCATCACTATACTTATCCAGATGCTTTGCGCTCGACATATTTGTCATATTACATCGGAGACGTGTCCGCCGTCAGAGCTTTTCTTCAGCATCAGTGTTCAAACAAGCAGCAGGCTGTAAGAGAGTTCACCGGCGTGCTGCCATTTTTTCTTTTGGAAACGACACAGATCTCGTCAAAATTCATCCCGTATAAAGCAGGTACCTGGCTAAAACTAAATCAACATTTGCAGATATCACCTCTGAAAATCTCCCATATTTTCCAGTTCGTAGTCCCTTGTCTGTGTTGCAGTTTCATCTCCTACCATGGTAAAGACATCAGGAACTTTGCTAGTATCGTGGATGGTGTCCGGGTCGGGTGCCGTGTAATGGCATCCTACAGCGGTCTCAATGATTCTGCCCGCAGTAGTTGCATCTTTGACCCAATTGCCTCTCCATGTGACATGGCCGTCTGGCCTGATAAGAACCATCGGTTTCTCCCAAAGCCGTGCTGCATGTTCCTCGTTGACGAGGCGGACATGGCTGAGCGGCACGCCCAACCTGTTGGCGGCCTCGACCAGAAGATGGCTACCTTGCCCAGACTTGGCAGATTTGTTAGCGACTTCGAATTCCACCAAAGTGAAATGCTTGCCGAATCTGTCAAAAATGGCAGATCCGTCGCTCAGGAAAACGTGAGGGGGCCGGCTCCCGGGCCAAGTCGTGGCCCTGTAGACGTGAGCATCCCAAGGTGGCTCAACATTGTCTCCTTCTTCCTCATCCCGCGGACACCAAACGATTGCCGATTTGTACCTGTACCCCATCTCAATTCCTAGATCGGTGTTCTCGCCGTCGTGATCCTGGTAATGCTTGCGGATCGAATCTCTCAGTCGCTTGCCCTCGTCGGAACCGAGTCTCTCCAGCTCGAACACCTTTCCGTCAGCCAGCATTTGTACAGCTCGCATGTGCACGTCCATGTGCACACCCGACCTCTCGACGTTCCTGATGGCGACTGGCCGTCGCTCCTGCTCATACGCCGACAGCAACCCTGGGCGACCCCATCCCCTGATCACTGCAGCCAGCTTCCATCCGATGTCAAATGCATCTCCCAGCCCCGTGTTCATTCCGTAGCCGCCTGTGGGAACGTTCTGGTGTGCCGCATCTCCTGCAAGGAAGACGCGCATGTTGGGCCCAGAGAAGCTGCGCGCAACGGCGATGCTGGGACGGTACGTAGATCGCACGAGGATCTCGTCAATTCTAATTTCGTACGGCTTGCCGATACCCCCTAATAGTGTGTATATTGCCTCCTCGGACGATATTGCCGAAGGATCCGCTCCCGGGGGAATCGCATAATGTATTGTGAAGATCTGGCTTAGGTGTAAGTCGATAGTCTCCACACGGTGCAATAGAAGTTCTCCAAGCGTGGTTTTTGATTATACTGCTTCATTACATACCTCTTTTGCATCCTGCGAGATCACTGCCCCTCCAAATTCGCCATTTTTGAGCACGAACAGGTGCCAAAAGCTGCCCTGTTTGAAAAGCCTTGAAGTATCTCTTGACTTGAAGTGGATCAAAAGGAAGGAAATCGGTCTAGACACCAATTTGCATCCGAAATCAGCATGACATTTGTAGTTCTCGCCTCTGTGAACCGGACTTGCTTACACTGGGCCACCATCAAGGGGTATGTTGAGTGAGCGTCGACATCGACTCGATGCGCCGTCGCAAGCCACGACGTATCTCGTTTTGAGATGATGTAGCTTGCTATCGGTATCTTGTCCTTTGCTCACAATCGCCTCAACATCCTCGGTCATTTCATTGATGGCATCTAGTTTCCAGCCAAATCGAACGTCAACCAAGGGATCAGACTCGCACACCCTTTTCATCCAAGCCTCGAAGATCTCCTGAGATAGTCTTTGGTAGGGTTCTAGTGGCTGCGAACCATCATTTTTTGAATTAATCATCTCTCGGAATCGGCTCACTCCAGGAAGCTCCCACGCAGTTACTGGGATGGGCGAGCCTAAGCCCGTGGAAAAGAGCACACTGTAAGGTGTCTCTGGCGCAATTCCTACGATAGCCTGGAGTATTAGCACTGCTTTTCCCCTGCTAACGTTTTCTATTCTCCTTGTTGAACAGGGATTGGTACCTTGACGCCGAAGCTCCTCAGCAAGCCCCAGCTTTCGGAATAATTCCATGGAACGGACATTGGTAAGATCCATCTTAGGCCATCTTCACGGAGAAATTGTGAGCCACTCGCATCTTCACTCATCATGTCTTTATGATTTGATCCACCTCGCCTCCTCAAGCAGCAGTCGAGAACCATACCTGGTTGTTTTTGAGTTCCTCTCAATGATGACGGAGGGAATGCCATAGAACGCGAGGACTGCTGCGGTCAAAAGACCAACAGGTCCGCCACCAATTATCAAGACACAGTCATCGGCGAGAACCTCCTTTGTCTCTATCTCTGCGTCGTTTCCGGACAGCAAAGGCTTAGTGTCCATTGTAATATCGTTGAATCGGCTCTGGAGGACTTTTCAAATCTGATACAGTTCATCTCAATCAAGCAAGTCTTGTCTTGGTATTTCCAATGGAAATGGAACCGTCAGACAGGGAGCAGGCGGGAAGTAGAATGGTAAGTAGGCGATACTGCCTTAGCCTCTTGCTCTTAAATTCGTTTTCTCGACAAGAAGGCACAGCACGGCCCCAATGGGTCCCATGGTTGGCCGTGGTAGTGCGTACAGTCAGGGGATGCATACATGCGGATCACATGCACTCCCGCAGGCTCGGAAGAGTGGGAGACTCGCATTCCGGCTTGGCCACATCCATGACTGCACGCGCGGCCAATGATTCAATGGAGCTGTGCACCAACCGCCCGCGGAACAGTGATTGCTGACGCCATCATAACCGTTTCTACATTACAGCTGGAACCATATGCACAGAGACAGTGGGAAGCGATGGAAATCAATATTGTGGTCCAGATTGTGGTTCTAAAAAGGAATGGGAAAGATCAGGCCGACAAGAGACAAAAGAAGAAAACATATGCTCGGGCGCGATCACGCCCCTCCATCCACGAGCTTACCTCGCTCTGCTTCGGTTATCCTCAAGATCGGTCCCATCACGTTCTTGATCATCTCCGGCGGCGCAGCATTGCCTACCGCCGCCTTGTCGTCTTCCGTGCCAGGTGGAGGATCAATGTTCCACTCCGGAACAACTCGAGTACCTCCGAGCTTGGAAATTTCAAGAATTGTACCACCGGGGATGTAGGGCGACTCGATTGCCTCCTCAATGGCGGATGCCACTGCATTACTCGTCAGAGCAATGTCGTCCGTGATGCCGTAACGAGCACCAGAGCCTGGTGCGCCGTCGGTCCAGATGGGCGTCTTAACAATGCTGAGTCACTGCTTAGCCACAGATTAAATTCTGCCCGAATGGGTCAAGCCAACGTACCCTGGACAGACGCATATAACCTTGACACCCTGGACCTGTTCAGCGTCTGCCATACTCCGGGCGAAACCCACGACGGCGTGCTTTGTGGCACTGTAAAGCGGAGCAGAGTAGTGTTTGCTGTAGCCTGCTATTGAGGACACCAGAGCTACGATGCCTTTCTTGTTCCTCCCGAGCAGAGCGCGCAGGGCCAGACGAGTGAGCTTGATCTGGAGATTCGGAGCACGTCGACTTAGTTCCGCTGTGTTGTGAAGGCTGAGGTAATCCAAACTATACTGACCGGGTGGTTCACGTTGATGTCAACATGGGCATACCCGTCGGCTTCTAAAGGTTCTGGATCTTCCCAAAAATTGGAATATGGCTACAAGAGTTAACTTTGGCATGCCTGTTCCCTTGATGGCGTACGTACTGGCTCGAATACTCCAGCTGATGCGACGTAGACATCAGGCACATCTCCAAATCTGTGGAGCGAAGCTTCAATTATGTCTTGAAGATCTTTCCACTTTGTGACGTTGCATACTTGAAACACCAGATTCGGGTCAGATTGCACAGCTCTCTGGGCAGCCTCGGTCAAGCGCAAGTCGGCAATTATGACCTTCCTGGCTCCTTTCTCCCGCGCGAGAAGACAATAATCGAGCCCGATTCCTGCCAACACATTATCAGACAGGTGACGCAGCCTAAGCCGGACCAGTGGGGGCATTGGCCATACCTGATCCACCTCCAGTCACCGCCACGATCTTGTCCTGGACAGAATATCGCGAATTCATTTTTGCCGCGACAAAAGAACTGAAACAATTGACAGCTAATAATAACACGATGAGGTACCTTCTCACGATATTTCAAGATCTTTGTCTGCTCTGCCAGTGCAACCTTACAAAGTTGGAGCCACTACCTACGGCAGATGGGCCGCGCTCCGCGGAAGCAACCCAATGTTCCCGGGGCGCCGCAGATCTCCTTCTACCACCAACGGAACTCTCGGCGAACCTTGATGCTTCACGTGTATGGGGGGAAGATCTGAGCGACTTTGACGGGGCAAGGACAAATACAGAGGCCGCTGCTTACTTGCCCATTATCGACCTACAATGCTAGGAAAGTCTTGCCGTCCATTAGCAGCGTGAAGATCTTATCGCAGACTCCCTGAACATCGTTTCTCCGAACATTCAGATGTCTCTCCTATACTGGAGCATCGTAGCCGTCACTGTAGCGCTCGTACTGAACCGCGTCTTGCAGTATGGCATGCGAACGAAAGATCTCCCTCCAGGTAACGTGAAACTCATCTGACAGATATCGCCCGACTGCTGTCAGAGGGATCATTACTAATGTTAGAGAGTGCTACGTAGGCCCACCAACGGTGCCTATCATAGGGAATCTACCTCAAATGCCAACCAAGAACTTTCATCTTGGTTTACAAAAGTTGGCACAGCAATGTAGGTCGAGGCACATCCCGAAATCCTGCCGAGCACAAGCGGAGGTCAACACTGCAAACGAACTCGAGAGCTGCTCACACAGGTTCATTCGACAGATGGACCCATTACGGCCCTGAAACTAGGGGCCCAGAACATGCTTCTCTTGAACGACCCAAATGTGGTTCGAGACCTGATTGAGAAGAGACAAGCGAATTACTCTGTTCGGCCGGATCTGTGGGTCCGCAGCTTTGGAGACAACCTAAACATTGCGTTACGGGAGTACGACCCGACTTTTTCCTACTCCGGGTACATGTGCTGCAAGTGTACTGACGGCCCTGACGCTGAGCAGCAACGATGAGGTCTGGCGCCGGCAGAGAAAGATTTACCACGTCCGATTGAATGTGAAGTCGGCAGATAGGTATCTTCCATACCAAGTACGACTGACATCCTTGATATTAATACGTATCGGCTTCCTAATAGATAATTTCATAGACTTTCGACAGCCTCCAACTGGTCGAAGAGCTTCTTCATAGACCTGATGATTTCGTGGAACATGTGCAGAGATATACTGCCAGCATCTCAACGGCCATGCTGTACGGATGGCGCACACCAAAAACAGGTACCGGGTATGTGACGGACTTGCTCACGGTATGAAACGCTGCCATCTAGATTCCCAACCGGTCATCCATGAGGTGGTCAAATGTCTTGAGCGAGTGGGCTGACGCACAGCAGTGGATGGAAGTGACCTCTGAGGCGGTGAACTTTAACCTTGTCGACTTCTACCCGTTCCTGCGCAGGCCCTACGATATGATACCCCACTGGCTTCTTCCTGGCAAGCGAAAATTGTACGAGTTACAGAAGCTCGAAGACCGCGTGTTCTTCGACCTCCTCTATCGCGCCAAGTCCAAGTTGACGAGCGGGAGGGCCTATCCTAGTCAGTCCATGCCCCTTGGTGTGCCCTCTTCTTTCACAGCAAACGCTCTACTTCACCATGTACAGCTGACCGTTCGGCCTATCTTGCACAGGTATCATACGAGATATGCTTGAGGACAAAGATGATGACAGGCTGGACGACCGACAGATCGCGAATAACGCTGCCCACGGCTTTGGTGCTGCCATGTGAGAGCCTTACTGCTCAGGCCGTGTCGCCACCCAATAATTACCCATTTACCAGGAGCTAACCGGTTTAGGGACACCTCGGCGAACACCATCATCGGATTCATCAAGGTACAACGACCCACGGTGTAGTCGACTTTCAGGCATCCACTAAACAGTTTAAACAGGCCATGGTGCTCTTTCCTCATGTTCAAGCAAAGGCCCAGCAAGAGCTTGACAGTGTCGTCGGGAGAGATAGGCTACCACTGTGGGAGGACAGGCCGAACCTGCCCTACATCCGTGGAGTCGTGGAGGAGACGCTGCGGTGTGAGTCGAACGGAAATTCAGGTCGCATCACTCGTGTGCAATTGTGCTGACTGAATTGTTGAACAGGGGCCCCCAGTCCAATCAGCGGTGCTGTACCGCATGCAGCAAAAGATAGTGATACATATCATGGCAAGACTATCCCAAAAGGTTCGATAGTGATGATGAATGTGGGTATCTCTACCTCTCCTGCGTTCAAGCAACCTCGTTGGCAGCGATGGGATGCAAACTAATACAGCGAACAGATTTGGTCCCTGAATCATGACCGATTTGACAACCCACGGGACTTCGATCCTCGGCGCCTGGATCCCGAATTAAGTCTTACAGAGAACAATGCAATCAGTCAGGACTCGTCGAGACGTCTTCACTTCACCTTTGGTGCTGGACGCCGTGTCTGCCCAGGTTTCCATGTGGCAGAGAGAAACCTGTTCATGGCCATCTCACGGATACTGTGGACATTCAACATCGGGCCAAAGCGTGATGTCTGTGGCAACCTCAAGCCAATTGACAGAGATGCGGTCTACCCTGAAAATGGTTTGATTATCCGACCAGCAGACTTTGAGTGAGTGCGGTCATCCCTATTACGCATTACTTGTCTTCAGCTTTTCTGAGCTCTACCACATCTTCTCCGAGGCCTCAGGCTCCATTGATGCAGGCAGCAGGTTTCTAACATTCTCAGATGTACAATATTACCACGAGATGCGATGCGAAAGACCTTCATCTCAAAGGCCTGGACCGAGGCAGAGAAGAATCTTGACAGTGAAGGTAATTTCACCCGGGAGTTCATTGAGGCATCCTTTGGTGATAAGTTGGCCTGATACAAGTCATGCCAACTCAAAGTGGAACTAGCGATCATGGGCAGTATCGAGCTTACGGACAGTTGCACTTGCCACCCGAATAATACATCAAGGGAGAGGGAGGGGGCCTATATTCCATTTTCTGTTTACCAATTCTATGAAACAGCCCGGATATGCGTGATTGTGGCTCCCAAGGACAGCGAATTGTGATGGTTATCTCTGAGGCCACGGAAAACTGCAATGAAACAGTCGAGCTAACTAACGCCTGTCTACTTGCCTTCGGTATTCATACAGAACATTGGACTTAAGTGATCGTGTACGAAGACAGGCGTTACATTTAATTGTGCTTAAAACACACACAGTTGCTATCTATACGCCGTAGTTTTGCTCACTTTTCGTGGACCCAACATTGTCTCACGCTCCCTAAATCAGTTGAGCTGAGGAGATATACCTAGGTCGGCCATGAGAGAGACGCTGCTTTGTGACTTTTCACGAAATGACTGAGCATTGGGTTGCGTACTAAACTCGTGATCACCAATGACAGTATATTATCATAACAACCAACTTCAACATCAATTCCATCAAATTCGTCTTGTAAGTCTGCGCGGGATATTTGGACGCTCAAAGATTATGACTCTTCAGAATGACTCCTGCCCGCAGCTTAGGACTCTTGATCAACGAACGACCTCTACTTTCGCCTCCTGATTAGTATCACGCGTCTTGTAAAAAGCCTTGTCTGCAACCTTCCCTTCCTGTGAAAGCATGGTCTCTATAGTCCATTCTTCGTGAACATTGCCGGATGGCACATTCGTTGAGATGAAGGGGGCACCTTTTTGTATGCTCGACACCGCAGCATCAAAGTTATTTTCTGCATACTGTCGCGCATCCACCCCAAGCAGCCATGCCGGTTGTGGTAGCCTCAGAATACCTGGATCGATGGCGACTGCTTCCCAGTCTGTCTGATGCCATACATGGCGTGTTTCCCAGCCCATGCGTTGTGTAAGGCTCGTCCTCTCATATCTTCACAGCCACAAGATTGTTCGTCAGCGCTTTCTCATTCAAGACCAGTGGAGTATGAATCACGCGCACCTTAGCCGGTGGTATACGTTCAGAGCCAGGGGAGCGTCAGCACGACCTGCCTTCTCCAGAGCAACAGCAATGGTCACGGCATCCTCGATTGCTTGTGCAGCCCCGGTGCCGGCTGTGGGAAGGTGAGGGTGGGCTGCGTCACCGACGAGGCATACGCGGCCGCCGTCTGAAATCCATTTCGACACGGGATCGCGCCAGAGGAGCTTGAAGTCTCTCAAGACCTCTGGGGGTATGTGTTGAATAATGTGAGAAAGTTGATCATCCCAGCCCTGCACGCATGCCAACATGTCATTGATGTCGCCCTTTAGGTTCCAGTCCTCTTTGATGTCTGAGTCATCCTGAACACAACCCCATTGTTAGCTTCTGTTTTATTTCGAAATACATGTCGCCAGGATTCGCCTAAAGTTTCCATCACTTGCCTTATGTGTAACGAAACAGGTTGCGGATTTCAAAGCGGGATTCGTTGTAAGTATGGCATGGGTATCCTGCTCAATCCAGATTTTATATAATGGAGTGTCAGATTTGGCAATGTAATCAGTGACTGGGTCTTCCGCGAGCCTCTCGAGTGGAAACCAAGACCTGTAGACAGCAAAACCGCTCTTCTTTGGTCTATCCGATATCCCGGTAACATGATACCTGGACTTGCTATGGACGCCATCTGCGCCAATGAGGATGTCAGCTTCGATCCTCTCGTCGCCGATGTAGCACCCAGCAGTATTGGCCGTCTCGAACACCTCGGTCACAGCGGCCCCTAAGATCACCTCAACACCCAGAGACTTGGCATATTCGTAGAGCTTGAGCTGAATGCGCCCACGATTACCGTACGACATTGGGTAGCCGTCATACTCCGTGGGCAGTTCCTGGTCGAGAAGTACCTTGCCATCTTTCTTCATGATGGTCAGCACCGTTGGCGAGACTGAGGTGGTTTTGATATCTTCGAGTATGTCGCCCCAGTGCTCCAACAATCTAGTCGCGTTAGGTCCTAGTTGGATGACATCGCCTGAAAATGTCAACACAGATCGATGAACCCGTCCCCGAGCACTGCCTGGCACTCACCCTGCCTTTTCATGTCTGGGGCAGACTCAAACACTCGCACCTTTGCACCTCTTCTTGCGAGTTCTATGGCAGAGGCGAGACCTCCAAAGCCGGCGCCAACTACCAAGGCATTCAGGGTCTCAAGGGTCCTGGAACAAGCCATGTTGTCTGATTCCAGAATGTACGTTCGCTTACTCTCCCTCATAACTCAGCTCAACTCTGGCGCCAGATCTTGACACACACACATATATTACTCTGAGATCAGTCATTTGCTGTGTAAGTACATGCGCATTAATAGAGGTCCAATAGGGAGTCATCGTCTTCCCTCCGTCACCCTCAACCGACAGCCTTCCAAAAGGAGAGGCAAGGGCAGAGTTCCGCGGGTGCCGGAGCACAAAGTTCCCGCCCTCCGCTCCAATCGGAAGAGCTCATGCGAAGAACTGACCATGAGGGGACGCTTCACATGTTGCGTGGATGTTCATGGGCCCCGCTGTTGCCCAGTGAAAGTTGAGCCCAGGCTTCGCCCCATTGTAGTGCACATATTCCCCGCATTTTGACCCCTGCTACCCCAGGTTTTTAAGTGCAGGATTGGGTTAGCGCTTCATGCATTGGTCTCGGGAAGGTTGAAGATCCCGCCAGAGTAGGTAAATACCTAGCAGGTACCTGGGACTTCCTCAGACAAGTAAAGGCGGGTCACATCGCCACTGTTAGTTGCCCTCAGACGGAAGAAGGCATCAGTGTGGGCATTGTAGGGCGCAGAGAAGATTAACGCCTGTCAACTGCGACGCGAATAGAAACACCGTGACGTAAGTTGATCTCAAACATGCAGTAATTTCATAGGGTCTCTGAAGAAGTATAACCACTACTCGTTAGTTTCCTTCTTGTACAAGATCTGTGTTCAGCATCTTGCCTCATTGCGCACAAAAGCCTGAACATACGTATCTAGGAGCCTTTCAAGTTCTCAATATAAATGAACCCGAGTTCATAAAGTACAATTCCCTGCTCGATAGACTTGCATACGTATGTCTGCCCCGGGTATTGAGTGTTTACATCGCTAACCAGAACCTTGGCGGTGTTGGTGGGGCTGTTTGAGTGACTTGCAGTTCAATGTTTGATACCCCGCTGGAAGTACACCGCAGAATGTGGAGTAAATTTCCTGCGTCCTGCCATGGCCCTTTTTGTCTTGGGTGACCCTGGATCGCTACCTCCCCCGCGTCATCCGTCATTTTGGTGCGACGTTGGAAACATGTTGTGGGATGTATTTCTATTGACCTGGCTAGACGGCACTCAGCAACATTCCAGACTGTAATATTCTCACATCTTGGGGCTTGTACATCTGAGATTGCCTGTTCCTTTAGCATCATGAGCGGTCGTCGAGAGACCACCAAGTGCCCAGTTGCATGCAACTATTGCAGGGTGAAGAAGGCCAAATGTACGCAGAAACACTATGAGATAGTGCTTCAGCCGGGGGTCCCAGAAGTTTGCTGTGGGCATTGGCAATCACTGACCAGACTTCTTCTCCTTGACAGGCGGCGGCACACATCCATGCGGGACTTGCGTAGTGAGTGGGGCTTTCATACCCAAACATCATATCCATCCAAGACATCCTTCCCCTTAGCCCTTTATCCCCATGGCGCAACGTCCTCTCATGTCAACTAATGCTGTGCTGCAAAGGA
Organism: Diaporthe citrichinensis; assembly: GCA_014872995.1. Taxonomy (NCBI): domain Eukaryota; kingdom Fungi; phylum Ascomycota; class Sordariomycetes; order Diaporthales; family Diaporthaceae; genus Diaporthe; species Diaporthe citrichinensis. Next base: position 290,172 of record JADAZR010000030.1, read on the forward strand.
TCATAATGAGGTCTGCGTATACCCAGAGAGGCAGCAGAGGCCAAGGAAGCGGAAGGAAAGGGAGAGGGAAATGGAAGACCGTCTCGAGCGCATGGAAGTTCTCCTGCGCACAGTCACTCAGCACACTCAATCCCAAGTCCCCGTGCACAGCCCAGCCGTATCTCCCGGCGAGATCAATGCTTCCGTTCTTGCTACAAGTCCGTCCATTTCGCAGAATCGGTCCAGAAGTGTATCTCGTCTGCAGGTTGCCGATACCGAGCTAGAGGGACTTCAATCGCACCAAGACCTACAGAGAGCCTCATCAACGGGGCATAGCATCGGCACGGTGGTACACGTGGCTTCTGCCGGCCCACAGACGGCAATCACTACCGCATATCCCAATCCACCGGCTTTTGCGAGCTCCCCGCCTCGCGAGCATGGCGCCGCTGCTAATTCTCCTGGATTTGGAAGCCTGTTATCCCTGGCTAGTGACGATCTTGAGTTACCCAGCGTTATCTCCCAGCAACATGACATGGCATGTTCTTCAAATTCAAGAGAACCCGTCGCAACAACCGCTCCGGCACTGGCATACTCGACTCCTGTACCGATCACGATTGCTGATGCGCCGACAGAAGGCCCCGAACGTACCAATGTTACAGGAAATGACGATTCTTGGCATCGAGACAGGACAAATGTTGTGGTTGAACAACCCATGACCCCACCGAGCCTGGCCGCTGCCGACGAAAATGGCAAGGCCCTGGAATTGAATCCAGATGCTCCATGCGATCAGGTAAGACCCGGCCTTGTGGTTCAGGCGACGTGGATTCGTCTTCCCATAGCGAATACATTGAGGAGATTGATTCCTAATCTCTCTTGTTTTCAAAATAGGATGCAGATGCCGAACAAGACGACAACGGTATGGCAATGAAGATCAATGGGTTTTAAATTGCCAATACCAGTTATGCTAAGCAACGATTCAGAGGACTCTTCCTACCACATCTCAATATGCTCGCCGCATGGCATTGAGTGGGTTTCGCATCAGATCGGCAAACCCGGCTTTGGAGCCACCGCAAGACGTCTGTCGAAAGATATTCAGCGGAACGAGCGTCTTGAGAAGTTATTCGACCCCACGCGAAGCAGGGAACCCGATATGGAGACAGCTTTGAGTTTGGTAGCAGGTAATCCAACGTATAATGGATGCGGTATCTTAATAACACCATGATCGGCTGACCTGCCCTGTCATAGCATACTTCGACAGCTGCATCGACTCGGTATTCGGCGTGCTTGACCGGGAGGAGCTAGAGCAAAGACTGCGTCTTCACTTCAATAATGGCATGCAGCAGTCATCATCGACAGACAAGGCGTGGTACGCCCTCCGCAACACCGTGTATGCGCTCGGCTGCCGGGTCGCACTATCTCAGGAATCAGGTCCTTCCGGGTACGCCGAGTCAAGATCGCAGTCATGGCGTTATTTCGAGAATGCGCTGGCAGTCGCCACCGATCTAATGTATGGTCGGGCTGAAGTGACCTCAGTCCGGGCATTGATCCTAATGGTACTTCCTCGCTCTACTACACGCTTCTATCTATTTAGGTGTGGGTTCCGTTTGCATTGCGCACTCTGACAAGTTCTGGTAGGCCTTCTATGCTGAAGCCTTGGGCAGTCCAGCCCTCGAGTACATGCTTGTGTCGAACGCGACCAGACTCGCGCAATCCATGGGCCTGTACCTTGGGACGCCTGTATCAAGCAAGCTGCAACCCAAAGAGACCTTATCACGGCAGTGGTTATGGTGGGTCTTGTATGCATACGAGAAGCACGTTGCTTTCCGATCTGATCGGCCCTCGGTAAGTCCTAGCTGCATCTTTGTACCAGCAGACTCAACCCTGAACACTGCTACAGGGCTTGTTTTAGTATCACGCAGGTACAGCTGACCTCAAACTTCTAAATGAACCAGGCCATCGACGACGATTATGTAAATTGCCCCGTCCCGAAAACAGCGGGTTTCGGCAATGCATCCAATTGCGACTTCGTTCGTGCCACGATCAAGCATGCACAGATATCGTCCGCCATCTCCAAACAGCTGCTATCAGCCAGGGCCAGGAAGGAACCGGCCGAAGCAATCATGGCAACCGTTCGAGCCCTTGATGAACGCCTCAGCCAGTGGCATAAATCCTTGCCCCCCAGGTTCAACACGCAGGCCCCGTTCAGAAGCTCAGCACAACCGTCGGGTACGCGGTTGTACCACGATCTATTCCTCCATTTCTCCTACCATTCATCTATCATAGGAATCCATGGAGTCTTTTGTTACCCCTGGAATAATCCAGAGTTGCAGAGTTATAAGAGCCCGCAGGTAGCTTCTCAAATTCAGAAGAGTACCGAAGCCGTGGCCGAGGCTTCGCGCCACATCATCATCGCATTGCAGGGGCTTCACATTACTTCTGCGATGCCCTTATGGTACGGCCCCAATGCCCACTTCGCAAGCGCTGCTTTCCCCCGAAAACAAAAGACACCTCAGCTACCTGAGGTAACTCACGACAGAGTCTGGATCAGTTGCTAACGGCTTCTACTATGACAAAGGCTGACCTTCTTCTTCCCACTCGTTGGCCTAATGAATCTATTCGTATACGTCCTCAAGAATCCATCAGCCTCTTCCGCAGAAAGCGATTTGTCGCTTGTGGACGTGGTGGTCGGCCATTTTGGCTATCTTCAGTTCATATCCTCCTCGGAGCTCGTCTTTCCCTTCCCCCGCGAGATTGCGTCGTATGCCAGAAATCTAGTCCTGCGAGCGGCAAAAGAGAGAGAAACATTTTCGGGAGGGAATGTCCACCAACGTCACCACCACCAGAAGCAACAGCAGCAGAAACAGCAAGGTCCAATGCAAACCGATGTAAGAGGCCAGGATGTGCTTCAGCCCCCAAGATCAGCTTTGCCCCCTGAGGTCAGTGGCACACCTACATTTATTGTTCCACGAGGATAGACACATGTTGACAACGCGTGCATCAGTTGATTTCCTTCGAAGGTAATCCAATCCCGAGCCTCGAGCTTCGCGAGGATTGGTATGGTGCTTTATTGCCGTCATTCCCACAGTATGGATCACTGGGGTCAAACAGTAATATGATGGATGATGATATGAATCTATTCATAGCGGGAGACATGCAGCAGTAATGATCAAGCAATAAGGAGTCCTCGATTTCGTTCTGCTCATGCGCGAAGATGATTGATATGTGGAAGCGATCGTCTCTCGAAAGCCGTATTAGATGCACTGTGGCACTGCGGATTTAAATGAGGATTCGGATTATAAATGAGAGCTTTGGCCGAAAAAGAAGAAAGGAAACGTGCTTATTCACCGCGGAAGAAGAGATGCAGAGTCTTCCGCGGAGCTCGAAGGCCGCCCGGCCATTCTCAGCACAAAACCCATACGAACAGGTTTCTGCCTACAAAAGGCTGGTGGGACCAGATCGCCTAGGCTGCCAAGGGATGAAGACAAGAACTGAAAGAGAACACTACTGGAACAGACAATCCGAAAGTACCAGTGTCCAGATGGCTCCATTCACGTACACCCGGCGCAGCGACAGCGGAAGCGCCAGCGAGCAAATTCCGCTCCTGGGCGATAGTGACTCCGACAAAGCCAAATTGCAGGCTACAGACGGTTCAGCATCCGCATTCGCGACATTTGGTCTGGCATTCACGATCTTGTGGATTCAGGCCCTGGTGCGGTGGTTCGCCTCACCAACTGAATTTGTGCCGGCCCCTATTCTCGGGCCCGACGAGATCTCTCGGTGGCGCCTCATCGCGCTGCATATCTTCGAGGCGCTCAACATGGCCGTCCTACTTGCGATGATTTGGTTCTGCCTCTTGGTGCCTCTGTTCCCCTACCTTCGTCGCTTCAAGAAGACGAGCGAGCCCGGCAGGTTCACCCTGGACGGGCGGCAGGTCCTGGGCGGATTGGTTGCTTTTTGTGCGGATGGCTTCCTCAATTGCCAGCAGTATATCTTCATGTGGAACGCTCATGGCGTCAACCGGGGCGTGTGGGTGCGCTTTCTCCCGTTCCATTCCGCGACTGGCCCGACCCGATACGCAGAGAATTTGCTGTTCGGTCCGCCCAGTAAGCAGCTTCCGGAGACACTTTTAACCCGCTTGGGAATAACAATCCCCTTCTCGGAGCCTATGTCTCAAAAGCCATGGCCAATTTGTGGCCTATTCCACGCTGTATTCGAATGAAACTTCTTCCTTAGTTCTTTGAAGGCTGACTCCTTATGCTGCAGTGTACGTCTACTTCTGCGAAGGTTTCGGCATCCTTGGCTGCGCGATGGCAAAGCCGATTCGGCGCTTTTTCCCCCGGCTAAGCAATGCCGGCCTACTCACCATCATCTGGTGTATTGAATTCGCTGCCGACTTTGTCATCGAGAACGCGGCAATCCGCCTGACGCATGCGTATGGTTATGCCAAGACTTATGGTCCCCTCACCCTGTTCCCCGGCAAGGTGCATCAGTTCCCCCTGTACGAGTCTGTGTTCGTGGCGAGCCTGGGCGTCCTGCACACAGCGATCAGGATGAAGGGGCTGGACAACGGGATATCGCCAGTCGAGAGGGGCTTCAGCGCGTGGCACCCGAGACTGCACAATGCTGTGCGGACCTTTGCAGTGTTTGGCTTCTGCGCCGCGGCGGTGATTATGTTCTATCACCTGCCCTTGAATTGGCTGGGTGTGATTGGGGACTGCCACGCTGATATGCCCAGCTATATGAAGCCTGGTTATTCGAACTAAGTGATTTGATCTTGCGGGGAGGCTACTCCGGTGATGTCGGGAAAGGGACGGGAACTAATAGGGTATTTAGACTTGAAACACAAGGGAATATTTGCTACTTTTGGTATTTACTGGTCCTTGATGAACCTGTTTTTAATGACTCCAACACGAGAAATCTCAATCTCGACCACGTCGCCCTCCTTCAGCCACCTTTGTGGCTTCATAAAGAAACCCACACCTCCAGGCGTGCCAGTCATGATGATGGTTCCGGCACGCAATGTGACACCCTTGGTCAGGTGGATGAGGAGGTCGGCAACTTCGAAGAGCAGGTCGTCCAGCCGTGCTCTCTGTCTCTCCTCCCCGTTGACCCTGGTCACGAGCTCGACACTCCGGATCCCGTCATGGCCACCAACCGCCTCCGGAGCAGCTATCACGGGGCCAACCGGCGCGAAACCGTCAAAGCTCTTGGCGAAGCCGTGCTGGCCGCCGCCTTGCTCCGGCATCTGCCACCAGCGGCTGCTGACATCGTTGCCGGCGGTATAACCGAGCACGTGGGAGAGTGCGTCGTCCCGCGTACTGAGATTCTTGCAGTCCTGGCCCACGACAACGACAAGCTCGCCCTCGTAGTCCATATTCTCGCACGCTTTATGGATCACCACGTCTGAGAATGGACCATTGAGAGAATCTGGGGGCTTTGTGAAGACGGTTGGGTATTTGGGAGTGGCCAGATGGGCCTCGCGGATGTGAGTCTTGTAGTTCAGACCGATACCGTAGACTATCGGCGTCCAGGGGATAGGGCACAGGACCTGTGAGCAGCGAGGCATTGGTCATCATGCCTTGTCAACCTTATATGGCGTTACAGCCATTCTGCTCTCTCACCTCAGATATCTCCGCGCGCTGCCCTGTTGCTTTCAGGTTCGGATCCCAAGGGCTGGAGCCCTCATAGACAGACACAGTCTGGCCAAGGAAATGATCTCCTTCTGGCGCCTCACCATACAAACGCTGGCCCTTCGGATCGCGGAATCGAATAATTCGATTGAATACTGGCTTCATTTTGATTGCAGGTTGTGAAGAGGGTCTGTGCCATAAACGACTGACCACGGCGCCAGTTCGTTTTGTTGCTTTGCTTCTTTATGTAGCTGGTTATTTAAGCGTCCCCGCTGTCAACGTTTGAATGGACTTGGTGGATCCCTGTATCCGCGGGACTTACAAAAATCAGGAGATCGGATGCTTCGGAGAAGTCTCTCCGCTCCATGTCGGACGTGTAAGCGTCCGGTAGAGAGGCTGCTTTGACTGGACAAATATATCAACGGCCAGTCGCATGGGCAGCCAAACATCTGCGTGAGTTTGAAATTAACATTAATCATCTTCATTGGACCAAGAATATTGAACTAGTTACCCATGCCAACATGTACTATCTATCCATCAGAGTCTATACACTCTGTCTCACCCGAGTATCCTGCTGATCTTGGTTTCTATGTAATATTTCCCGCCCTCCGTTACTACAAAATGAGCACTCCCGACGAACAGACTGTGTTCTAGATGCTTCAACGAATCTGAACCTGTCTCAAAGGTTACGTGGGAGATGGAATTCCCATAGGCTGTTGTTCGCGCCCTGGGGTCGTTCGTCAGGATGAGCAGGAACTCCGGGTTGACTTCCACCAGCCCCTCGTAGCAGTACGATACCAGGGCACCATCGCTATTCCTACAGTGACTTATGTATCAGCAGGATTAAACTTGGACTCTGACTCCATGTTTCGCCCTACCAAGATTTCGTGACCACACGGCTTAAAGTCATGGCTGCTTACTTCAGAATGGCTTTGACGGATATGCGAACATGAGTCTGACATTGTTCCATCCGTACGTAATCGGCCCCAAAGACGTACTCTGCGTGAAGGCGGATTGGAAAGCCTGGCTCACTGACAACAGTGCCGTGAGATATGGGCTACGTGTTGCATGTCAAAAGCAAGCCTTTCCTTATTCTAGGGGCATACTACAGAGGAATGACCTGACGTACCACCACTTGCAACGTACCGCCCTTGGAAGAGTTTCCTGGCGAAATCCCCATCAGCAGGTAATAATCACGCCGGAAGACAGCTTGACTTCGTGATAGCATCCATGCTTACCGATCGAGAATGGCGCTGCCGGATAAAGGCGTGCTGTGAAAGCGGGCTCCAGTGTGGGAAATCCGGTCGAGCTGCCCAGGCTGGCTTTGCCATCATCTGTTGTTTGGGGTAGCGCATTGATTGAAGGCATCACGCTTTTATGCTATGGGGGTAACTAAAGAGATATTGATTCTGATTGAGTATTCCTTCCTGTTCTTGTGCTAGTTTTCAGGAAAGGCACAGCATCGGACCGTCGGAAGAGGCAAGGAACGGACGGCTTACAATTCAAATAATACAGGAAATAATATCCGGGTGGCTATCCATTTGATCCGCGGTTTGCCTCTCAAATCCGCCTCGGTAATTGTACCCCACCCCGGTGTCACCTTGATACCTCATGCTTGGAGACATATCAGCATCAGAGGCCTTTTTCGCCCTGTCAAACAGCCGGAAGCCTCGAATTGCGGCAAGCAACTGAAATAGCTTGTTGTACGAATTCTGGTTTCAAAGTCGGCCCATGAAGCCTCACCTCTACTGCAGCACTTATTGCCTGCTTCTTATGGGCAGTCTGGGGTATACAAGGAGAGCTCTCGGGAACCAGGTACCCCGGCGCGGCACGAAAATTAAGCTACTCCGTGGGACACGATGGCAGGATGGCACAAAATAGGTTCGGGGACAACAATCGAAAATGTCTGGCAATCAAATATTGGACGTGAGGATGCTGCACTTAAGATACATGATGATGCTTGGGAGACACGTTCAGTCATTCGGAAACACCATGGTGAAAATAGCACCTCACCAGCAGGGCAGAAGAGCCAGCCTAGCACGCTATATGGCAACAAGACTAGAGCAATAGATACAATGATTGTGGTTTTGCTTTCGATGAGATGGTGCCTCATGCCCGAGAGCGAGAAGGGGGCAAATCTTGCCAATGGCGGCCTAAATTCCTCACAGACGGCTGCGCCAGAATCGCCAATACTTGTGATACCAGGCTTCCTGGTATGTGTTGTGCGTCTCACGTCCCTTTTCATCCGTCCATCTGTAGACACTGTCTACAAACATGGCATTGGGCCAAGCAGGCAACTGAGCGACGGCTATTGCCTGGCCCTTGAGCTTGTAAATCTCCCCTCTGTCATCTTCAACCTCCATCTCCTGCTTGATGGCTGATCCCAAGACCGGATGGTAGGCTAGGACTTTTCTCTTGACCCTGACGACGTTACGCACGTCACCCTGCCCCCTTACCAGCCAGGCAAACGTCGTCGTAGGCCTGTCTTTGGCCCAGGGGAATATGCTGAGCCAGGCAGGGTTCTCTCCCGGATCTTCGAAACCGGCTTGATTGAAGCAGAAGTCCGGCCCAAACGAGATGGGTGACCAGCCGAAGGGCGGTGAGACAATCTCGTCCTCGGTTCTGACCTGCCGGATCGACCGGTCCCTGGCCGCGTAGCAATCCACTTTGTACTTTCTTCCATTCATCGTCAGTGTTCCGGCGCACCTCATCAACTGCTCTAGTCCTGTCGGCTTCTGCGTAGGGTCCGTATTCTTCTCTTCTCCTGGCATGACGTAGCCGCGCGGAAGCATAGGATGTAGAGCAGTTTGGGTGACATCAATGCGAGTCTCGCCATCCTTACTGTTGTATAGGAGACGGACCTTGTTTCCGGGCTCGATGAAATCGAACGTCATGCCATTCGCGATGTGAATCACATTGCCCTCGACCGTCGGCCACGGGACAGTGTTGATGATATTGTTGTGCTCACAGTCCAAGGGTCGCAAGTTGTCCATTCCCTTGAAAACAGACACGCCGGCAAGGCAGGTTCTGAAGTAAGGCTGGGCACGTACGTAGACAAAGACTCCGATGGCATGCTCGGGGATGCTGAAGCCGAAATAGTGGGTGTGTATTGTATGGGGATCCCAGCTCTCGCCTGGACCTGGCTCAGGGAAGATGAGATCCATCTCTGGGGGGAGATATTGTTGGCTTTTCATAGTCGTCCAGGAAACACAGTGCAGAAACGGATACTGCTGTTGCATCTATCGTACAAGATAGTACCAGAAGCATACAGGCGTCCAATACCGGAGCTTCACAACAGCTTCAAGATTTCAGCTGCACATGCTTTCTTATGGGGTCTCAGATTCATCCAATATGTCGTTTCTTTCCGAAGTCGCTTTAACAAGCACACCGTTTCCGGATGGCAGATGCCCGTATCGTCTTGCCGGGATCTCGCGCTCGGGACCGGGCATGGAAGCCACCCGCGGATACGCTGCGACTCGGGACTTCGGGGCGTTCGGAACAAGGGCCGTATATGCCTGATTGAGTTTGTACAAGATAGCATGCTGACTTCAAGGAGGCTACGCAAAGCCCATGAGTGTGTCTGGTCAGGCTTTTGTACCTTGTCACGTCTAGTAGCGTATAATCTGGATTCACAGCTGTCACTATGAAGATCAACCCAACATCGCAGTGTCTGTCGTTGATAATCCGTTCAATGGAGCAGATAATTTTGCCGGAGCTGAACTCTAAAGCGGCAATATCAACTGCGGCTCAAATCAAGCTCCAATTAGAAGATCTTCTGAAGAGAGAGGGAGAAGGGATAACGCTTCTACGAGACCTTATCGAGCAGGGAAACGAGCTGGCCAAACGAGCAGCGAAAGTGCTCGGGGACCCCTCTATTGCGCGAAATTCGTCTCGAATCACCGTTTCCAGCCGACACGTGGGAGGCTTTGATGCTCTCGCAAACGAATATGGCAAACTTACGGCGTTGCTAGACGAGGCATGCCGAGCTTTGTGCGGCTTTACCCTAACCAGCACCGATGCCGCAAAGGTTCAGCAAGAGATGGCCATCTGGGAATATTCTTATTATAAGAAGATGTCTTCAATCATACCAAAGCTATTTGAGGACAGTGACCTTCCGTCACTACAAGACAAAACGCTGCATCAAAGTGACGACCCGAGCCTGAGTGCGAAGTTCTTGGAGGATTTCCTCACGCAGCGTCATGGTCCAACCAAGGTCAAATCCTTCGACTTCTTGCCTGGCGGCTTTGGGAAGCAGACATATTTCAGCACCGTGACTTGGCAGGACGGCCAAACTGAGGAGCTCGTCGTCAGGAAGATGGACGCGGTTCCTATCATGCTGCATAGACAGTTTCTCTTGGACCGAGAGTTTGACCTAGTGACACTCGTGCACAAGACAGGGTATATCTGCCCACAGCCTATGGATCTGGGATGGAACGTGCCGGGGGTAGACGGGAACTTCTATACCATGAAACGAATACGCGGCAAGATCCCTGGAAGTTTTCTCGAAGGAAAGAAGGAGGCCATTTCCGAGTCACTACTGTTGCACTGTGCCGAGCTTCTCGCTCAACTGCACAACACGCCCCTGGAGCCTTTCAGGGACCACGTGGAGAGGTTCATTGGGCCTGGCGCGGCCGATGACACGGTCGAGCAACGACTGCACCGGCTTCTCGGCAGCTGGAATGAGTACCGCACCCAGGTCGAGCACCTGCCGTCACCCTTCCAGACCTTCGCGTTTGACTGGCTGCGGCGCAACGTACCCCACGACACGCGGCGGCCAGTCCTGGTTCATGGGGACTTTGGCATCCACAACATGCTCTCCGTGGACGACCGCATCACCGCCGTGCTGGACTGGGAGTGCTCTGACTTCGGGGCCCCTGAGCAGGATCTAGAGTGGATCCGACCACATGTGTCAGAACACATGAGCTGGCATAAGTTCCTCGAGCATTACCATGCGTGCGGTGGACCCGAGGTCAGGGAGGACGTGAGCGCGTTCTACGGCATGTGGGGCATGGCAAGGCCGTTTTTGGCTTTGGGGAGGGCAACTCGAAACCTCCAGACGGGCGAGAACAAGGATATTCGCTATGTTATGTGTGAACTGGGCTTCACTAAGGCGTTCTTCCAAATGATGCTGAACGTAATAAGGACAGATGAGCAGAAAGCGGCAGTTGAAAATTTGGCTGGTAACGGCGCCCAGGCCAAGCTCTAAGTGTGAATAAGACGGGTCAGGCCAATCTCAGTGTAGTAAAAAGAAAATTTAAAAAAGGACGCGGATGTCATGCTTTAGCGGCTGCGGCTGTTAAATGGGTTAATTTTGTGCATTTTACCCTCGTGGCATCTTCCTTGGTGTCATAGCTGCGCCCAAAATGTCGACTCACTCGAGGTCCGGTACGGGGTCTATGGGGACATCCATAAGTTTTTTGGGTTCGGCTAATCGACAGTGATCGACCCGATTGGTATCGTGAGCAATCTTCATACGTCCTCTGTATGTGCAGAACATTTGAGACAGACAAGAGCTCCTGTTGCCCGGTTATTGTCGTCTCCGGCCTGGTTGTGCCAAAAGGTCCGAGAGTGAACCTCGTAAAGAGTTTGCCAGTAGAAAACGAGATACAGCGCTCGTTCGTCTAATTAGCCGCTATAGATCTCCACGGATGGAGGTGATAAAACTGGATGCGTTTGAGAAAGCGCCATGGTGAAAACTTGTACACCCACACTTCACATGTCATAATGCTTACCCAAACTCAAGCTTTCCCCCAAAACACTTGGCAAGTCCAATAAGATCTATGAAGAACAAGCATGTAGAATGCACTCTCTGTCCCCAGACCATCTGCATACCATGATGAAGCTAATTTCTACTCTCGTACATCCACTTGCTGCAAATGCCAGCGGGATCTGTACCACTGCTGACATGGACAACTTAATTTGTGTTGGAAAAGGGGGAAGGCAAACTAGCAGTCTAGAATGCAACATCGCACAGACTTGTCTGGGAATAGAAGACCCTCGCATTTCTTGCGACTCTCACGTCAGCTTACACTGCATCTCCTTTGATATAATTCCTACTGGGCCAGCGGAGTACTTACAGCAAGCCGAATCACCACGCTCTCTTTTTGCCTTTTCTTCCTTGTGATATTGTCCTCTCCTTTAGTCTCTTCCCTGCTTGTAATATTTCTCTCATCGCCACATAGCAGCACGCGACACTCCAGACAGTAACATGGTGGACATGTCCAATCTTTTCGTTCTATCCTTCGTGAGCAGCCTGGTCTGCGCCGCCCCTCTTTTGTGTATTGGGAACCAGAACGCCAACTTTCCATTCAAACCGCCCGTCGCCAACGCCAGCCGTTCGCCTTGTCCGGTGCTCAACTCTCTCTCGAACCATGGTTTCCTGCCCCGTGATGGCAGGAACATCAGTCAGGACCAACTGAACTTCGCCTTCACCCAGGCTCTCAATATCGACGAGGCCGTGACAATCTCACTCGCCAAACCGACCTTCAACATCTCGACCACAGGTGTCGCCGGCACGGTCAACCTCGAAGACATGAAGGCCCACAACGTGATCGAGCACGACGGCAGCCTGTCCCGCGCCGACGCCATAACTGGCAACGCCAACAGTTTCAATGCCAGCATCTGGAATACAGTCAAGGCCCACTTCACCGGGCCGACGATCGATATCAAGACCATGGCTGCAGCCCATAAGGACAGAATCACTGCTGCGACGGCACTCAACCCCGACTTCTCTCTGACTCCAGTCCAGGTCAAGACCTCATTTGCAGAATCTGCCTTCATCCTTGGGACCCTTGGGAACGATTTCCAAAACCCGCAGACTTCCACCGTATTCATGGAAACTATCTTTGAACAGGAGCGTTTCCCATTCGGAGAGGGGTTTCAGACGTCGCCCACCAAAATCACCAGTGACCAGGTCGACGGTTTAGTTGCGCGGCTGATGAATGCTACTTCACCTTGAGCTTCAGGCGAACGGTTCAACCAAAAGTAATGTATGATGGAAACCAGAGCCGTAGGAGGAATATGCCCACCCAGCTGGAATCCGGGATGTACAGTACCGAAGCAATGAGACAGACATCAAACTTACAAATGAAATTTTTGAGCACGATAAGCCTGGATCCATTGTTTGCAAGTGAGTCGAGAACACGAGAGAGAGGGAGAGCCAAGCGTGAGCTCAAAGTCTATCAACGACTGCGAATGGACGATGCGCGGCTTGGAACACAAGCTTTCCAAGGTTGTTTCATCAAGGCGTACACAGACACAGGCAATCGCGGGATTTCAGGGGTGGCAGACTCGGATGGTGTGGGGATTTTACCCTGGCGTGTCTGTTCATCTGGACATGCTTCAGATGCCTCCGTCGCCGATGTGGGACTGATAGGCCATATTCAATACAACATCATTCGGACGCCCCAACTTGCTACCACGTCGAACTCCTTCTTTGATTCTTTTTATCTTCTACTTTTTGGCATGAATTAATGCAATTCGATTGGTACCCAAGGCTGTGGACCTCCACTCCGTCTCCGGGCATGTCAATGGGTCCTGCTCATCGAGAACGAAGCGGTGAAAATCCAGATCAATGTCAGCATACTAACACAGCACTATGGAGGTGGAAGCAAGTGCTTTGGAAAATAGTATACACCTTCCCATCAAAATCCCAGCGAGCTGTGCTAGTCTTCTGTTGAACGGGACTCAAGTAGGAACCGTCGGGTAACAACCGCCTGCAATAAACACCTGGTGTACATCGCGCCTTCAATTCGTGACGGTCTTTCTGCTTCAGTTAGAAAGCAGTCGTTGACAGACAGGACAGCAAGTGGATGGGGGCGGTTTGCTCATCGGCCTTGAGGGTGAACTCTGAGATTTATTAGCCTTTTCCGTGTCTTCGTCTACTCACAACATCGCCTATTTGAATCCCTAGCCATCACTCTTCCAGACTACCAACCAGTCCATTCCTTTACCTTTATTACTGCATCAGCAAACATAGCCGGCGCCTCCAGCGGAAACGCATGACCAACATCCGTCCCCCATCGTTCGTGTCTCCCCTCAAACATCTCAGCATGTGACTCGGTGCCGCCGGGTTTCAACGGATCCTTGGTGCCATCCAACGTGACAGTAGGTACCCGAATCTTAGGCCTCCGAGCCAGCTGCGACTCCAACTTCTGATAAAGCGGATTCCCATTCTCATTCCCTAGTACAAACCGATAAGTCGGAACAACAACGTCAACGAAATCAGCATTCTCAAACGCCGGCGCCGCCTTCTCGAAAGCCGCGTCTCTTGCTGCCTCATCCCAAGTAGGCGACCACTGAGTCCACAAAAGCCGGGCCAACTCCCTCCTGTTCTCCCGAAGGCACGCACTCCCACGCTCGCCCTGGAAAAGATGCTGGTACCAAGCAACAGCCTCGAGGGACGGCGGCACCACGGCGTTACGCTGTGCCGCCACGTCGATGATGTCGTAGCCGGCATAGCTAACCAGGCCCGCGACACGACCGGGCCACAGTGCCGCGGGGACACACGAGGCGACGCCGCCCCAGTCGAAGCCGGCGAGGATAGCCTTCTCGATACCTAGGGCGTCGAGCAGCTCTATCACGTCGGAGCCCAGCGCTGCTTGTTGGCCTGTGCGCATTGTGTGTGGCGAGCGAAAGACGGTCGGGCCGAAGCCCCGTAGGTATGGCACGATTACCCGGGCGCCTTGGGCTGTGAGGCGTGGTACTACTTCATCGAAGGCGTGGGGCGAGTAGGGAAAGCCGTGAGAGAGGACTACGGGCCAGCCCGTTGGCGGGCCGTGTTCGTAGTATGCTATCTCCAGGGTCGGCGTCTTGGCTGTCTTGAGATCAAGAATTGGGTCGTACATTGTGCCCGACAGGTTTAGATGTTGGATAGTTTAGGCAAGGAGCAAAATGTAAAGGAAGAGGAGAGATTCTTGGTTTCAAGTGGGATCTTTCAGTCACATACGTCTGGGTCTAATTACCATTTGGTTATGTAGGTCGCAGGGCGCGGTACCCCGCATTAGCGTATAATTAATGCAATTGCCGAAGCATTTTACCTAAGAACCTTGACTCTGATACCTGAACGCCTCCACTCACAACCTTGGAAGGCAGAACACATCAACTGATCATAAACACAGTGGCTGCCGCAATGCGAGCGGTGATGAGACTCAACTTCACTTTCTTCGACATTACAACTTGATACTTTCGCTCTTTTATACTAACACAGTGAACCCATTTATCAGTGCAACAGCGCGTTAAATGTGCACCCCAGTACGCCCAACTGTAAAGTCCGGCGCCGTATTCAACCGATCATAGTTGCCATTCGGGTTATTCGGGTCAACAACCGTCTCCACGTCGCTTGCCGGAAAGAACTTGATCCCCGTGTACACACACCGCGTCCCCTCCGCTCCGCAAGAAGCATCCTCCGGATCCGCCTGCCAGATCTGCAGGTTATACCCGGGATGCGTCTCGTTGTAGGGGCCCAGGCCGAAGGAGAACGAGTACATCGGATTGTCGCATTCCCCAAGAGGGGCGTAGCCGATGTCAGGCGTGGTCGAGACCAGAGCCACGCAGTAGGACGAGGTGCTGCCGTCGGTGATGTCGAACCTGTATGTGGTGGTGATGCTGTGGGGGGCGCCGGATGCGAAGAAGTTGGTGATGCTCCAAGGCGAGCGCGCGGCTTGGCGGGGGATGGAGGCGGCTGAGGCGCTGGCTAGGAAGCCGGTAAGGACGTAGGTCAGACGCATATTGACGTGTTGTTCGCTGTGGTGGGCAATTAATAATTGGCTATGGTGCAAAGTAGTGAAAACAAAGTTGTGGTGAGGATGTACGGTCTCAGTCTAAGGAAAGAAATAGACCATCCCGACTCTTATATCGCAGCATCTACTCCCTTGGGTCGCAAACAAGTAGCGTTCACTAATTGGTTGTTTAGCCGTCACCTAATACGAGGATGCGAGTGCTATGTCAGCAGTGAGCACTAAGCAGTTCCGAGCTTCCTCCAGCTCGTATTCATGAATACGATCATCCACCGAGCCTCTATGAGAAGGCAGATGAGCTGTCAGGCGAATTGGGACACTCGATGTTAATGAATAACTGCACGGAAAACGGTGTGAATTGCTTGGCAATGTGACTTTCCGCGAGATCGTGAGCATACTGAGGCGTGGTTAGCAACGTTGCACGTAAGCAGCAAGGTACACCACATGCCGGCTCCACAGCCGGATTCCCGTGAGGATCCAAGTCTCTCTATATTACGTTCTCTAAGACGCTCAAGCGCTCTAACAGCAATAACCTGAAGGATTGACGGCTGGGGCGACATGCCTACACACACAATATCGCTTGCTAATGCTGTTTAAAGAGGAGTACTACGCTAATATACGAATCAAATATGAAGACCAATTGTTAAGTAATACGTGAAATTGACACGAGAAGTCCTCGGATATGTGTGATATTGTTAAGGGGGTGAGCAGATGTTCCGGAGGCTTCCTGACCATCAGGGTCTATGTACGGCGAGAGAACTGATTCTCGCGCAAGGGTTAACAGAATGCAAGCATAGTTACGAGGTCCGCCGCCTTTCTATGCATCCCGAAGTCCTAAGTCTCCAACTAAGGTCCTAGTTGCGTTCGCACTCGCATCATCCAATGGAGTGAAACAAGTAATGTTGATATTATTGTGGGACCAAGCTTGCGATGTCGACCTCCTCCTTCCTACTCCGAGCCAGCAGTTTAGTAGAATGATGTGTCAGCAATTTCATATCATGAGCAATTGGTTTGGGATCACAATGTTCTGGTAGCTTCCACTAATACTTCACAAGCGCATGAGCAAGCGGAGCCTAACTTTTATTTTGCCTTGCATGCTATATGTAACGAATACACGTCATTACATGTTAGATGGCGATGATTAGAAGACTGTAATTCGAACTCATCTTTAAAGGCTCAGGCTTTGCATCCGAAAGCTACCCGTCGCCGGAAACTATTCCCCTTTGTAGACTACATAAACTTCTGGTGAATGCAAACGCGTGCTATGATTAAGCTGCTGGTATCCACGCGTTAGCTCCGGACGTAAATAAAGAACCGCTGCACCGCTGCATGAAGTGGGGATAGGGGAGCGTAACTAAAGAAAGTTAAAACGACGACGCAATTCCACTTAGTCCCCAGGCCAATATTAGTCGGGTCAACTTAGTCACCCGTGGACGTGGGCCGGGCACTTTCAAGGTTCTGTCTCGCGGTGTGTGATTGACCCGTCTACTGAGTCAGTGCTATAAGTCTCCGAAATATGCAACGCGTCTGATTAATAAGTGCCTGGCGACTAGCCGCATTAAAACTAAACATCGTGTATGCTCGGCACAACCTCATTGTGCGAACATTAAAAGTCTCCGGGAGATTAATATGCTCAGGAAGACAGTAGCAGCTCTTATGTTTAAGAGACTGTCCTCTTCTCCCGAACGAACATGTTTCTCGTCTGCCATTGCTATCATCAGATTACCTTCTACTCTCCAACATTAAAATTTCAGATTCCTCAAAATCGCTCTTTGGATTCTCACCCACAACCGACAACCCCTGTGTAACGACAATGTCTGCATCTGCACCAATTCGCTTTGAAGGCCGCGTGGCCATTGTCACCGGCTCCGCTCGCGGACTGGGTCGCCAGCACGCTTTACTTCTCGCTCGCCTAGGGGCTTCCGTGGTCATCAACAGCACCACCACGGCCGGCAGCCAGGCTACCGTGGATGACATTGTCAAAGCTGGCGGCAAAGCCGTCGCCTGCGCCGGAAGCGTATCGGATCCGGCCGTAGCGAATAAAATGGTGCAGACGGCCATTGATACTTTTGGACGTATTGATATCATCGTCAACAACGCCGGTAACTTTGATGCCAGGCCTTTTGAGCAAATCCCACCTGCCGACTTCAGGGAACTCTTCGCAGTCCACGTCGAAGGATCATTCAATATTACAAAGGCAGCTTGGCCACACATGCAAAAGCAAAATTACGGCCGCGTGATCATGATCACATCTCACACGATGTTTGGAATGAAGGGAGCTTCGACCTATGGCGCGGTCAAGATGGCTCTGATCGGAATGGCTAAATCGCTTGCGGTGGAGGGAGCAGCACACAATATCCTAGTCAATGCGGTGGCTACAACGGGCTTCACGGACGCAATCCAGAAGAACACCTCTGACGAAGGAATGCAAGCATTCATGAAAGCCAACTTACCCGCCTCCGAGCCGGCACCTACCGTTGTATGGCTCGCCCATGAGGACTCCAAGGTTAGCGGAGAGGTCTTTGGAGCTCAGGGCAGAGTCGTCACTCGGATCTTTGTTGCAGAGTCGCATGGATTCCAGGGTTCACCCCAGGGGGAATGGACCGTAGAAGGTGTCAGAGACAATTGGGATCAGGTGATGGATGAGAAGAACTATACCACACCGAAGGACACCGACCAACTTGGCGCTCTCCTCTTTCAGCGGCTGTCAAGCGGCTCATCTTAAAAACCGGTGCTTTTTTTCATGCAGTCATAAGTACGCAGAGATTTACATAACACAATTGAAGACGGAGCTCACTGACGGAGCTCACTTAGACAATTCTTGGTCCCACAATAAAAGGAAGGGAGTTAGCGAAAATGGCAATGGTCCTTTAAAATGAAATACCCTTACGCGAACCTCCGAGTATAATCTTTAAAACTTCCGCTCTTTTAGCTGGATCAGCATAGCCGGTTTGACCCACACATGCCAGACCAACATGTCTGTGTTGTCCCACCTCTTGCGCTCCGCCTTAGCAAACTCGTCCTGGTCAAACTCCATGTCGAACTGCCACAGCAAGTTGCCCATAACAAGCCGGGCCTCGAAATACGACAAGTTCTTCCCGACGCAGGCGCGCACGCCCAGGCCAAATGGCTGCGATGCATGCAGCTTGTCGTTCTTGTATCGCGGGTTGCCCATCCACCGCTCGGGCTCGAACTTCTCCGCGTCCGTGAAGTTGTCGGGGTGCCGCTCGGCGACCCACGGCGCAACCGCCACCGTGGTGCCCGCCGGCACGAAGTGCCCGTCGATGACGTTGCCCTGGCCCTGTGGAGGCACCACGCGGTGCTGGTTGCAGGGGGCCGGCGAGGTCAGGCGGAGGGCCTCGTGGACGGTGGCCTCGAGGTACTTGAGCTTTCCGACGCTGGCCCACGTGATATCCTCCTTGGTCTTGAAGGCACTGCGGACCTCGGCCTTGACCCGCTCGTAGCAGGCTGGGTTGGCCAGCAGGAAGTACACCCACCCCGTGAGCAGGCTGGCTGTCGTCTCGCTGCCCGCGCTGATGAACTGGACCATGTTGAGCAGCATTTCCATCTCAGACAGGCGTGCCTTCCTGACCGTGTTGTTCCGCAGGATGTGACCGACCATGTCCGGGTGAGATCGGGTGCCATCCTTGATCCGACGCATTGTCTTGTCGATGGCGCCTTGGAGGTGCTTCTGGCGCCACTGCTTCGGTTCGCTGGGAATGAGAGCCTTGACCATGAGTCTGTGTAGAAGCGTGCCGACGCCCGCAACCTGACCGAAGGCTTGCTCCCAGGCGCCTGACTGGAAAATGGAGTTGATGGCATCTGCCCACCGACATGCCTCGCCCTCATCCAGACACCCAAATGGCTCGGCAAAAACGACGTCACCAATAACATCAAACGTAGCATACGTGACTGCATTACAAGGTTAGTGGCATTCTTTTGTCCTGCTTATACACCCTCCTATTCTGCGGGGAACCTACACCACCTGGAAAAGTCAATGGCTTCCTTATTCTTGGCATGCGTCTTGAGCACCTCCATCAGCCTGTCGGTGTGCAGCTGAAGAATCTCTTCCTGAGTCAAGAGGGCCTCGTTGGTAAACGTAGCTCCCAGGGCGTTACGCTGGCGCCCATGCGTCTCAGGTGGGGCCATGCTGACGCCAGTTTGGCCATCCTTGGGTGACACAACTGCGAGCCACGCCGGGTCTTTCTGGAAGTTCAGACCGTCCTTCTGAAATACCGGGTTAGTAATAGGGGGCTATTTTTAAACGTCGCTTTGATTCTGTACACGGAGTACCATACCTGTACACCGTAAATGTCTTCCCACGCGTCCGCCCCGATGAAGCTGAGCTCATTAGGTCCTGTCCGAACAACCGGGCCTAGTCGTTCAAGTAGGAAGGTCAGAGTTATGGTCTTTGGACTCGACCTAGGACAGTGACCGAGGTAGGAAACGGCTCAAACGAACCATATTTGGCGTGAAGCTTTTTGAATTCTTGTGGCTGATTGCCCTTGTACACGAGATAGGCAGCTGGGATAGAGGTTATGCTGTTGAGGAGAGGCCCAGGGAATCTCGCCAGCGGATGGAAGAACCTCGCGTAGATAACCCGGGAAAGTAAGCTGATAAGAAGCTGCAGTCACCGTTTAGTATTATTCACCGAAACACACCGCTCTCCTTGAACAATGCGAGATGCGAGGGTCTTTACCAGCACAGTAATCGTTCCTGCAAGCAACGGCAACGACGCGACGGGCAAGACTGCAGGTAGCCTGCCTAAGATGAGAGATGACGATGAGACTCGCGTGTCCATCTTGGTGCAGAACGATAATCAAAAACTCCTCCTGTCCGTCTTTTGCAGATGTAGACAATGGGCTAGGGAACATGCAAAAGCTTTGAATGGCCCACAAGCACTATTACTCAACTTATGGATTACTATGTAACTTGAATTATACGGCGTTATAATTAGATCGTTCTGTCACCCGGCTTTCTAATGATTCGGGTTTCTACGACTCGGGCACTCGGGTAAGACGGGGCGTGTGCTGCTTGCACGATGGCGCAAAACAAGAAATGCTCAGAATTCTCCGAAGCGCCCTGGACAGTCCAACGCAGCGTGTAAAGCTGTGCGGTGATATCCGGTTTCTATCGCTCGGGTCTATGCTCTTCGGGGTTTTATTACTCCGAACTCTGATTACTTTGGATGAGTAATTGTTTGTTAAGACCTATTAAGTGCAGTCATGAGTTAGTACATTGCACTTAATTTTAACCCTGTAAGTTTAAAAAGTAGTTAATTATATTAAAAAACGCTATTATATACGTTTACTTTAAAAGCAAACTCCTTTATAAACTTTATTAAGCTTAAATTACGGGGCTATCTTTCAAAAATAAATAGATTTATAAAGACTTATGAAGTATTATAAATATTTAAATTAGCTTATATTGGGCACTAAATTCGCGAACTGTGGTCCGGAGGCTGTGGAGGGGCTATAATCATGCCTTAGCAACTGTCCATGGGAGTGGTGTTGCGAATATATGACGTGCGACCATTCCCAAAAACCTCGCGCGCATCCAACCTTGTTTGGGGAGCACCGGCAACCATGTTATCGGGGCGATTTGACGAGACCCGGCGTGTTTTACCAACCCGGGTTACCCGAGACCCTTGTGAAATAGAGCAAACATCGGACGGCCGAGACAAAATGGTCCAGGGGATCCGCTACGAAACAGCGATTCCGTTAGCCCTGGTCGGTCAGCCGCTTTGCTGAAGTGACGGGACCTGGCGCGAAAACCTGGGCAACCGTAATACACAGACTGGGATGGTTTCACGCGCGTCGTCCGTTGTTCCGCCCTGATTGGTAAGTTTATCTGAGGCCATCTGTGGGACAGGTTTGGCTCGCAGTCACTACTGTACTATCACTTCAATTCGCGAGTACTTCGGTCATATTATTGCTATGCAGACCTTTCGATACTGTTGAGTAATCGGCATCTATTTTACAACGACTAGCAGGCAGCCACGGCACTTTTCGTAACCTTGACCGCCAAGTTGGTCTCCAGGAATACCCCGTAGCTAAGAATCTGGCTCGGGCGCCAAGGTTCCAGCAGCTGCATGTCAAATGCGCGGAAAATCTGACGTGTTCTCTCTAGTCAGCCATCGCTAGCTCTCGCTCCGACGGCTTTAATTTGCGGTATAGCGATAAAAATAAAGAGGGCGGGGTGGCGGTGAAAGTACTTGCCTCGAACACGACCTTGTTGATCTCCATGAACGCGATGGATTTGCCCACACACATCCACTGCCCGTAGCCAAACGCGAGCTCGATATCGCGCTCCATCTGCTTCCGGCGCTGGCCATCTAGCTCCATGAGTCGCTCGGGCCGGAAAACCTCCGCATCTGGGCCAAACAGCTTCGGCGAGCGCGAGATAGCGGAGAGGTTGAAGCCGACGGTGGTGCCTCCGGGAACGTGGTGGCCCAGTATGTTCGCGCCTCCCTTGGGCACCACCTTGGGGATGAATCCCAGCAAGGGCGGCCGCATGCGGATTGCCTCGTAGATGACAGCCTGGGGCTAGTATTAGTTAAGGCAGCCGGGACAGACATTGTGTGGGCAAGGCTTCACCTGGAGATAGCGGAGCTTTTTGGCTTCTTGGAAAGTGATCGGCTTGGAAACCCAACCCTCTTGAATTGCCGCGTTGATCTCATCCTTCAATTTCTGGTAGACAGGAGGGCATGTCATAGCGTGAATGAGGGCTGAGCGGATCACGGATGCCGTGGTCTCAGTTCCAGCAATAATCATAAATAGACCCTCCGTCTCGCACTCGATCTGACTGAGCCCGTGATTCATCATGGATTCCTGGTCGTTTGTCAGCCTGGTCTTATCTGTCGGTGAGGGAATCCTCAGGCAGCTGCTCACAAGCATATCCTGCTGAGGCTTGGCATCAGCGCGAAACCGCAGACCGACGTAGTGGTTGGCAACACTGTGACGCAAAGAAATTAGATGTTGGCTCCGGGGAGAACTGACTCGAAACCAGTTTGTTGCGAACTACTGACCCCATCAAAGCGCCGAACCCAGACTCGTCCGTCGGCTTCGGCCCAAGCGACTTCAAAAAGAGTGGCGAGAACAACATATTCCTGATCCACGGGATATCTGCACACGTCGACATCTGAGGCCATAAATCGTGCAGGCTGTGCAAAAATCCATAGTGATCCTTCTCCTCTCTAAGGTAGCCAAATTCCTCGCCAAACGCGAGACGCGTGATGACGTCCAATGTGAAGTAACTGCTCGTGAGGTACAGATCCAGCAGAGGTGGCGCTGGCAAGTCCGCAGTTGGAGTGGCGTACCTGGTTTCGATGACTTCGATCAGTGTCTTGAGGACGCCGTTGATGCCGGCCTCGAGATCGGGCGTCTCCCTGCCGCTGTATGCAGAGATAGTCCGCGACTTGGCCGCCTTATGATCCTGGGGATCAAGACGGCTGAAGAGGTCGTCATGGTACGGGTTGAATCTCCCAGTGATGTAGAATGGATCACGATGCCATGTGCTGCTAGTGCTATTGATGCCCTTCATCACGTCGGGGTCGTCTGTGACAATCTCATTCGGGCCGACTCGGACCAGCGGCCCGCGGTTTTTGTGCAACTCCCTGTGTACCCAATACTGTTTCCCAGAGTATGTGGTCTTTGCGAGCCACATATAGGAGAAGTTGGCTACCCATGATGCCGCTGGAAAAGCGCGCAGGCGGTTCCAGGTGTAGATCGCACTGAGCGCGTAGTAAAGTGTCGACAGTCCAGCACAAAGGAAGAAGGCGGTTGTCATACTCAGACCCATCGTCGAGAGGCTGAACGCCATCTGCTCTCGCAGCGAAGACATGTTGCTGATGGCGGAACCGGACACAAATCTGACAGGTGATGACATGATCCATGGGTTACACTGTCGCTCTTATTTATAATTAGAGTTGTGGTTACTAAGCGAGCTATGTGTGAAGGAAAACAATAATTAAAATGTATTTTTACCTTTTTTCTTCTTGATTTATTTATAGCATTTATTAAGTAGCAAGTTATTTAATAGATGGTCCTTTTATTAACGTGTATATAAGAGTACCAAATCTCTCATATTATTAAGTCTTGAGTTTAGAGGACCTGCAAGGGTTACTCGGTTCACGCATGTAGTCTGATATCTTGGGCGCGTTATCCCGGGTCGGGGGTATCTAATTCGATGCACGCACGGCCCGGGATTTACTTAGGATGGAGGCATGGACAGGCTTGCTATCTCTTGCCCACTCGGGTACATTCCTTGGTTCCCGCAGGATTGAACCCATGGTCCCAGCAAGATTGAACTCGCGGAAACCCGAACAGCTGTATCCCGAGTAGCTGTGAGTAGCTGTGGTCGAAGATCCGTGGTGCACAGATTCGAGTGATTCGTTTAGCATGATGTGAGAGTTTTGGACGTCGTGGACAACGCGCGGCTATACGTAGATGCTTTCAACCGGATCTCACTTCCCATAATATAAAGTGTGAGAATAATTCGTCAGTCCAAACTGTATTAACCTTCATTACTTACAACTGTATTGAAAAGCTGCATTGATATCCCGTCTCGATATTGCTTGTATATTGTCTCTTACAATGTTGCCGGAAACAGTCGATAAACCAAAACGAAACCCACGCGTGCGCGACACCTGGTACTACCCCCCTGATATTGCACACGATCTCGATGGCATTGATTTGCCGGAACATGTCAAAGGGGAGGTGTTCGCGACGGCATGGGAGTACACGCGTACAGTGATTCCTCACTACACCAATTGGAAACGCTACGTGGGCTTCATGCGTATCATAGTGATGGGGATTATAGCTGAGTTCAAAGGCGACCTGGTAAGTGTTTTGTTTTACATTTCGACAAACCATTGCAACAGTAGACTAACAGCGTATCATTAGTTGGACGTCACAAAAGGTGACAGGGTCCTGAACTATAGCCTTGACGGCATTCTTGCAGACGTGTTCGAGGGCACGCCAGGCCATGCTGAAATGGCACGCGAGTACAAGACGTTCCTCCTCGTGTCAGGCGACAAGTCGAGCGGTCGTCGGGATGGCGAGCTGTTCCGACGATACGTCAACTGCCTGGCACACTCGCCGCAGCGGTACTTCCGAATGCGTGATACTGACGCCTTGTGCCGCTTCACGATTGCTGTTGCGCTGGCATGCCAGGACCAGGACGACGTGTGGTTCACGGATGCGCAGTTCGACTTCCTCGCCGAGCTGGGTGACACCATGTACGATGCTGTGTCGTTCTTCAAGCACAAGAGCGAGGGTGAGACCAATTCCACCTTTGCGTATATGCCGTCGGACTTGCGGGTGGCTGCCTACAGACAATGCCGCGAGGTTCTTTGGGCGCTGGACGCGGCCTGGGCCCAACGCCCGGGGATGGCGTGCGTGACAAGCTTTCTCCGATACTTTGGCGGGCCGCTCCACCTCATGATGCGGCGGTACCGCTATGTCGAGGAGGACCTGACCTTGGGCCGTGCGGGAGACGTGGATGTTGTGAACCAGACGCGGCAGCACTACAAGCTCTGGAACCGCATCGATGCCAATACCCAGCGCAGCGTGAATGCCGAGGACCTGGAGAGATATGCGCTTGTTGTTGCGAATGAGGAGAAATTGTTATTCCCGGGATGCTCGGATTGGCTGGTCAATGGAGGTGATGGTCATTGTGATACGTGTCAGTACCGGTCCTCGTACGGAGCTGAGACGATCCATGACTTTGGCGGAGTAAAGCTATGCGAGTCCTGCAGGCCCCAGTGGCGCGAACATCTGCTGAGCTTCCCCGAGCGTGCTGCCAAGGTGTTTCCTGAGTTGGCAGCAACCTACAAGGCAGCTATTGTCAATGTCGAAGCCCCGATGATTACTTCAATAGCGGTGTAGAGCTGCTTCGGGCCGATGGGGTTACAATTACTCAAGGCGCATTCTACTGCAGTATATACATAGATTGGGAAACGAAATTACAATAAACATGTGAATTGTCAGAAAGTTGGCCATCAAACGTGCGTAAGATTCCAGTGTCCCAGTTAGTGAAAGAGAGATTCGGTGGCACTACGCTTTGCTAAGAACAAGCCTGCTCGTCCTTTGTCCTTGAGATTCCTCTTCGAGCCTGTTGGACGGCAGTTGGTGTCCGGCTCAGCAAACGCTTCAGGCAGCATCGGCAACCGTTCTTAGACTCACAAATTAGCTAATCACAGCATGTGACGGCACTCTGAGTGCCTAAAGATTACCAAGGCTTTTAGAGCATAGCGTGGTTGTTAGCCGATGCACCCTGCCTCCTGCGTACTTCTAGAGCAACGCAATGCTTTCAACCACTTCATGATGTACCCAAGTACCTAATAGCTTGCCACCCCCGCCCCACTTCCTCCCAACGACGCCCGCATGTGACACCGTTGGGACAGCTCCGCTTTCCAGCATTCATTCCCAGTGAGGAAAGATCGACACCTGTTGGTCATGGAGACTTTCCAGGGGTGAATAAATACAGCACACATGCATGCAGGCACAAAACAGAATTGACGCCAACTCCAAGCCCCCAACATCACAACTTGTATTTCACTTCGATCAGGTCACAGAGAACGATGACTTTTGCCGTCCTCATATTCGCCTACCGCAAGCCGGGCACGACGCCGGAACAGTTTCGTGCACATTACGAAGACAAACATGTGCCTTTGATCAAGGAGATAAGCGGGGAGTACGTCCCAACGTTGTAACCGTCCACAGCCCGACAACTTCCTCACAAGCTGCCCGTGGAGCAATTGTTCCCCCGGCTGAGACCCACTCTCTGAAACGCTGCAAAAACTAGATCATTGCATAGTTACCGACTAACAAGTTACTCTGGGCTCCCAGACACTTCCCTTTGAGCCATACTCGGCGGTATATCCACCGCACAGAGGGCAAGACGGAGGACACCGAGCGCAATGCCAACTTCCCAGCGACCGTCCTCATGGGCTCCCAGACGGACTTTGATTATGACGCTTTCGCCGAGTTGAGCTTTGCCGATGCCAATGCTTTTCAGGCTTTCTTTGAACTGTACAAGCGTCCAGAGAATGCTGAGCGGATCGCAGCGGACGAAGAGCAGTTCCTTGATCGCTCACGAAGTAAGCTGTCATTTATTCTGCCTGCACTCTCATTGCCGCGAATTTCAAACTCGGCCTCTTGGAAAACAAACTGTTTGCTGACTGAAACGCAAGTGCCTGTTGTTGTTCTTGGAGAAACCTTATCAACTACTAAGGCTTCGGCCACACTGTGTTTTTTAAATCAATTGTTTATTCATCTGTCTTCTGTTTGTTGTTTGCTTAGCTTTCTAACTATTCCTTAGCCTTAAGCTTGTGTATAAAGTTGCGTATAACTTAATATATGCCCTTATTCCTCACTTTTAAAGGAATATTATAATGCTTCTTTTTACTCTTATTTTTTACTTCCCTTTTAATCCTTTTAAGGGTAATTTCATTATTAATAATAAAATAATAAATTTAACAAAGTATAATAAGATTATACTTTGCATTTTTACTTATTTTATTATAAATATTATTTTTACTTTTCTTTAAGAGTTTTATAATATTTTTATAAAAGATATTTAAATATTTTAAAGTAAAGCGCTTTTTTATTATAACTCTTATTAAAGTTAAATTAAAGGTTAAGTATTTATTATAATGATACTTTATGTTACGTGCATATTTATAAGGGCTGACCTAGTAGCCTTGCATACTTATTAGCAAGCCCTAAATAATTATCTTATATATAATTTAACTTTCCCTTTAAGACTTTCTTATAAGAAAGCATAAAAGATAAGTTATTTTATTCCTTAATTTATAAGATTACCAGAATTACTTCATTAACAAGCCTCTGCTTACCTCCCCATACCCAACGTGTGCAGGAACGCAACAAGAAGTGCATATGAAAAAGGGTGTGGTGTGTCTTGTGCAGGCCACTAGCGCCATTTCGATACAATTGATTGCAAATGAGAGTAGGAGCCGGCGGAGATATAATCCCGCAGTTGTGGTGGAGCCATTAGCAACAACCCATTACGCTGTCCGCCGTGACGACAAGACAATCCGTGCCGGGTCTTCTCCGAGGCTCCCCCCGAAGGAGGCGTGTATACATTTATCCGGAAGTCAAGATAAATGAGACAAAGCTTCTGGTGAATCGTGTTCAGCCGGATTGGGGTCTCTCGTGAGTCGCTCGATGACCCCGGAACCCTGTGGGACGCAATCTTGTGTGAACTAGCATGGGTTTTGAGTTTGCACGTCATGCTTGACGACACCCGCCAAAATCTCACCCTTCTCCGGAACGCCCCGAGCGGGCCGTTAGGCAGAAAATCATCATAGCGCCTGCAAGCCACCGGTTCGTCCCATTTAACGCCGCTGCAGAGCTGCTATCTCAATTGTGCAGTAGTGCGGAATCCTCCAACGGCCTTCAAACGGTTTTAGGACAAGTCTGAACACCATGTGGCGTTCTTTGATGCACGTTAAATATCGCGAATTGAGATCATCCAGTAGCGTATATTCAAGTATCTATAATTGGACGGCCTGCTGCCGTCTGAAGAGGAATGTAGGAGAGAAGCGAAGAGGACACAAAGAAACGCGCAATAACAAGAAAAACAGGGAAGACATATTGAACTGAACAATGGTTCCATCATCAAGCCTCAAACTTCCTGGGACGTCTGACAGCTGTTTGTGCGGAGGCGCCAGCGGCCTGTCCCTTCCAAAAATTGTCCAAAGCGTCGTTGACGTCGGCCACATGGCTGTATGGGTCTTCTTCAGCAAGCTCCTTCACCGCCGCTGCAATCGATTCATCAGAGAACGCGCCTGTTCTCGCCTGGAAATCACCAGCACCGAACGCTTTCGCCCTCCATCTCTGCTCCATGGGGTCCAAGTATGTCGTTGTCTCATTGTAGCCCCAGTTAGATAGAGCTGTGACATTGAACGCAGCCATCATGTCGTTATCCTCGTGGATCAAGTTGTGGCAATGGAACATGTAGACTCCGTCCCATGGAGCATAGTGAGCCTCCACGATCGCGGTCTCTCCTCTCCCGAGCCAGACTACATCCTTGAGCCCGGCAGCCTCATATGGCATGACAGCTCGGTTGCCATCCGTCCTTGCAAGGACACGGAAGTCAACCAGGTGAACGTGGATTGGATGAGACCAGCCATCACTAGAGTTCTCCAGCTCCCAGATCTCAGTTGTGCCTCTTGGCACCTTGGCAAGAACCCGGTTGTCGACATCGGCAAAGACGACGTTGTTAATCTGCCACTCGCCGTTTGATCGATGGAACCGGAAGTGATGATTGATTGTGTTCGGGGTGGTAGAGACGGGGAAGGGGACATTTGAACGGAGTGTGTCAGGCACGGTTGAGGGGTCCTCGACTGGCGTCGATGACACCATGAAGCGCATGACCTTGTCCGTGTTGAGGTAGTCATCATCTGTTCCTATCCCTCCCGCCTTGGGCAAGTTTCGTAGCTCAACGGCCTGGCCGGCGTAGGCCGAGAAGTCAAAGACAATCTCATACCGCTCAGCCATCGAGATGTACTGGTACAAGGTCAGTAACCATGTCATTCAAAACAGTGGCCGATGTCTTGAGACTTACCAAGTCAGAAACCTGGACCGGATTTCCAAGCAGACCGGCGTCACTCGCAATCACCTTGAAAGGCAGCTTCCCATTGACGTTGGAACTCAAGGCAAAGTACAGCGCAAATGACCTTGATATAGCTGCGTCAAGGAAGCGGAAACGGTACTTCCTTGGCTCCACGTTGAGGAATGGCCATGGCTGCCCGTTGACATGGATGATATCGCCCCAGAGGCTGTCGGTCTCACCCTTAGTGGAGAATAATGTCCCATCTGCATTGTACTGCTTGGCAGACAATATGAGAGGGATATCGTATTCGCCGTATCCAGAAGGGAGGTTCAATGCGTCCTCGGCAGGATCAGTGAGGATATAGGCCCCAGCTTGACCGAAATAAGCATTTTCGGCGGTCTTTTCCATGGCAATCAGCAATCAGTCCGGATTTGAAATCACAGGTCCATACCAAGGGTCTACTCACACTGTGAACTGCATGGTCGTGGTACCAGAGCAATCTGCCATTCTGTTGGTTGGGGTAGTAATAATCCTTGTACTCGCCCGGGGCTGTCACATCTTCTGCCCAGCCGTCGAACGGCGCACGAGAATAAGATCCATGCAAATGGACAGAGTTTGGGGTTGCCGCGTTGTTGATGAATCTGACGACGGACTCCGTTCCACGAGGAATCATGAACGTTGGGCCTGGGGAGATTCCATCGTATCCGACCAGATTCGCAACACGCAAATTGGGGTAGACAGACTGGGTGAATGGCTTGATATCCACTTCGAAGTATTGGATCTCATTTCCAGACACTGGATTGGTAAAGACTCTAGAAGACCCCGCATTGTCAGTATAGGTGTTATGGTGTGCTGGGGGAAGTGTTGGGGTAACCTACTTCGTCGGTTGCTTGATCGGAGGAATTGGCAGAGCCACTTTGTAGATCAAGGGATACTCAGGGCTGAGCCAGTCTTTCGCTTGTACTGAGATCACATCCTCAGGGATATCCTCAACAATACTAGCAAGTGCCTGTACCTCTTCTGGCGGTATGTCATAAACCCATTGAGTCTCCTGTGAGACGATGGGTCTTGCGAACAAGGACAAGCACACCGTCGCCACTCGAAGACCGTTGGTAGACAACATGGCTACGGGACTTGAGAATCAAAACACACAAAGAAGTGTCAAGTGTTGAGTGGGGAGAATAAAGGTCTTTGGGAAGATGACCCAGGATGGAATATGAGTTGAAGCCAAGCCAACTATCAAAGATGCCCAGGGAAAACGTGAGGCTTTATAGACATAATGAGAGATGCCTTCGGGCTCAGAGAAGTGCTATGAAGATGTCCTCATCCTAGAGGATTCCGCACTCGCCAGCTTCTCCTCGGAGGAAGATCACCGCAAAGAGTCTCCCCCGTTATCCTCGATGTCGTGGATGACTGGTCCCCACCAACCACGAGTCGCGGGTGGCACTTGCGCCATTATCGTCGCCTCTTCACACAGGAAACCACGTCTATGGTGACATCGCCAGGAAGACGGGATCGTTATCTTCAGGAAGATCCTTTCATGCGAGTGGTTAATAGTCAGTGCCACACACATATGCACGCCGAGGTGGTAATTTTAGAGACCACGGTGGTGGTCATGTAGGAGATCGGCGGTCAGTATGTGATGAATCAGGAAAGAAAGGCCGACGGGGAACAGTACAGGCTAGCCTCGACTGTTAAACCCTTCATGTGGGCCGCGAAGTTGGATCGGAGGTGGAGAGGAATACTCGATCGCCACAATGGTGTTCGTCTCAACGTCAAAGCAAGCAATAGCCGTGAGTGGGGCATCATACTGGTTCGATAACGCCATGTCCGGAAGCAACGTAAAGCAGGAGATGGACCTAGTCGAGCCGACTTCGGCTCGGGAGGTCCAGAATGATAGATCATCGGCATTTCGATCACATCGGCGTTGAGGAGACAGCGCCAGTTCCGAGGCTCCCATTTGCTCATTCTCATTTGTAAGAGCGTGGTCATCCTTGAAAATACAACCTGGAGAGATACTCAGAGAACCAAATATGCATAGTACAGACGTCGTTGTTACGTCCCACAGGACTGTTCTTTTCCAAGACTATTTCCCCTGGCGGCCAAGTCTTCACCGATGTGGATGCGCAAGGTTAGACAAACCGTTATCACTTGAGTCGTTCTTGCTTAGTCCCTTGGCCTCGGTCATAGACAGTGAGCCGCGGATATCCCTCGACCTACCGCAGTGAAGCCATTACATCGCATGCATTCCAAGACCAACACTGTGCAAGCCGGGGTGGACTCAGCAAGGGCTGGAGACAGGCCAAGTTACATCCGGGAGCGGCTCCGGCGTCATCCTTGCAACGTAGTGACAAGAGAGTCCTACCGGCCGTGGTCGCGTCCGAGTCTGCCCCGGATGTGACCATGGGGCCATTGATGCCTGGCTGCCAACGGTCTTTGCCGCCATTCACACACCCATCACCTGCGGTTGCATCTTCCACACCTCCACACAGGCATCAGGAGACCTTTCAATAGTCCTCAATCGCGTCTGCAGTCCCTAATCTCGCCTCCGTCTCAGGCGAAATATTTGCATCTGAGCGAGGCGAAGGTTTACCCAGCTTTGGACCACCACTACCATGCACTGCTTCTCAGGATCTCGTGGAGGTGGTTGCACGCATGCGGCTCGAGTCAAAATTTATCACCTCCCACTCACTGCCAAGTGTCAAGGCGATTATCCTTGATTCATTTCAGTAGGGCATCTGGGAAATGTTGGTGCAAGTAAGTGGCACTGGTCGCCATGGGCTTAACCTTATTTCCACGACACGAGGTTAGGGATCTCTTGGCGCGCGTGCACCCGTTCCAACGGTGGCTGTATCGCCAAAACCTGCCGTTTTCTAGAGCCGCTCGCTTTCTTTATTCCCATATACCCCCTATACCGCGAGCTACATGCCGAAAGTCGACATATGGCTTTTCCGATATTGGGTACCATTGCAGTATGGAGGGGTGGCGGGGCACATAATGACTGTTGTAAACCGGGATGGCTATGTGAAGGGACAAAACAGAAAGCTCTCGTGATCTGAGAATGGCATTCTCATGCATAGAGGTGGCATCACTTTGTTAGAATGGTAACCCTTCGATCAAAATTAGATTTCGGGAGCGCTTGATCAACATACATAGATAGAGTTGTTCTCTGCGCTAGAACAAGTCTAACCACACATCCCATCTTTAAGCATAAACAACTCATCGGATTGACTGAGGCTTCTTTTTGCCTCATTGCCGTTGTGAAAACTATTCATTTAACGGACTAGTTAACATGCTAGTGCGCCTAAAGGAGGCTGGACATGTGTGGCCAGGTAATTTGACAACGCCACACAGAATCACCAGAAGGATGATGCAGGGGAAACCTGAACGAGCTTGGACTATGCAAGATTGAAATTTGGCCTGCAGTAAGGATCTGAAGGAAGAGAACAGGAACGTGGTGTTTCCTCTTTCGCTCTACTCTTGGAATAGAGACCGCTCCAGGCCGGCCCAGCCGGCCCACACTTTGCATGAGGCTATGAGAAGTCCCATACAGCAACGGCTTCACCGGTCTGTCGTGCGTCACCGCAGAACTATGATAGACATGTTCTGCTATGGGGCTAACTCCCGGACATAAGAGAAGCTTCTTGATCATACCCAGGGGAACGTTTCTCGGCATTTCACGGAAACTCTAAGCGGGCCAAGATCGCCAAGGCTGGGGCAACATTGCTTGGCCTGCAGCGTAGTCAGGGCTTCTCCCACAAACTAGCGAGGCCGACATTTTGGGTAGCCTTCGCTCTCGGGAAGACAAGGGTAGGCCATTCATGAGCCACAGTGCATTCCCGAATGGAGCACCCACGAGTGGCCTCGACGTCGGAGCAGAGATATGCACGGCCGGGTGCCAAGCAACTTGCCCGGTGCGGGCAAAATTCCTCAATCCATGATGATATCTTGAGTCGGGGTGGTTGAGACGCCCGGATTACGAATCCTGACCAACACCAGGACGGAAATTTGCAACGGTCTCATGACCTTGGCTCAACATGTAATGCTACGGAGTAGAGGGGCAAACACCAGAAGACGACAGTGCGATGGGCTTGGCCTTCCGGGAAAATGGCTCATGTCAGGTTCATTGGAAATGGATAGTTCGATAGTCGAACTAGCTGCGACGGGGGCAGGATTGCTTCGAAGTGTTGAAGAGCAGTCGTGAGATAGCAAGCAATCTCTTCATTAGGGACGTCGCGATATGATAAAAGCAGCGTTGGTATCTTGTTGACAATGAGGATCGGATTCTTTCGTTCTTGTTCTCAACATCATCTTTCACTTACAGGATTCCTCCGTCCATCTCCAGCCCTTGGCCAGAGAGCGTTTACTGCCCACCAGTGAGGCTTCCAATCTTTTCCTCTCAAGACTATACAATCTTTACCCATCAAGATGTTGCCATTTTTCTCCCTCATCTTGACGGCCATCACACTGTTTACTCAGTTGTCCTTTGTGCGTGCCCAAGATGCCCCTTTATGGGTCCAAGGATCATTCGAGGACGGGTCCGTCGCAGACGAGACATTCAATAGTGGTGGATCCATCACTGTGAATGGATTCACCATGAATGTGCCAAAGAACCTTCTTGTGCAGTTCCCAGCGGCCTGGGTTCCATGGAGGGACTTCGTTGCCAGCAAGGCTGATTTTGCCGGGTTTGAGACATTGGTAAGTCTCAGACGTGCTCTTGAATTTGAATTTCC
This sequence comes from Diaporthe citrichinensis, assembly GCA_014872995.1. NCBI lineage: Eukaryota > Fungi > Ascomycota > Sordariomycetes > Diaporthales > Diaporthaceae > Diaporthe > Diaporthe citrichinensis. The sequence continues at coordinate 323,829 of JADAZR010000030.1, forward strand.
GAGCATTTGAAATACTGATATGAATAAAAAGGTGATCGGTAATACTGTCAACGGCGTGCCAATGGTCGCTCAGGTGCAGCTTTACGAATTCTTCGAAGGGCTTGCCAGCGGCTTCATTGAGTCACTGAATTACGCAGATGGAAGCATGAAGATCCAGAATGGCCCGACCCTGCGTATTGCTGACCGCAATGCCGTCTTCTCTGTCGGTTACGACGCGGCACCCTTCATGAATGCGGATGATTCGAGCCCTAGCATCTCCTCCTTCTCCGGATTCCCGATGTGCATCCCTAGAAGCGAGACAGATCCGCTTTGCCCGTTGACAAACCGCCCATTCGCTGGGCCCGGTACCTTGTTAGTATACCTCGCCTACCACTGCCGAGGAGAGCAGATGTACTAATAGTTTCATTCTTCTTAGCACTGCGCCTGACCCACTCGCAATGGCACCCTTCCAGGTTGGGGATTTCATCACCTTCAGTGGATTCCGAAGGGGAAGCGAGGTCATTGCGTTCAGTATTGTCGCGCAAAATGTCCAAATCAATACTCTGGGCGATATTGTCTACCTCAGAATGGAGCTCGGTCTGTTGGGTATTGACAACCCAAGTGCAAATGCGGAGATTGCAGAGTCAAGGGTAAGTCTCCCATCATCTCTTACTACACACCCTGTTATCAGTGGCAATATAGCTCACGAACGGTTTCATAGTTCATCGGCTTCACGTCCAACAACCGAGCCACGGTCTCTTTGTTCGCGATGGACGTCAACCCCTGCACCGGCGCCGTCACGAACCGCATCATCGCAGCCGTCGGCCTGCGCGGTGGCAGAAACGCGCAGAACAAGTTCGAATACCGCAGCGAGATCCTATCACGCTACACACGGGAGTTCTACGTCGTCGCAGAGATCGATGGGATTGAGAAGACCATCCTGACCAAGAGCAACATCACTGCCGGGACATACGTGCAGCCCGTCAACACCTGGGTCCAGGGCGAGCAGGACGTCCCCGGCGTGCCGCCTGTTCCGCATGACTTTTCCCAGATGGCCTTCCTGACCCAGGGCGTGGGTGCGGATGCCAATGGGAACATCTGGGGGCCGCTCCAGCCTTTCCCCCAGACCGGTGTCATTGTTAATCCTCCCACATGCACTGCCGCTGCGGACAGCGCCCCTGCAGACAGCGCCCCTGCGGACAGTGCTCCGGCGGATACCGGTGAGTGATTGAACACGTCGTTGTATTTTGACTTTGAGCGTCTAGTTGGCTGATCATTTATTTTCCCTTTTTAGCGCCACTGCAGAAGAGAGGTACCATCGGCCGTTGGTACGGCCGCGCTCGTGCTGAAGCTATCGCGGACGCCGATAACAAGGGAACCACCGACTCTGTCCTTTTTGTTGCCTCGGATCAACTGCAAGGTGTATACTAATCTTTCACTTTTCCGAGGGAATGAGAGTTCATGCGGCTACATATGATGACTGCTGTGTCGGCACGAAGTTTTGGTTGTACACAAGAAAGCGACATGTAAATACATTCTTCACAATTGGTTGGAGCTCACGAGGGCGACAAGGCCATAATTACTTCTCTTCTGAGTTGAAAATGGTTACTTAATCCTTGGATTAATACACACAGTCTTATTCGTGTCCCCAATCTCTCCCACGCTGCTCTCTCACCTTCGATTGAGCTTTACGGGTTTTGCTGGGGGGCCGGTCCCTGAGAAGCCGGTCCCTGAGGAGCTCATCCCCGAGAAGGTCGTCCCCGAGAAGGTCGTCTCCGAGAAGGTCGTCCCCGATAAGGTCGTCCCCGATAAGGTCGTCCCCGAGACGATGGTCCCTGAGATGGTGGTCCTTGAGATGGTGGTCCCTGGGAGGGTGTTCCTTGAGATGGTGGTCCCTGAGAGGGTGGTCCCTGAGATGGTGGTCCCTGAGAGGGTGGTCCCTGAGATGGTGGTCCCTGGGAGGGTGGTCCCTGGGATGGTGGTCCCTGAGAGGGTGGTCCTTGAGAGGGCGGTCCCCGATTTACCATGCGCATAATCGCGTCAAACTCCTCCTCATCCCGCTCTTTGATACAAATGTCCCTAAGCCAAACCCTCAAGACCTCGTCATCCCCAAGCATGAGCATGATTTGACTTCTCAATGTGTCCAGTAGTAGATCCCGTGGGTGGCGCCCATCGACGGTGGGTCCGCCCGGCTCAACCTGACGTCGCTTGGTCTGGAACAGGACGATCGTGACTGCTCTGATTTCGGCTTTAGTCCTTTCCCGATAGATGCTTAGCCCGACCGCGGCCACGCGGTTGCTTAATCCGAGGTGGGTATGCAGGATCTGGAGCCACTGCTGTATGATTTCGTCCAATCCCTCGCTCTTCAGGCGTATTATCTCGTATATTGCCCTCCTCTCCACAATCTTCGACAGCTCCATCATCTGCGTTGCGACTGGCACCCCTGGGAAAAGACCTGTTGGTGCGGTCGCGATCGGGAATTCAATGTACTGGTCACTGAGGATTCGCAAAACATTTTCCAAATGGCTCGAGGTTCGGACCAGGTCAGTACATGTCCGCTCTACGGATCTTCTGATATCGCCTAGGCCGTCAATAGTGTCGTTTGTCTCCTCTGCCTCGGATTCTTCGAGAGCGTCGAGAGCCTCGGGGTTTGTCTCAAGCATGTAATCGAAGCGGGCCTCCCATGGAGCAGCGATGGTTTTCCAAACCAGTCGGCCGTCCTGCCTGTGGCTGGGCGCAATTGTTTCTACCACCCAAGCGATAGAATTTCTCATATTTACCATGTTCTCCTGGAGGAATCGCATATATCTTCGGTGGATCTTTCTTCGTGCTTCCGGGGTCTTTAGAACATATTGGGCAGCGAGAGCTTGAGAATACTGAACTTCAATGCCCAGCAGCCCTTCAAAAGCAACTCAGTCTCTGTATTACAAGAGAGGAGCTTAGATTAAAACTCACGATTCAGCTCCATCAAATTTGCCAATACTTTACGAACTGTCGTCGTAACTTGATTCACTTCGTCTGCAGTATTTTTAGTCAGAGGACGTCGCAATATCTCGTTCAAAAAGTCCCAGGCTGTGTTGAAGCTTTCCGTTGACTTTTCGCCCAAATCGCGTATTGCACGGAGTCTGCTGGGCCACGCCCGCTTCTCATAGTGCAGCCTGTTGCGCATGATCTTAGCTGCTGCGACGTCACGCGTCAACAGTGTTAGATAGCTCAAGATGCATGTCTGCCGATTGTCGTTCAGTCGCGGCATGGCGTAGTTGACGATAAAGCCGAGTGCAGTTCTGCTGCGGATGACTGACGTAAGGAATGGAACGAAATCCGCGAAGGAATCGGTCGGTCTTGCAGTGGTTTTGAATGGGGAGGAAGGATCTGTGGAATGGATGGGTATCTTGAGCCCTTGGTGTCCAAACATTGTAAAATCGTTATCCCACCATGTCTCTTGCATGAACTTGGCATATGAACTGACAGGGAGAGGGGTAAAGAGGTCATATGCTGAGACGGGCGGATCCAGGAGAAATGTTTTGTATCCGCCGCTGGTAAAATCGTCATACAAGCCAGCGTCGACGGATTTTTGGTTTTGCAAGTGAATCTCAGGGTGTTTCCAGGGCCAGGCCACAGCACCGATGACCGGGCGGAAGGTATCATTCTGCCTCCCTCGGGCTGGAAAGGGGGCATACGACGAGTCGAATCCGAAAAGCTGTTGGCCGGGTTCTCAGCAGTCTTTCGAGTAGTAGCGGATTTGCACTACAGAGGGGCATACCTGCTGTTCGAAGGCTTTACCTTCTTCTAGTTGCGTAACGTCCTGGAAACTTGTTGTTGATATTGTTAGTTCTGCAATTAATCCTCGATCACGCCCATTTTCGTGCTGGCCCAACAGGAGACGCCCACGCTCCAACAAGAGTTGGAGACACCGATGGCCGTCAAAATGGACAGGGATAGGCACCGACGTCAGTCGCCTAACAGAATCAGAACACTCACAACACTTCCATGGGAGGAAGCTTGAATGCCTCAAAGCATAGATCGTCAAGACCATCTTTGATGTTTTGATTGAATGCCGTACCCGGGGGTGGAGTCCATGGCGGGCTCTCCAACATTTCGGGGTAAAGTATTATGTAGTCAAGAGCATCTGAACGTTCGGGCAATCAGCATATAATTGCGACCCAGGCAAATTTGGTTACGAGTGCCTTAAATTTGGGACTCAACCGGGACCAACAAGGCCATAAGGTCAGCTTCTAAAGCTTGATCCCACTTACTTCGAGCTGCGTGCTGCGTCGGTGGCTGGTCAGCGGAAGTTATGCATAGAATACTGATTGTTGTGTTGACTCACAGCGAGTTCATGAAGAACCAATTTGGCTATATAGAAGCTGACAGATATCTTCTCAGATACTGAGTACTCCGGGACAAGCAGTGGCCATATGTTATTCGCGTTGATTACTATTCGAATCGACCGCTGGTGTGGCTCGAAACCGCCAATTCTAGTTGAAGCAGAAGCTCTCGCTGAGTCGCTCCGGATGATCGAAAAGTCCAATACTGTTTGTGAAATTTGTTAGTGAGCTCCGGTGATTGAAAAGTACCAGATCCTGCCTACTTCTCGTGAGAATTTCCAGTGTAGCAGCTTCTGAGTCAAATTTTTGGTCCATCAATTTCCTTGCTGCAGGATACATCTTGTCTCTTTCGTTATCGTACCATACAGAGACATATGGCCTGTAGGTGGGGTCGGCCTTTTCCTGCTGAGTACGGCCGTCCTTTTCCACAGGGACGGGACGCATATGATAGATGCTCAAAATAGCCTTCCAGTACGGATGTTCGCTCAGAAGCACTTTGCTGGCCAGTTGCAGTGCTGGTTGTAACGCGTTCCATAATTCATCGTTTTGCTGTGACATCATGTCAGACCTCTTCGAACGTCGCTTATGGGAAAACTGAGGCGCCGTGGCTCAGAGTGGCATACTTGAACGTCCCAGGGCTTCTTCTCGCCGTTTAGACTGTACCATAAGGTGAGGCTAAGGTTGTCGTCATCGTCAGATTGTGCAGATCTTATAAGTGGCTGCTGAGTCCATTTGTCTCTAGCCAATAAGCTGGTGGCGGTCAGTGCATACGTCATGAGGTAAATTGTGCGAAGCACTCACTGGTGTAAGGTGCCCTGCGAGTCAGGTCTCTGGACTACCTGGTTTGGATCAAAGACCCCCGTATCAGCTAGCTGTGAAACGTTAACATTGAAGCGCCATTCACAGCAAGCAAGACTCCTTCACCTCTTTGGTGGTAAAATACTCAAAGGTTGTGGCCTGAAAGCTTTCCTCAAACCCCCATTGAAAATCTCTATCATCCAGACTCGGATCCGGTATAGAGGCAGATACTGGAGTCAACATCGAACGGGCCTCGGAGTTCTCGTTTAATATTCGGTCGGGAAAGATCCCGAAGCGCCTAAATGGGAACTTTAATCATGTTTCCTCGTCGTGAACGGATCATAGCACTTACCGCGCATATTGGCTGGCTGCAGGGTCGATCGGCAGTAAAGCAGGCCTCATCATGTCCCGAGGACCCCCAATCCTTGGTCTTTCCATCGACCCATCTCCCTTCACCTCCATCGCATCATCGTAGCCAGGGCGGGTAAATTCAGGGACATAATACTCCCAACCGGACGGATCTCGAGGCACCCAATTCTCCACCTTCAGCAATGGATCTTTCTGTATCACAACCACTGGATCATCAACATTAGGAAATTGGTCCGCATCAAATTCGACAGTGCTGTCTTCGTCCTCAGACTGATATCCGGCGTGAGGGACGGCTACATTGGAGGATGGTTGTGCCGCCATGACTCTCTAAAGATTTGAGCGCCCGAGAATATCGCGATTGCTGTTGAAGTTTCACCGAAAAGTCCCAATTGCCAAATGATTGACAGTAAATGAATTCACAGCTGATGCTACGCCCGACTTCTACAAGAGTGTGACAATTGCAGAGATCGGTACGATCGCTTTGTCTTGACTCTTCGGCCCGCCTTTGTGTTAAGAGTACATTTGGCATGGCAGTATTTCAATCGGTTGAGCTCTTCTCTCCTGGCCGTTTCCGGTGGATCCAATGCGGCATGATGTGCTTGAAATTTCTTTTCACCCATAACGCGTACCACACTTACATCAAGTCTTTGGTTGCTTTGTCGGTTACTATCGCTCAAGGCAAGCGGTCTCGTGGAACCAGACAAAAGATCTGTCATTCTCTCATGTGTACACCATTTCACTCCAACTGGTGTGTGATCACAGACGCATCCAATCAGGTGCTGTTGCAATTGGAGTTATGTCTTCCCAGTTGGCAGGACTGAGGGGCTGAATGCATTTTAGTAGGGGATACATGCATCTTATGTATCACGTAAGCTTTGCACCACATGCCCTGTAAATATTGGTCCAGATGTAAATGAACATACCAATGTGTCCAAAGTGAACTGCGGGCCGACTTTCATGCGATGTACACATTGAACCCCTCTCGTCGGCACTTCCAAATCTCTCGTCAGCAATGATCGCTCCGCGGCCCCCTCCCCATCCTCATCTCCTCCTGAACGGCCTTCTAAATCAAGCTCAGTTCGAAACGGCATGGCTCTAGATAGCTCGCAATATGACTCCCTGGTTGCGGAGTACGAGACCTCCCTGAACCTCCCCTCTCGCCGCTGCAACGTGGCGAACCTCTTCGCCAACCTGGGTGATATCCGAGGCCTGAGAATCCTCGACTTGTCAACAGGGACTGGGCATTTTGCTCGGCTCATGGCCAAAAGCGGCGCGAGCAAAGTCGTTGGCGTGGACATCAACAGTGGAATGCTGGGAAAAGCCAAAGAGCTCATTGCTGCCGATCCCACGGTGCCGAAAGATGTGATTGAGCTCGAGCTCGGTGATGTCTTTAGCCCGCTCAGCTTGAGGAGTGCCGACCCCGGCTCTTTCGATGTCGTCGCAGGGGTCTGGAGCCTCAACTATGCCGGAAACCAGGCCATGATGGACCAAGCGTTCGAGAATATTGCAAAGTACCTCAAGGACGGTGGAAGATTTGTGAGCATTATCCCCAGTAAGGTAGCACACGGTAGTCACGACGATTGGCCTGGGATTGACAGCAAGACTGGGTGGTATGGCGTGCGGAAAAAGATCCTCGAAAAGGTAGAAGATGGATTTCGGATCCGGATCATCTACCTGTTGGATCCGCCACTTGAATTCGACAATTATGACCTCGATCATGCCGTCTATTTCAAGGCTGCGGAGGGTGCGGGCCTCAAGGACGTCAAGACAGATGCGAAGGAGAAGATCGCGCCCCCGTTCAAGGGAGATGAGGACCAATCCTACTGGGACGGGTATCTACAACGGCCACTTTTTGACGTTATGACTGCGACCAAATGATTATTAGCATGAGATACAGATTATGTCAGGATTTTATTCACATGAACCATCAATCAAATGCTTCCAGGTCTAGCGCAGAAACACCAATGTTGCACCAGGTTCTTCCGGAAATCCTTGGTACCCAAATGTTTCCTTCGGGATGAGACATAACAAATTCGTGCAAGGGCTGTTGCAGTACAGAGCTCTTGGGCGCCGGACCCTGAAGCTTCCATACTCAGCCCACGATGTGGGAATGGTCAGTGGTCTTCCCGAACAGTAATGCAAGACGTCGTGTTGACGGGTGGTATGCCAAGCCTACAAAAGCAGAGGTCCAGACCCTTAGCAGGTACTAAACATTAAGGAGGAAAGTAACTGCAGTTGGAAGATATCAAGTTTGAATGGTGTTTGATATTGTTTGGAGTCAGACTCCAGCTCATCTGAGGACGACTAGAAGATAACGGGACGAAAGAATCGGGATTGATAAGAACCGAGGTTGGTCCAGGATTGTATAGAATCGTCACCACAGGATCTGATCGGGTCTAATTAGCGGAAAAGGTGACCATGATGAAAAGAACGCAGACTACGTAGCGTTGACGGGTGAGCAGCTTCCGTAATCTTCTGACAACAACGTAAATTTCAACGCAACTGCGCATCACCGACAAAACACGTCGGTCCATCTTAACATACTTGAGCGCACGGAACTCTACTACGGCTCGCCCTAAAATGCGGAGCAAAGGAACATGCCTGACTGATCATCGAGTCATCTGCGTCCAGAGATCCCTTGCATATGTATGGGCTGGCGCCAGACTGAGGTGGGAAGTGTCGGGGTGAAGTTGCATGCTGCATGCTGCAGCGGACCACAAACAAGGTTGTATTCGGCCTCTGCTTCATTTTCTCCTCCTGACACACTTCCATGTTCGTTGGTCAAAGGCAATCGGGACTCGAACTGATCAAACAGCTTTCGAGAACAAAGGCGCGAGGGAAGTCAATCAGCACTCAACAAGGGCATGTCTCGGTCGCCTGCACATGCCTTGAGGTGCTGGGCGAGCATCGTCACACGCAATACGAGTGACGGCCCGAGTCTGGTCTGTTCTCGGGAACCCGCGCCAATCGATCTGTCGCAATCTCGACCGGCCGAGATGCCTAGGCAAATACCTGAGCATGTACCCGATTATAAATTTAATTGTTAGGAGGCCGGCTCCGAACAAATGCAGCTTCCCTTGGGCTGGGCGCGACACGGTCCGTCATCGTCCAGCGCTCGCACTCCTTATCGCAGCATCACAAACGGACAATACGTTCGTGCCTCTCACTTGTTGAGATAAAAGAACCCCAGGCCTCACCGGTGATCGTCACATGCACGCCAAACAGCTCGCCCAATAGCAAACATTCGCTCCAAAACGGTTAGGTGTGAAGCAAAGTTTGCCTGACACCGACCCCTCAATACTGGCAGGTACGATACGGACATTCTGTTCCCTTAGCGCCAGTCTTGATCAGCTCGCGGCAGGGGCGATGTATGCTCCATGCACATGTCAGATTGCCTTTGCAGCATTGCCGGGCAAGACTGAGACGGTTCCAGCCTACCAGCCGGAGCTTCAAGATTGGCTGGATCAAGAGCCCAGTGAAAAGACCTCTGGTTGTCCCAGGTGATTGGGGCTCACGGGGTCGGAGACGATCTAGAGTGGGCACCATGATGACAGGACGTCGTACTAACATTTGGCGCCGTCCACTGCGCTCTCAGTGGCGGCTGTGGCAGCGAGCGGGCCGATGTTGGTGCGCGCTTCATCGTCCTGCTGGCACGCCGTTTGGCATTGCCACTGCAGAGCCGCGTTTCCTTGCTACCTGGATTGGGTCCTCATTTCTATCCACTTTGGACGCTGTCCTCGCGATCGACCCGGGATCTTGTCTTTCACAGGCAGATCCTAGCATACCCCGACAAAAGGAAGGACCTTGGGGATGCAAAGTTCTGATCGGAAATATCCATCATCCGAACGTCGCTTCCGCATGCGCAGTTGCCAGCGGCTCCCTGGAGCGGAAACAAGACACCACTTGGGCAGCTTCCCCGGTCTAGGAAGGCGCGTTTGTCGAGCTCAGATCGCGATTGACCTCAGGTCTCGAGACATTGCCAGCGCGGCTCACCTGTCACAAGAGTCTGTGGAGTGTTCATATAAATGCGACGTCGAGACTGTACCAGACACAAGATCTGAGACCACCAACGGCCGAGACTCTGGACTCATATGATCCCCATATACGTTGCGCTTTTCGGGTCGCCTCCTCGCGCTTGTATGCGTCGATCTCACACTCTGAAATCGCATGTGGAGGGAAGCGCCAAAGCGCAGAGCTTAAAAGTCCTGGAGCACGCGCCCGACAGATATGACCCTGTCACCACTGGCCATTGAATCGTGAGTGCTTAAATACTCTTCCCGATGGACGCCGTCCGAACCCCCCTCGGTGGCAAGTCACCGTGGCGTCTTCCTCATCCATCTTATTTCATTTGTCTCACACGTGTCAACGGGTTTGTGAGGAGTGCAGTGTTGGTAATCGGGGTGTGCAAGACAGAAAGTGCTTGGGTGTTGTGGCCATTTCTTAAGCGGCGAGCCCCGTCTGACAAAGTATCCAGAAGCGTTCCTCGTGACGCCGTGGTCGCTTGCATCCTTGATTTCTGGTCCAACCAGTTCCCAGCATCGACCCCCGTCGTCGCACGAACAAATCACCCTCGAGACAGTGGCATTTGCTGAGGGTTCCAGGTCCCTGCACTGAGTCCCCTGCTCGTTCCCGCCATCGGCTTCCAAGTTATTGGTCTTCCGGGTGGCATACAGCCTAACTTTGTTTCGGCGCACTGCGCAACACAACGTATGTGCATCGCCGCGCTTGGCCACAGGTTTTCTGTCGAGCGACCACCCGGCCCGGACCTGCAATATATGCGCTTTCGACTTCCGATACCTCAGATCGCGGTCCTCACCACGGCGCCACGGCAATACACATATCGCCTACCCCTGATCTGCGGTAGATTGCCCCACGGGGTGCATCGACTATCTGCAGGCCTTGCACACACCACTACCTGTCCTTTCACCACTTGATGCCAATAAGCTTCATGCAGGGCGCTCGTTTCACCCAGAACAAAGGCACAATCTCGATCCCGGCGGAGTTTCTGTAACACCGGGCTTCGAAGGCGCTGCTCTCGAGCTGGACGCTGTCTGAGTCCTGTATGTCGTCTCTCGCTGCGGGTCGCCATTGCAGCGCCAAGGGACCTCCCCTTACACCTGTGCGCATCTGTATCCAGCAGTTCGGTCGCGACCGTCTCGTCTTCGATTCCTCCGCGTTTACGGTTGCGGGCCTATCAGCAGGCCTTTGCCATCCACACAGGTCCCCATGTCCTGATTTCAACATAGCGTCCCAGGGTTTGATGTTAGTCAGTAGCTTCCGAGCCGTATTTGACATTCGTTTCCATAATTTTCCCGTCGATTAACTTACTTGTTTCACGCATCTCTAGACGCCGCGTATTTCTTTCCACTCACGACTCGCTCTGGGGAAGCTAGCGTTATATAGACGCCATGATCACGGGTCCTCCCAATATACCACCACGACTTCCTTTCCTTTCCGAAGTTGCTACTAATTGCCTGCACACCCTCTCCTCTACGCACATGGTGTGGCTTGTCTGGACGGGTCTTGACAGCAAACAGTCGACGTCTGATCGTACTGGGCCAGTGACGGGCTCCTCTGGGCTTGGCGACTGTCTACACGTCCACGCTAGAATTTGGACACACGAGTCTCCCAGACCGGTTACCCGACCACCCCTGGATCGTGGTGGCGGCTCTCCTTTCCTGGATATATTCTCTTGCACTCGATAGGTTCGGCTCAACCCCAGTCTGCCATCAAGCCTCGATGAGTTTGATCCCACATGTCCCCCAGGACCTGACCCATCCACCGGCCACACCATTATCAAACAAGCAACACCACCATACTACCACCCACACCACCCAGTCAGACGAGGCGCAAAGCCACCCTTGCTTGCCGTTTGCGCTCCCTGTGCCCTCTTCTTGACACACACTACTTATCCCCACTCATCTCCTCCCGCGCTTTGGGTCATTGAACAGCCGTGATGGACGTACCGCTGGCCGAGGACCGCGAGTTCGCAATGTTGGATGAAGCGCAGATCGAAACCCTCAACGCAGTCGAGCGCATGGGCGCGACGCTGTCCCTGTTCGGCATCACCCTAATCTTCATCACTTTTGCTCTCTTCAGACGGCTACGGACGATTCCCAACACCTTTATTTTCTTCGCCTCCGTCGCCAACATTGGCGCTTGTGTCGCCTGCTTGATCGCGTACGATGGGATCCGGGCTATGCACGACGATCGCCAGGCCGCTCTCTGCCAGGCTCAGGGTTTCCTGTTCGAATGGTCCGTTGCCATTTTCATGCCAGCTGAGTGCCGAGGCTCGAAATATGGGCTTCACCACCGCTAACTATATATTGGCATATAGGTTCATGCAATCCGACCCTTGGTGGTCCTTCGCCATGGCAATCAACGTTTACATGGTGTTCTTCATGTCCTTTAACCCCACGACGTTCCGCCAATATTTATGGTTGTACTGTGTGATATGCTATGGGCTCCCAGCAATCCCATCATTTGTCTTCCTCTTCCTACGTGAGGGACGGGGTCTGGTGTATGGGGACGCAGCGGTGAGTAACCCAGTCTCCCGTTGGTCGAGTTGCGCAGATCGCCAACCCCACTGACATTATGGCTCTCATGACTGACAATCACATTTTTCCGATCTAGCTGTGGTGCTGGATCAGTTCTGACTGGAACGCACTCCGCATTTATTCTTACTATCTCCCAATATGGGTCTGCACGGTCCTATCTGCTGTGATCTACTTCGCTGTTGGATATCACGTGTTCCACCAGCGGAATCAGTTGCGCAACCTTTCCTTGAGCAATCAAGCAAAAGATGTCGAAATAGATGTTGAGGTTACCTGTGACTCCTCTGATATTAGGGATTCGGCGGAAAAGGTGTGTATTACCCCGGCATCCTTGCGTATCGTCGCTCACGGCTGCCGAAATCCGGCTTGTCATCTCGAACTCCCTACACCTTGTACATGTTTGCATCCCAACAGTCTTTTCTTATAGGATGGTCACCGGCTTTACTTGTCATCCGACTGGAAACATGATAGTTCATGACCCCGCGAGAGCCAAAAGGTTAAGATACGCAGCATGTTAAGCCGGTCCGAAATGGATACAGTCAGCTTGACAACTTGCGTATCCTTTCGATTTCTCGCATCCGGGCGCGCCGGAATATGAGACAAATTTGGCGTCTCTTTTCAGCCCATTGCATTCTAAGCAGCCGAGGGCGAGCGCGTGATGGCTAACGACACCGTTGTCTCACCAGAATCTCACATCTCACGTCGGTCCGGGCTTCTACGGCACCGTCACAACCGAAGTACAAGTCACCAGTGCTACCATACCGTCGAGCCCGACCCATGCTTACACCAGCCCATTTCTCGAGCCGCCAGACACAACCCACATCTGCAGCGCGTCGAAAGAGCCCATCGACACGACACACTTGCGAGTCGACACGTCAGTGGGACAGGAAAGACCACCGAGACTTGCCACTCCTGCCCCCAATGCGCCTGGCGGATTCTCGCCAATTCAGACGCACCATTACCCTTGGTCGCGAGAGCCGAGCTCGGTTTCTCCGACCACAGTCGACGTCCTCTCGCCCTCCGTGACGCTCGTCAATAGCACCGACAGCAGTCCATTCGGGTTCCCCAAGGCGTCCGCCCGCGGCCAAGCGCACAACTTCGAGAACGTAAGCTTCAACGGCACGCAGTTCACCTCGACCATCTCGGCCGGCTCGGCATCCAAAGATGAATACGACCGCGACCCATCACCGACGCGGTCAGCCCTGCCGCCGCTCTCCGCTAACGTCAGCCCCTGCAGCGGTGCCAGGCGCAGGCCGTTACCCGCAGTCCCGGCCGTCAAGATGCGCCGGCGGCTGAACATCTTCCAGCGCACGGCGCGCGGCACGCGGCGCTTCGGCGCCAAGCTGCGCAACATGGACCCCGTGAAGCTGGCGTACCTGCGCACGTCGTTCGTCTTCGCCATCTCAGTGCTGGTGACGTGGACCCCCTCGTCCATCAACAGGGTCTACACGCTCGTGTACCCGGACCAGGCGTCGTACGGGCTCAACATCGCGGCCGCGGTGGTGCTCCCGCTCCAGGGGGTCTGGAACGCCGTCATCTACTTCACGACGTCGTGGAAGATCTTCCGCGAGGAGATGGAGGCCACGCGGGGCGGGCTGCGCGTGCTCGAGTTCCTGCGCCTCGATAGTGGCGCCGCCGACAGGACGCGCCAGGGGAGCAGTGCCGCTGGTGGTGGCGGGAGTTTTGCCATGGGGTCGAGCGTCCTGACGCCGCGGAGCGAGATGGGGAGGAGCCGACGGCTGGATGGGGAGAGCCGCGATGGGAATGATATGGAGCTCGTCAGCACGGCGGGCCCGCAGAGGCCGAGGCCTGCGCACAGGACTAGCACGCTGAGGGTTACGAAGAGGGGATTGGATGACTTTGCTTGATGGTCATGTCAGTTGCGCCGACCCTTCGGCATTTCTTTGGCCAGATGCTGATGTCCCATCCTAGATCTCCCTGGCCTCCTCCATCACCCGGCTCATTCGATAGCAATAGGCGTTGAGCGCCACGTTCGTACATCGGGCGAGTACAAAACGACAGGAGAGCCGTGCTTCCTGGCTCTGCCTTCCAGAAACATATCTATTGGTTGGGAAGTATATATATACATCTTGGGGTGCGCTGCCGCTTTCCTTTTTGCAAAGATGGTTCAAATGGGTTATCGTGGATGATGGGGGACGCAATACATAATATTATAGACCCTCGTAATCCTAAAGAATACATTTTCCATCTAATCCATGCTGCAAAAGTGCATTGCAGACATATGGTAAATTTGTGGCGGCGTTTCTTTTCAATGTATCAGATCCACTGACATAGTGGTAGTACCCAGTTGGTTCAACCGGATGTTCTTGCATCAATACTTAGGTGCTTCAAGCATGGCATTCTGTTACCTTGGGATGTAACAGAATGATTGTTTCATGGGGCCATAGAGCGACGTAACTCCCTCAAGCTTACGTCCCAGCTATTTTCGAGACAGCGCTGCAGCTTGAAGCTCCAATGTACTTCAGACTCTCCTCTCCGATGTCACCGCGGCGTCCGCGCAAAGGACCTTGCCCGATTCGCGGATCTAGCTTAAGTGTAATGCCACTGTCTCACGAAGAACTGTATGAAAGCCTGATATGTGGGTATGTAAAATTCGTTGTGGCCCCCATTTTCCAGGCAGACCAGGCAGGCCCCATTCTTGCACTCACCTGACTTGCTTTGCGTGCCTGTTTCTGGCTGTATAGGAGGGCCAGAAGCCATGATGCTACGAGGTTACAGCGATGTTGCTTAAGAAGCATATGTATACAGATTAAAAACGAGACCACTTACAGCGATCTTGGCTTGTGGGGATCTATGCAATTGAACGTATGAGTTAGGATATGGCTCGCGGTGGAATTCATCCAGTTCAGTGAGATATCCTCGGGCAGGGTCGGGTGTAGAGCGAGATGAAATCGTTTCTGACCGGGTGAGCACACGCCGAGCTCGTTAGCTGAAGCAAGTTAAGTAGTTCCCTCAATGTTTGGGATGGTGACAGAACTTTAAAATCTTGGATGTGAGTATCTGTTTGGTTGAACTTGACAGAAGAAGTTCGTGACATTATCCTAATCGGTTCTGTTTCCAGTTTGGAAGTCTGTATCCGAAAACGTCAATCTCGACCCGGGTCTCGGCAGGATGGCCGCTCGGGGCTCAAATCTGGGACGCGACACAGCGCGGAGGACCAAGCCAATGGTTTCATTTCTCGAGACCGTTGGACCCAACTCAATTGCAGCCCGCGCCACAGGCAAGGTCGAGCTTGGTCCGCGCCCTGTGGCGACGTGGGAAGCTCTCAGTCCCAAACGGTGCTGGAGAGGCGCGCGCTCCCTCCGTGGTCACAAGCATTGATCGGCGGGCTCGGGTGGGATCAGCCGGGATGAACCCTCTCCCGTGCGTGCGAGAGGCTCATCGTTTCAAGGTGGTCCTGCGCTAGCCCGGCTTCAACCCTCAGTCACCAACCTTGCCGTGATATCAGCGCAAGCTTGCTCTCGAACAACGTCTCGCGTGTTTCGTTTCTAGAGGCAACAGATTAAAAGGTTTGGCGGACTGTTGTTGAAAAGTCGTGCGTTGGCACGTTCGGGCTTTGCTGCCGAGTGTCCATGCCTCCTGACTGGCCCGTTTCATTTCCCGAGAGGCATCAGACCTTCGCGTCCGACAAGAGTTGAAAATCGTCACCGGATGGAACAGGAAATTCTTTGGTTCGGAGCGACGCAATATTCTTTATCTTCGGCAGTTTGATAATTAGCGCCGTGGGTTGAGCCTTTGCTACCTAGGTACTTACGTGATACGAGAAGTATAGACGTGGGGAATACTAGCACAACAACAGCCCGTCTCCAGTCGAGCCACCGAGGCCACTGTTTCCTCTGCAGCTGTCATCTGATGTAAGGGTAGGCTAAGAGCAGGGAGCGTAGAACGGTATGTGATATTATGGGTAACATCGGCAGGGGCTAGTATCCGGGACCCATACAATACGTGGGCTTGGATCGCCAAACACAGCAGCTCCCAGGTGCCCCTTTCCCAGTTCAATTCTCCGTCATGTAACCGCCGAGCCGCCAAGAGATAGTTTGCGATTTGCCTGTTCGAGCGTAGGGAGCTTGGCAGCCCTGTCGAGTTCTAACCACCGCGGGTCCTATCACTGATTCATCCCGCGCGCGGTCCTGCCGAAGCGAGCGCCCGGTCCCACTCAATTTAGTACTCCTCTGATTGTGTTTCTCAACATTGTTGTTCTCCATACAAATCCACATTGCGCAACTTCTGGTAGGTTGTTGGAGATACGTGATTATATATTGGACCTTGTGCTCGCTTCATAGAGGACTGGATCGACCTCAGCAACTTCACACTCAGATTTCAGCATCATTCTTCGATACACCAACAGCCAATATGCGGACCACCATTGTTATTCCTCTCCTGACAGCACTGGCTGTGCCAGTCTCTGCGTTGCCTGAGCCGCCTACAAGAGTCCTAGCAGCGAGACAATCCGTCGTCACGCCTCCCCCATGCAAGGCAATCAGCCCACCACCAACAGAAGCCGAGACTGAACAACGATTCAATACATTCGCCGACGAATTCCTGGTGAAAAAGAACCTGACTGCTGCATTCGAGTTCATCTCCTCGACGTATATTGTACGTGACTTGTACTCTATCCTACAGCAGAGCGGTGTGCTGACCTCTCGCAGAACCACAACCCATTCGCCGACGATGGCCCAAATGCCGCCCTGGACTTCCTCGGTCCTGTTTGGCCCGGCACCCAGATCACAGTCCTGCGGACTACGTATATCGACCCTCAGGGCTTCTTGAACTACAACGCTAGCGGGATCGGAACTGTTGTCGACAGGTTCAGGTGGGAAGCGGGCTGCATTGTAGAACACGTAAGTACAGGCATGCTCGTTCACTAGTCCTCTTACATGAGCGATCTTTCCTGCGACTGCTTTTAGGGATAGCAAATGGCTAATTTGACTGCTTGTCATCGCAGTGGGATCAAGGCGAGGTGTTCCCCGGTGACGCAGCGAACACAACATCGACAACAGCCACGAACTCAAACGAGACAGCTACACCACTGACACCAGTGACGAGCGGTGCCGCCAGGCGATACACCCTGTTTGGAAGGCGATGAAAGAATATCGCAATTCTTTGCTAGTGGGAGTGTGTTCCACGTCCAACGGGGAAGATAGGGACTTGTCTTCACATACAGTTTTGTCCATACCGGCATATCTACCTGTATCTATTTCGCTCTGCGCCAGTGGACTGGCCTGTGTTTTGCCCTTAGCCTGACGCTCAGATATTAAATGTGGTCATTCATCTGATTCAAACTTTTGTGACCACGAGGTGACACTCAAGAGACATTCGGCAGCCGAAAATTGTGACACGAGTCTCAGTATCTGCTATGACCTCTTGTGAAACCCGCAGACAGCGCCTGGGATCACGAGGAAACCGAGCAGGACGTATCACTGCGAGGCAAGCATTCACAAGAACATAGAAATCATGAACTGTATGTGATTCACTCTGCTTCTGACTCATTGTGCTGTTGTAGTGTTGAGTGTCTTCGTGCTCCAAGTATACCAGAACGTAAATAATTCAATCCTTCCCAGACTCCAATGAGACGATTCACTACAAAAAAGAGACTTGCTTTGCATTCATAGCAACAAGAACTAGTCACTAATAATACTTTACCACAGCCATCAACCCACGACGAAAGATAGTTTTAGTCACCTAATGAATTTGAAATGTGCTACCTGGATGACTTACGGACCTGCATGGTTCACTTGTGATCGAAGTGACTCTATACATGTCAATATCGAACCTGTCCCTGGCGTTCACCCATTGCTTCTAGACCAGCTGTGCAAAGCTAACAGAGAATCTCCTTTAAATATCTCGATCCCAATCAACGGCATTCGCAAACTTTCTAAACCACAACAATTCCTCAACAGGATCACCACAACCAACAGAGTGAGCTCCTTCCCAAAGTCTGAGAATTCATCCTATACAACTCTCATCCAAGACAACTGTCATCCAACACAACTCTCATCCGACTATCCTAGATACCATGGCAGAGGACCGTTCTTCTCCTCCTTCTCCTCCTCACCTCTTTACTACACCACACCGGCCCGGTCCGCGGCACACAGTACTGCCTGTGGAGATCTGGGTCAACGTGTTCACCCGCTTTTCCGAGCTGCCGGGCCAGAGCCTCGCACCGCTTGCCTCCGTCTGCCGAGGATGGCAATACGAGATCGAGAAGCTCACGTTCTCAGAGATCGTAGTGCGCACCAACGAGCACGACATTGCCATGCTGCGACGAGTCATGGGAAACAGCCACCGAGCTGGCTGTGTGTTGAACATCACTTTATCCGCACAACCCGGCTGGGGCCAGGAACGCCCCGAAGTCACAGGCGGGAGCGTTCCTCGGAGGGTCACGTTAACGAGGATCTGCGAATTCATCGACTGTTTGGGCAGCGCCGTCCGAGGATGCCACTGTCCTTCTCTGACCCTGGGCTTCCGCGGCTTTGAGAACTCATACATTCCCATATACAGCTTTGAGGAGAGGATCCGACTCAGTCAACACCTTCGTGCGCACTCATCCTCTCAATACAACATTGGGAGGATCGTTCTGTCCCTGGAGAAGAACCAGTTGCCCAACAATCTTATTCCACGCCTCGTTGAATTCTGTTCTCCGGAGCTCAAGAGCATCGACCTCACTTTGGCCGCCACGACTCGGAGTGATGATTACAGGGCAGGATACAATAATTGTCAGTACCTCTTCCCCCACTATGTCATTACTTTTGAATAAAACTAATAAGTCGCAGTCTTCCTGGGGCTCTTGCAGCAGGCGCTACAACAGACGTCCCTCGACGAAATCAACATCACCCACCCGTCGAGTGTTCACCGTCAGGAAGAATACCCATGCATGTATCGCCCCATGATGGTTTCGCTCGTCATCATCAGCGAAAACCTCCAGGTGTTCAGGGCTGACGCCATAGCCGCCGACATGTTCTTCGAAGTATTCAAGAACATGCAATGGCCCAACCTCCACACGCTCGAGATCGTCTCCCTCATGTTAGGCGGCATTGCAGCAACGGCCTTTCAAAACGACTACCTGGAGAAAGCCGTCGCGCTCGTGACTCAGGTCGCGAGAGCAGCCAGTCGCATGGAGAAGCTCCGGCGACTGGACCTCCAGCAGCTGTTGTGGCCTTACCACGACGACATTTGGGGGGTCGACACCTGGGCCTGGATGAAGATAGAGTTCAACGTTCATCTCTCGCAGAGGAGGTCGGAGGCTACCTTTGCAGAGCTGAGCATTCGGGGCGTCGAGCCAGACGTGGAAGCAATGGAAGCCTGGAATGATGCTATTTCCAAGGATCGGCGCATCCCGTTGTTTTGTGAAGTGGTCCGGGACCGTCACCAGGAGATCCGAGAGCAGGAGGATCGTGAAGGGCGGATGGTAACTGAGATGAATCAGTGAGCATGGGCTGCACGGTCTGGACAGACAGAAAGTACCAAGGTATTATTGCGAGGTGGGTCTGTCTGAAGATGCTATGAGTGCAAACCATGGTGATGTTGAGGGCTATCCTACTAGTAGTTGGCTCGATTCATGTAGCTCAATAAATTATTTTACAGCAAGCAACGAAATCCGTGATGTCGGGCTTTGTAACTGAGCTATCATTCATGCTGAATATCGGCATCTGAGTAATTGTATGGAAGTGGAAAGCCGCCACGTCTTTTCCCAGTAACGCACCACGCTCCCACGGCCGCTAAACGCAACACTGTCTCGGGATTAAGCCTTATCCAAGTTTATTACATATTTCCCTTGAACCTGAATAAACGTTGTTAGTATGTCGCCTACCAAGCCACCACGGACCGTCTCTGGGAGATCACGTACCTTGCCCTTGCTAACGTCATCCATAAGCTCAGATAGCCGTTCCAGCTCGGCCCACTGGACCTTTGGCTTGACCAGACCCCTCTTGATGAACTCCAACGCCTCCAGCGTGTCTCGTCTAGTGCCGACCGCAGAACCCATAATCCTCCACCCGGACGCGATGAACATCAAGGGATGGATAGAAAAGACGCCTGTAGGAGGGGGTATTCCGACACACATCAACGTGCCAAATGGCGCCAGCATATCCAGTGCGGACTGATACGCTGCGGGTGCACCTGCGCACACAATCACGGCACTTGCTCCTACGCCCCCGGTCAGACTTTTCACAGCTTCGCCTACGCCGGTAGCCGAGACCTCTGGTGAAGTGATATCGATGTAGTGCTCCGCACCCTCCTCGAGGGCGTAGCTCCCCTTCCCAGCACCGGCATCAGTCGCGATAACCCGGTACCCCATGGCCTTGCCAAATGACACCGCGAACGCCCCAACACCGCCGCCGCCGCCGCTCACCACGATCCACTGGCCCGGGGTCAAGCCAGGGATAGACTTGATGGCCTTGTAGGCCGTGACACCCCCACAGAGCACCGGCGCGACAATCTCATCCGCCACATCGCCGAACTGCTCGTCAGGGATCCTCAGGAGGTACCGCGCGGGAACCAGCGTGTACTGCGCAAAGGTCCCCTCGACAGCGGTGCCGGAGTGCGGCTTCGTCGCGCACCGCGTCTCGCCGTCCTGGGCGAGGTTGGTGCAGAAGGCGCAGCTGCCGCAGAAGTCCCGCGTCCACGCCACGCCCACGCGCTGGCCCACCTGGATCGACGGGTCGTACGAGGACACGTTGCTCCCCAGGAGCTCGACGCGTCCGATGCCCTCGTGGCCCAGGACGGATTTCGTGGGCCCGAGGTGGCCCGCGGCCTGCGTGCAGTCCGTGCCGCAGAGGGAGGTGAGGTTCAGCCGGACGAGAACATCGTTGGGTCCGGGCGTTGGCTTGGGCAGTGTCTTTATCTCGATCTTTGGGGGCGTGCCAGTTTCCTGAGATCCTGCGTCAGCTTTGAGGTCACTCAGTAACGGGGGCATGTATAATTGGCCCGAGACCCTGCATGAGCTTTGACTCAGATGCGGTCACGGACTGTTGCTTACCAGCACCACGGCGGCTCTATACGTATCTATCTTGCCATTCATGTTTGCGAAGTCACATCAACAGGTCAAACAAATCTAGGAAAACACGTCGCGGCGCTTGTTCACGAGATGCGAGGGATTTATGAGTTCTGGTATCCTCGGCCAGGAGGACGGCAGATGTGGGTCCCGATGACTGAATTGACCGTCCTGATGCTACACGGGGTCGCGCGGTTTGCCTGCAACAGCCGCGGGACTCGAAACCGCGTCTCGTTTGAACCGGAGGAAGGATTTCCCAGGTGCGTGCCGCTGGCGCCCAGCCTCGCTAGCCCCAACAGCCACATCCCAGCATCCCGGACACCTGGGGCAGCTGGCGCGAACGGGCCCTTGTCTACGGCCGAGCTATTCATCAAACCTACCACGCCCAGCCTGCGGAACATCCCCTCACGTGCGTCCGCATGCGGTGAGCCGCGTGGATATGCGTAGGATTGTGCCCCACCACCCGTGACCCGAGGTGAGGGGTGCCCTTGAATCAGTCGCCCTTGATTCGCGGTCTCTTCGGATGAACATCCATTTTGTGACACAGCTTGCAGAACTTGGTTGTTTCTTATCAAATCCAGCCAGGACTGCAATGTCTGATTTACAAAATATTGCAGACGCAAGATTTGGCTAACCGTGCTGGGAGCCTTCTCTTTCGTCGATCAATCCGAAGATGTTCATGCGCATACACTACTGGGAACACATTGCAGCGACGGTCTTATTAAAGAACTAATATGCCCAATATGCACCAGTGCAGCGATAGCGAACTCGAATTGCCGGCTGTCCTCTCTCGGCTTGTTTGATCCACAAAAGCCACACCAAAGCGAAGCGTATGGCTTGGTTCCTTTCAGAACAAACAACCCTTCTACTGATCACAAACCATATGCACTAATCTCCGGGAGTCTTACGCCTTCAAAGTACACTCAATGACTACGATACAGTCAACGTTGCAGCCGCATCAACCCTGAAAGTTCCGAACGGGAGTCCACCACGCAAAGCCACGTCGCATTGTCAGACGCTCTCCCGCAGTTCTCAAACATTGTGCAATATCAAGCTTTGCGACTGGTCCACCGCAATCTAGCCGTACAGCACACGTTAATACTGGTTTTTGTTTGCCCAGTCCAGTCAGCTTAAGTTGTTTGACCATTAGCTTGTGGTGGCCATAGAGTTTAGCAGTTTCAACCGGCTTTGCATGCGATGCCATATGCCGATTTCAACCCGACCATCTCCGTGCAAGGTCACTGATGTTACGATAGCCTCATTTCCGATACTTCCAGTAGAGACAGGCAAGAATCATGAGAAAGCCGATATGTGTCCGTTAATTGATTCCCCTAGCTAGAAGGATCATTTGCTCATGAATACTGATTACTACCTCATATCCTCGGCCCAGTTGCAAAGACGGGATAGTTCCGTCAGGAGACCGTGATGCCCATCCTATCCGTAAACATGTTATTAAACATCCCATTGGAATTCGCCTGCCGGTAAACATCCAACCACTTGTCCAGGTTCGCCCCGTACCAGTCACGCGCGTCCTGTGCAGTGACAGTGTCCAGGTCCAATCCCCAGTGCACCCTGACAGACCTATCCGCCGAAGACATAGCGCTCTTCACCTCCTGAAGCAGCTCCACGCCCTTCTTAATCCCAACAATGTTCGACATTTCTGCCGTGGCCGTCAGCCGACCCGTCTGCGGCGCAAGCAGCGCGTCCGAAGCCGCGACGAACCGAATGCCGACTGGCCCGGCGACATAAAGATTCTTCTGATCCGCGATCGTCTGGAACGTGGCCATCAGCCTGTCGACCGTCGCGACGAGGTCCCTCGCCTCGAAGTGGAGCTCGATGGCGTGCGCCTTGAGCTCGAGCTCCGAGTCCAGCACCTTGAAGACGACGTAGCTGCTGTCGATGTACGGCGCGTCGTCGGTCGTCAGCGACTCCATCGCCGTGTTGATCGACGAGGGCGCCAGCCGCGGGAAGAGGTTGAGGATGTCGTCCAGCACGCCCGTGAAGAGGATCCCGAGGTCCTCCAGGATGCGGCCCCAGAAGTCCTGCCGTGCGCCGCGCTTCGGCGTGTTGCCGACGCGGGCGCGCTCGATCCATACGCAGGGGTGCTTGTTGTCATCGTCGCTCAGGTATGGGCTGACTACCAACTCGAAATGGTCCCAGTCCGCTAGGGGGGCTGGTAGCGGGTTGAAGGCTTCGGGTGCAAATTGGCCCTTGATATCCTCCCACCGCACCGCTGTGCGATTTTCCGACACGTGGAAAGCGGCTGTTACTTCGATCGTGTACGAGTAGATGACGCCTAGGCAGCCCATAGAGACCTGCGCCGCGTGGAACCAGTCGTCGTTTTGCAAGAGGACCACAGGCACGCCAGGGGCCTCGGGCAACGTGCCGGAGAACTTGGACGGGTCGGTGATGGGACTACTGGCCGGCTCGATCTGGAAGACAGTCCCATTCCCGACCACCATCACGATGGACCGCAGCATGCTGGCCATTGGCCCCCATTTCGCACCAGAACCGTGGGTTCCGGTACTCATAGCCCCGGATATTGTTTGCCCGTCATAGGCGGGCATGTGCATCAAGGCAAGACCGCGGCTGTCGAGTTGCTGGTTGAGGTCTTTGATGAGAATGCCGCTTTGTACCCGCATGAGCGTCGTACCGCTGACGCGCTGATCGAGTGTTGCGGTATCAACGTCCATAACAGCAGACATCTGGTGGGGGTCGACTAGAACACCGCCATCGGTGCGAGTGATATCGGATGTCGAGTGGCCGGAGCCGACGGCCCGCACGCGCTGCTTCTTGCCGCCAGCTTCATTGACGATGGCCACAAGCTGGTCGAGAGATGTTGGCAGAGTCTTTGAAATTGGCGTGCACGTTTGCTCGCCAAGCCAGTCTGACCACTGATTGGGGTCCGCCATCTTGGTGAGAGATCTGCCGATGTGATCGGAGCTACCGGAGTTTCCATCACCCCGTGCACTTGCAGCTTGTCGAACTGCCTCAGAATCGATATGGACGACATCTGGAATTGTTGATTCAGGATCTGTATTCACCGTGGAACGGCCTGAGATCCTTGATGCAGCCGACACATAATGATGGGCGACATTGCTAAACAACAAAAACAGTGCAACGAAATCCATGAGTGCGAAAATGAGTGAAGTCGAGTGGCAGTGGCGTCGCAAAGAATCGAATCAGCAGGATACCAAAAACATATGAAGACAAGTCGTGCGCTGGAGGAGATGGCATCCGTCAAATTTGCCCAACAAGAAATTGTTGATCTTGCAGACACAACGGTCATCTACAAGTACTAGCTGCGCTCTCAAATGTGAGCCTAGCCAGGCCACATCGATGCATATATAGATCTTCGATCCTTTTATTGTACTGCAGCTGAAATCAGCTGCCATGTGAAAAAGGTCGCATTTTTTGATGCTTTCCGTATTCATCAAATAAGGTTTTATACCTGGCCACATAATGAAGCTCGCAGAAGCGCAGATGCAGCGAGATACAATTTCTAAAGCCATTTGAGTTCGGCGGCCTGTTCGGATGGACACAGTGATGATCACCGAGGCATGTGCAAATGTTTTGCCAAGCAATGATTATGAAAGGGGTAGATGTATGTTTCTGCGGCAGATCAATGTTAGCACAATTCCACGAAACACGGGCTCTCTCGTATATTAAGATTCCTCATCCCTGAGCCGCTGGACACTCCAAACCTCGGGACACTTGCACCAGCTGATGCGACTTCGCCACTCCTAGCAAGGGATTTTGTGTCTCGAAATGCAGTCCCGCAAAGTATTAGCAGTTGTAGTGGTGAGATACCCTCGCAACACTTTTACACTTGTACCCAGCATTTAATTGAGAACAGCAACATCACCCGAAACCTTAGAAAAGCCGAGAGTCGAGGAACAGGTCTTTACGTTGATATAATTGCCCACCAGATAATTGGACGTTTTGAATCGCGATTCCCGAGGGTTCCGCGTGCATGGTCAAAACAAAGTTCACACATACAGCTTTTCTAGAGCTTCTTTGGTGGTTGAGTAATCACAGAAAGTCGCCGAGTGCACCCACGGTCGCTCGTAGTGTGAACGAAAATTACAGCATGTGTGCTGTGCTGACGTTGAGACAGCTGCGAGATGCTCTTTACTCATACTATTCAGTATGATGTTACAGAACTTTCTCTTCCACAATGTGGCCCGTTGAGAAAGACACGATGGACTTTCATTTTTGACTATAGAGATATTTATAGTGTGCACATGATGTACTGTGGTCGCTCGTCCGGTAGTCGAACGGCGTGGTGACCCCTGCGGCCTCACCAACACCATGCCACCACCCATGCCACGTGAAGCATCGTGCATCTGCCATCAAGAACGATCCTCGGCAATTTCCTCCACACCATCCTTCCGGCCATATCCGCAGAGATACATCCAAGCATCGGACGAAGTAGTGTCGCATACGATGTACCGAGGAGGGGTGCAGGTCGTTTGTCCAACGATGGGACACCACTCGCAAGAGTGGTCTCCCGGGGCGCACTGCAGCCTGGTGCACTTGTTTCCCATGGAGGGGAAGTAGGCCGCACGCTGGTAGGGGGTGAAGGGCTGTCCGTTGACGGTCGAGAGGTCGAGCCACGACTGGCCGTTGTCTCCGTGGACGGTCAGCTCCAACTGGTACTGGTTGGTGTCGGGGACCTTGGCGTCTGGGGAACACTTCATGACGGCGCCGATGTTGTTCTGCGGAACGGAATCAGCGGTCAGTTCCAGCACGAACAGTTGCCATCAAGATGGCCATGCTGTTGCAGCACCCAAAAGACTTGTATCTTACCGGTCTAGCCTCGAGAGGTGACCTCCAGGTTGCACCCGAAGCAACCTTCTGGATGGGAGTGAAGGTTCCTTAGAGCCGTCAGCAAGGTTAACTATTGCGGAGTTCTCTTTGTGAGTAATCTTACCGTGCGGAGGATCGCTCCGGGCGGCCGAGCAGTAGACCGGAAAGCCGCACTTGTTCCTGACGTTGAGGAAAGATCCGAAGACACCATTGAGCAGCAGAAACGCTGACAGGATGGTGATGATCATGGCTCGCATTGTGAGAGTCTTGATCAGTTGTCGATTTGTCAAGAAGGCCAGAGTTGTCTTGTGGGATGTGTTGGTATGTCTAGTAGACTTGGACTGGCAATGATGATGAGACTGGCACCTGGGTGATCAGAGTTGTCAGTCTGTTGAGAAGGGTAGTAGTGGTGTGAGAGAGAAGATATTCTGAGGAATCCGAATGCGGGTTTTCGTTTAAGTATTGCCCAAATCTGATGTGCTCATCTACTCAGTCCTTTGCATGGTGAAAAAGCATAGTCAAGTGAATTTCATAGGCTCTCGGTCTCTATCACATTGTAAGACATGGGAATGGTCCATTCAAGGAACCGCTGGTGAAGATACTGAGAATCTCGAAAGCTGTGGAGATCCTACGCTCGGACACGCAGGGAAAAACCACATGTACTGGGAAACTCCCATTTCACATGGATCGCGGTCCCCGGTGAAGTAGTTCGATTGCTCTCTTTTCCGAAGGACAACCTCCTCTTCAACTTCTTGGTCTATGGGAAGAGCTAAGTTTGTAAATAAGGCCCAGGGGCCTAGGCAGGGAAAAATGGGCGGAAACTTGGAATTGGGCTTGCATCGGAATCACATATGGCGCGGTTATCCTAGATTTCGCAAATTGCTGTAAGCGATACTGTGAATGCAGCAGCATGTGACCTCATCTTGTCATTGATGTGATGGGCGACCACAGCGAGGTATTGCTGCTAGTTAGGGAATCCCTGCTGTCAAACCTGCTCCGTAGTTGGGAGTGAGTGCATGGGTTCAGTAGGAAAAATCATATCTGTACGAATACTGGCAGCATAACGAATGAATTGGCGACTGGGGGGATGCGGATATGTGTGGCTCTTGATCGGATGTCAATGTATCGTCATTCAATGCCTGTCGGTCATCGCCTGTAATCCAAATAAACCCCCATAACAATATTGACTCTAGCTTCCCTACCATAAATCGACCTCATCTCCTCTCATATTCCGCCACCATTCACTTTGTCTCATCAGCTCATCATCTTCGCCGCCAAGCAGAGCCCAGTACTTGCGCAGGAACCAGGGCCTTGCTTCCCAGCTCCTACTGTCCCACGGCGTACCAGTTGATACCTGACCTGTCGATTCATCTCTGGCTTTCTTCCCAACCCCTGCTCCTCCCCAACATACCAGCCCGTTGAGCAGGTCGTGGTAGAGTTCCTCCTCGTTGACAACGTCACCCATGTATATGAGGTTCTTCCGGAACGTCGGGAACGGGAGGACGTCAATCATAGGACGGTGCATCATGGTGACTTGTTCCTCGATCGGCCTCACATCCGGCTTCAGAGTCTTGAAGATGCGCTGGACCGTCATGACTGTGCTATCAGACCCGGGGCTGTTGACCAAGTTGTTGTCGCTGGGTCGGAAGAACGGGGAGATGGCATTTGGACCACAAAACGTCTCTTCCGTGATGCCGATCTGTAAGCAATTGGACATGATTGCTTCGAGGTTGCAGATACGGTCGATCCGGAGCGTGTTCATATAGGGGTCAGGTGTGCAAGAGCTTGGCCCGATACTCAAGACCTTCATGTCCCCCCAGTCCCTTGTCGTCTCGGAGCTTACTAGGAAATGCGGCCTCACACAGCCGCAGTCGATTAAGCCGACCCAGTAGTGTGATCTGGAACTAGCGTCCTTCTTGTGAATCAGATGAGGGAGATCTATGGACATATTCGGATCCCAGACGGCCTCATCTGAAGAGGCTGCGGGCTTGGAAGGAGAGGTGGTGGGACCAAAGAAATCAACGAAAAAGTCGACGGAGTCGAGATCGTCCCTCTGCTCTGAGCTATGATGAGCGCAATACTGGTTGGAAGTCGTGCTATCTGATGGGCTACTTCGAGGAAAGAGAGCCAGACTTGTATCCGCTTCAGGTGTGGTTGCCGAGCTTACACCCGAACTGTCGCGGGTGGAGGCTGCAAGGGTCTCGAGGTGGTCGAGGCGCTGCTTCAGTTTCTCTCCTGATATTGTGGATCAGCGAGCTTCCAGGCCGGATGTAGCGTTCCCATGCAACATGACTGATAAAGAACGAGGTGAGGACTCACTGTACTTCTTCTGGGCCTGAATATTCTGCTGACGTCTCTTCTCTGGGTCTCGTCTCACCGGTCTCTTCTTTCCCGTGGTGCCGGTGTCATTGTTGCTGAGACCTTCCAGCCGGCTCGGAGGAATAGAAGGCCCTGCTTGACTATGGGATCCGGGGTCCATGGCTCTTGCTCAGTCTTGGCTAACTTGATTGAACGGTCTGCTGGGCCAGGGTTGTTGGAGATAGTGGAACAAGATGTGGTCGGATTAAGCTCACAGCAGTGGCTGACGAGAGCCACATGCCTTAACTTGAGAAGGATCCGGAGGGATTCTAGGCCGGCGGGCTAGCGGCCGCCTCCGCTTCACTTAGTGGCAGCACGAGAGATTATCTCGGATTAGACGACTTATTGCCATTCCGGCTAGAACATTCAGGCGTCATGTGGCTTGAGCTGAGATAGTGCTTGTGCAATTTTATATCAATACCCAGCTAAGGTGCTTCGATTCGTGGCTTCGACACACCATTGCTAAATTGAGAGTTGTATGACTTTACTCAGATATCTGGACAGTAAGAGGAGAGAATCGGATCTCAACATCCTGTAGGGCTCCTGCATGGCCACAATAGCGACGTTAGGCAGCTGTCCAAGCATTGAGCATTTGCGGCGGTCCACCTCTGAGTCACTCTAACAAATCAGTCATGCCGGTAGAGTCATCGAATGCATTCAAGCTTTACCGCAATGTCTTGACTTCGAGTCAAGTCTCGTTCCATAAAACGAGAAGTTTTGCTTTTGATCCATCTTTGGCGGTTTGCATGCTGCATAAGCCGACGCCTTTGACGATGGAGCCAGATGTTATTGCGAGTGTTGCTGCTTGCAGCTCTCCGGATACACTGCAAGCTCCTATGCTAGTAACTTTACAACCTAAATGCAAGGCTTCACCAGCGGTTACGACAGAAGTCATTCTGTCCCCACTCGAAAGCCTACCTGTTGAAATTCAGACTGCGATCTTAGCCGAGTCGTCCCTAGCCTCACTTCGCGCACTGATAAATAGTTCGCCCCGTTTCTATCACGTCTATTTCCGTCACAGGCTCTCAATCCTCAACAAGTGCCTCAAATCTACTCTCGGTGGCATTTTCCAAGATGCCTATGCGGCCTGTCGCTCTGACCCATGGTTTGCGCAAGTGGACGCTGCAGCTGGGCGGTTCTCATTTGGCGACTACCAGGAACGCCTTCTTATGGCACCCGCAGGTTCCGCACCGGACGACTTGGCTCTCGCGGTAGCTCACAAGATGGTTTATTTTCACCTGCGTGTAGTTGAGCCCTTGACCGAGCGTTATGCTCGCTGGGCCCTTAGCGCCTTATCCTCATCTCCGGAAACAGCTCCGCTTACAGGGACAGAGAAGGCCCGCATACAGCGCGCTATGTACCGACTGCAGATTGTTTGCAATATCAGTATTCGACATCCACAAACTATGTTGAAAGTCTTGGATGCCTTCGGACCCTGGCAAGCCGAGGAATTGCTCTGTGTCCATGAGTTCGCTAAGGAGAGATATGCGAGCGTCTTCGTTGAATGCGCATGGGAGCTCAATCAGGAAGAGAACCGAGAGTACCACCATATACCGCTTCTTCGTGTCAGAGAGGCGCAGAGAGTATATTGTGACGGTCGTGAGCCCATTCGTCAAATCTCGCTTGCTGTCCAAGCGTACTGGCTAACGTATCCTGAAGGCATACATGAACAAGTTCTCGCTACTATGCTCTCCCTAGGGCTTATAGACCTGCGGGACTCGCTTGAGGCCAAAGATAAGGAGGAACTGGCTAATATCGTCGAATTGGGAATCGAAGATGGGTACCTGGTGCATCAGGATGATTGGGTAGATGGCGCTGGTGAGTAATCACTATCCTTTTGTTCTCATTTCAGTTCCTTCGATCATACTGCAAGGCTTCACTGCCTCACAAAACATCGATGGCAACCATGAATCGGTCCATAGCCTTCTTCTGATAAGTCCAGTGCTAACTGAGAGTCTCCAGTCAGGTCCGCCGGATATCCCCAACACGACAGGCACTACGAGGCTTATTCCGAGCATGACGAAGCGCAGGATAGCCGACAAAAGATCCGATTCGAGGGAGATGATTTATTCTCTCCTCCCTCGGCGTGGGTTGCTTTTTGGGGTGGTCGATATAGCAACTTGATCGGCATCTATATTCCCCAAGCACTGTACCGCTGGGGATACGTGATGTGGGATGCAAAGAGGCTGGAGGCTTCCGGGGCGATGGAGTATGTTGAGCTAGAGTGGCAAAGCAAGTACGGCGTGCGAGGCTCGCCTGAGGAGGACGATCCTCGCGAGTTTTACTGCGCTGAATACCAGGCAAACGCAGGCAATGACGGGTGAGCCAGCTCCTTCAATACGCCTGCAAGTTGCAAGTATGATCTTAGTACTTTTGAACATGTTGCACAGGCGACTGTCGAATGATACTGGAGTACCTTGCTCGTGGACAGAAGGTCCTCGACGGGCATCTTGCAGGCTGGGTTATTCAGGGTCCATTATAACATATCCATACAATTGAGAAACATGAAGGTGCACATCTCAATCCACGTAATGTTGTCGAGACAGCTCTGTGTATTTACTGGCGTTCATCTCGATCACCTTTCAGTGATTACCGATACTCTCGGACGTAGTTATATACATGAAAAAGAATTTGATACAGAATATGCTCAAGACAAGGTCCTCAAATCCTGACGTTCGAAATCTCGAAGGTCTGAACCTGGTTGGTGTTGAAATACGACCAAAACTTGGTGCCACTCTGCTTCGTGTCGGCCGGCGAAGAGACATACTGCGCACCACCACTGGCGACCACAGTCGACCACCTCGGGATGGTCTGTCCATCAGTCCCAGCAGTGGAGAACTTAGACAGATCAAAGTTGATGTACTGCGCTGATCCCCAGTTCACAGCAACGATAATAAGCTTCGACTTGGCGGCATCATACGCCGCGACGACGTGGTCGGAGCCACCGTCGAGGATGCGCATACCATCGCGGATGTGCCGACTGAACTGCGCAAGGGCGTAGTACTTCTGCTCCACGTTGCTGAGCGTGACAGCGTCGTTGTCGCCGTTGATGAGCCCCCAGCCTCCGCCGTCGATCGCCTGCCAATAGATCCACGCGGTGGGGTGCAGCCAGCGGAAGTCGAGGATGAGGTTCGAGACCAGCTGCGCGCCCGTGGCGTCGTTCTCGCCGTACTCGCTGTTCCAGATCTTCTTGCCCGCGTTCGTGGCGAGGGTGTACAGCCCGCTGCGGTCGCCGCTGCCCTTCTGGTAGCCGTGGACGTTGACGCGGCCGACCTTGCCGACGGCCGCCGAGCCCAGCCCCTTGAACGTCGAGACGGCTCCGTCGTAGCTGTTCTCGTCCGACGCGGCCACCGCGGCGGATGTCAAACCAACGGCGTCGAGTTGCGAGCGCATCAGCGGGATGACGCTGGCCTGTGCGCTGACGCTGAAGTGGCAGCCTTCTTGGGTGCCTGACTTGCCGTTCCACCAGGTCGAGATGGGCTCGTTGAAGGGCTCGACGCTCTCGAAGTTGATGCCCCAGCTACTCTTTGCTTTTGCGGCGACCTGTGCGAGGTAGAGCGCGTGGTCACCTTGGTTCCAGGTCTGCAGATTGTCGGAGGAACCGTCATCGCTTCCAGCAGGGTTCTTGTTGTACAGCATCCACCACATCGGAGCGTTGCTGAAAAGCTCAAAGCGGTTGGCTCCATTGGCCTTGGCCTTGGTGAGAGCAGTCCTCTGGTTGGCGTCGACGGTCCAGTGCTGCACATTGTCTGTGTCAGCAATTGTTCGGTCAAGAGCTCCACCGCAGTCATTGGCTACTATTTTTTCAACTGGCTTGTGTGATGTGAAAGTTCGCATGCTTGCTCAACGCTCCGCCCTGGCGAGAGTGAGAGCATTCTTTTGACATCGGGGTCGATTCATGCCCCGGTGCGAGGGCATCAAGATGGTGAAAACAAAATGACAGGATACGGGGAATTCTTACCCAGCTAGATGAGGCTGGATCCTTGGACGCCCAGTCCCACCAATATCCGTCAATCTGACGCGACTTCTTCATGGTGGACGGCACGGACATGGAAGTACCGTTGTACGTGTTGCTGCTGCAAGCTCCGGCATTGTACCGGGCAATGTTGAAGCCCAGCCCAGGCACGCTCTTAGAGCTGAAGGTGGTGTTGTCCAGGCTGAAAAGAATGTCGGCCAGGTCGTCACGGTTGCCGAAAGCCTTCGCCCACCAAGCCAAGGATACGCCCCAACCTTCCCAGGTTCCCCAGTTGGAGCTGGCGTTGATGGTCCATGTCTCGTCAGCGGCCGCGAAGCCACTGAAGGCGGCGGCAAGTAGGAGCCCTTTGTGCATGGTGATCGATAGAGCAAAGATAGCCTGTGGTCGGTGTATACCAGGATCAGACCGTACAAGGACTTGTTGTCTTATACAAAAGCTCCCCTGAAATTCTGGGGAAGCCGGCTCCGAGCCCCTTGTCGGACGGGAAGAGGTTAGGCGCCTAGTGAGCGGGAGAATGCAACAATGCCGGCTTCAAACGAATGGGAAGCCCTTCGGTAGTGGTCTGGTGGGAGCGAATGGAACGCTAAGAAGTAGCCTCTCTAATGCCAACAGCTCCCCTGTTAAAAAGGAGCTGTCAGGTGAGCGTCCTCTCTTCTAAATAGTGGCCCGCGGTGGGTGTGGACCATCCCGTGGTGGCGGAGCATTGGCACGGGGCTACATGCTCCTTTTGACTTTAGGTTCATCTAAATTGCCATTTTTGCGGGGAAAACATCGACGACAGCCTCATGCCGGTCCGTCTCCGGATCTGTCCACCGTGCTTGTCAGCTGCGAACGACCCCACTTGCTTATTGCTCTCGGGGTATTTTTGTCGCGTTGCTCGAGTCCCGCGAATCAACGGGACCCCCTCACCGTCTGAACCGCCATCTGTGACCATGAATTTTCGCATGGTACCTTGCAGCGTTCCACTCGTTCGTGCTTGACTAGATACATTGGAGACTGCCAAATTGAAACAAAAAACATGCACAATAACAAGCACGCTGCGAGTCATGGCCTGCCCCCTTCACTCTCGTTTTCATCGATCAACCAGGGCCCAATTATAATCCTGATTAAACTCCACGGCGCACGTGTTGAGAAGCTTTTCCATGCAGGGCCATCGCCCTTGCATTGGACATTACGATTGAAGCCCAACATTAAAATCCAGTGAACAAATCTGTCAGCCCTAAGACTGACTACGCATGTAACTTCATGCATGGAAATGCAGTACTACGATACTGAGATGAAGATCATGCTCAGTGATTGAGATTCGAGATACCGCTCATCTTGGGTCCATGAAAGACATCAGACGACTTTGACAGGTACGTGGTGGTAGAGGTGGAAAGTATCCAGGGAAAGGTGGGTCTACAACGATGCGTGCTATGAATAGCAACACTTTGCATGGATGCTGCACATGTGATAACCCAGCTCCCAACTTTAACGGGACCGTTCGGGACCAACTCTCAACCCGACAGGGGGAATTCCGATGGAGGATGTTTATTGATCAACGTTTTCTCAAATACTATACCTGCACTCAATACTGACTGCCAGTCCTATGCACCAACGTTCCTTCTCAAGTCCACATGGGTATTTCCCCAGTTCATCCCTAAGGGATGCTCCACCCTGCCGCCAGCACGCGCTACGAATTCGGTGTGCGCCCCCTCGTCGGAGTATTGGTCATTTCGTGGTACACAGCAAACATCCCAGTGCTCGGCTCGTCAGACGTAATTGGCGTCATGATGAATGTGTCGGGAGACATGGCCTCAGACGTCTGCTGGGCCACCATCGCCGGGCGCCTCAGAGCAGCCCTCCTCTCCTGGTTGTCCTTGGCCATCTGGGCGGAGCGGCGGCGCTCCCAGGCCTGTTCTGCCTCCTTCCTCTTGGAACGGTCCTTGTACTTGTCCCTCAGGGATGAGAGTGTGAGATCTCTTGGGGCAAAGATCTGGTACATTCCGCACTTCATGTAGACCCAGCGGAAAATGTCGCGCGAGACCCTCCAGGGGTTGCCGAAGGCTAAGTAGTATGTGATTGCCACGATGCTTAGTGAAATCGGCACTTTAAACTTGTCAGTGATGTTTGAGGGGGTAAAGGAGGCATTTTGCTTCATACTCATCCATTTGAACTGGTCAGCTAATGTCATTGGGGAATCTCTTCCCGCAATCTCCTTGTTGTTCATGCCGAAAACACTCGATATGAATGACATCGGCAACTGGAAGAAGTTTCAAGATTAATCAAGACCAATCTTGATGCCTGGAGTTGTGATAGGATCAATCGACTTACGAAGACGACAGTTACCACGGTGAAGACCAAGAGGGTGACATTTTGTTTTCGGGTGTCTTCGGCTTCTTTCATGGACTGCCAGGCTTGCACAACGGTCACTTGTTGCTGCTTCAATGAGATGAGGTAGTCCAGCTGATCTTGTTAGCTTCGGCTGACCTTTTTCTGAAACGGACACGGCCGAATTTGCACCTACGCTGGTCGAGATGCCTTCCGCCGTCCGAGCCATGTCTTCCAAATCCTGTATGCAATTCTGGACCTCCGTTAGGAGTGGCTCCGTGTTGACAGTGCTCTTGTCTCGAGAATATTGCAACATGCATCTGTCGAACTTTTGGAGCACCTCAAGTTGCCCCTTGGTGATGTGGAGCATGATTTGGAGGTCCCTGACCACACTTTTGATCTGACCTTGAAGCTCGCCTTCCTTTCCGATGTCAAGGAAAGGCACGATCAGGTCACTCAAGCCATTGTCGACGTCAGTGTGTGCCAGCCGGGAGAAGATCCTTGCCCACTCCCAATATTGTTCGGCGCCGAATGAATGCTTGGTGGCCTAACTCGGAAATGTTAAGCCAAATAATTAACCATTGTCAATGTTGGTCACGTACCACATCACGAATCGCTTGCCTGAAAAGCTGCATGACAAGAAGTGTCCCATCTTGCGGCTGGAGTGATGTCAGCATATTGGTGTCTCTCTTTACTTATACGTCGAGTTCTGTTATTAAGGAAGGGAAGCCTGCCTTGATCCCGCCCATGGAGGCTTTTGACGTTTGCACTTCACTGAGGATGACAAGCGCCATGTCTGACACAGTTCGAACAGCATCCTTGCCATTTTTCAGAACGGCATCCCGGATACGGCTGTGGATCCCCGGGAGATGATTATGATGGCTGAGGTCACCGTGTTCTGGAAAGCAGGTGAAAATGGTTTGGTCGTCGAGGATCCACATCCAGAGTTGGTCAATCATCATCACACGAGGCAACTTCCGGATCCTATCTCTCCATTCCTTGGTGGACGGGTCGACCGAGTGGAAGTCCAGCTGCTTGGGTCTGGTTGCGCGGTGCACGACTTGGTCCCTGGCACTAGCATGCCACGACAAGCTTAATGTCCATTCGTTGGTCTGCTCAAGGGTACGGCGCGGGTGGAGCGGTGGATCTGCGTGCAGGTACTTTCTGATCAGGCTCTTTTCCCTGTGTGTCGACATGGCCTCGTAAAGGACTGCGGCATCAAACAGCACTTGGCCGATCTCCGTGCCAGCTATCACTCTGCCGGTCGCATCAGTGTTGAAAACCGACCACAGAGGCAGCCTGCGGAACCGGCCTTGCCGCTTCATGATGTTTGCGAACGCGCCCGTGGCTGTTCTTTTCGGTGGTCTAGGAGCAATCGTCCGAGGCTTTTCCAAATCGCGGTTTTCTAGGCGCCATTCCGAACCAGGCTGGCGACTCTGGGCATTGAGCAGCTGGAGCCCCCTCTGTCTGACTCTACGCATGCCCCTGAGTCTCTGTTCGTTCATGATCTTGTCCCTTTTGTATTTTTCCTCCTCCTTCTGGACTGCATCCGAAATCTTGACCTGGTGGCGGGCTGTGTCCCAGTGGGGATAGGGCATCTGTGAGCTGACTTTAGCTGTTGAACACCGAGCATCACAGCATGGTGGCGTCCTACAAACAAAGCTATGCTGTCCTGACTGTCTTCTGCGACCGTAAATGTCAGCTTAGTGCGAAGAATCCGTATTTAAACACTGCGGAGTATGTATCCAAACCTGTGGGTCCAGGGATTGCCTCGCACATTGGTCCAAGGTACTTTCCCGTGACTGAAGACGACTGCTGTTGGCTTTTCCAAAACCGTGAGGCGAAGAGCCCCTGCTCCAGAGGAGGTCCGTTATTTGCGCCATGATCCGATGCCCCTTTCTGAGTATTGGCGTGAGATTGATCGGATGTAGGACCGGGCTTCTGCTTGAAGTACCGTTTGATAGCTCGCTGTCGATGACAGGTCAGCCTCCCTTGATCTAAGGCTGACAGTACCTCAATCGTTCCACCCCAGAATGTAAAAGACATACTTCAGCCCACTGACGATGGTCAATATGAATCCTCGAGTCTTTCACCTCATCGTTCAATCTGACTTGTCGTCACTTACAAACATGTTGTTCGCGGGGAAATGGAAATAGTTGATGGTGCCCTTTGGGGCAACTAATGCACTGTCATCTTCACTCCCGTGAATCAAGTCATGCATTGAGATCCTGTAGCACGGGAACTGCTCATGAAATCTGTCGTCCGTAATATCACGAACTAGTCTCCCGTCTTTGAACCGAATGAGGTAGGCATGCGTGTCAAGGTCGGGATTATAATCTTGGTAGCGTCCAGATGCGTTTACTTCTCGTTGCGAGAAGCCATTGTCTGCGAAATGCATATTGCGCAGCTCTCTGACCCGGCCGATCCCTTCTTGGAAGTCTTTGGTCGTTCTCCAGCTGGCTAAGCTGCTGGTCAGGTTTTGAACCAGCTGCCGGCCTTCGCCTAGGTCATTTTCGAGTACAGAACGGAGGTACTGGATGCGTTGCAGCCTTGTATTGACCTGCTTCACCTGCTCGGGGCTTAGTGAGGCCAGGTAGTCCTCTCGCTGGAAAAATTGCTCGCATCCTAGATAATGAAGAAGAAAATCCCGTGGCCTGTGGCGTTCGGCACTCAGACATGTTGGGATGATGTCGTGGTCTTCCATGCGTAGGAGAAGATCAGCGAATTTCAAAGACATCGAGGAGAAGTTCCGGTAAGTTCAATCCAAATGAGGCGGTAGATGAGGTTTTGTTGTTACAAGGCGATGAGTGAGCCTAACTGACGTGATGTGCGGTCTCAGAGGAACCTTTTCAATGACTATCAACTCTCGGTCAGCCGGCGTTTGTTCGCGGGGTTCTACCTGTCGTGATCGAAACAAATGTCAGCTCTAGCCCATGTTTCACAGGCGGCTGATCCATCGCAAATTGTTTTCATGCATCATGGATATTTGAATGACGCGGTCGCACGGATAGGATGCATGGGTTTGACTTCGAAAGCAGAACATAGACACTTCTGCCAAGTTATGAACTCCCGTGTGTTTGGTCATAACGTTTTGAATCCAAGCAGATGGCTTACCCTGCTCCCACCCAGAAATATTCAGGGAAATATTGTGCTGTATACCGCCTCTGTTCAAATATTTGTTTACTAACCTTTCTTCCTTCATCTTGCCATTCGTAAATAGCCTGGCACAACAGGATGCCACTGCCTTGAGCTGCTTGACCAAAGAAATTGCCATTTTGGGGAAGCTGCATCCAAGACATTGAGGTTGACAGGGAGCCGCTCCGGGACCTGCAGTGACGTGTACAGGCGTTCGTTTCGATGCAAGACATCGCAGTCATTGCCGCGCCCTGTGCATCTCAGAATGGCACAGTCACACCCCCTAAATTCTGATAGCTCAAGTTGTCCAGGCCCTCCAAGGATTCAAGCGTCGTCGAGCCTCCCGGACGAAGAAGCCTTGTCTCACTCAAACCGCCGACGGCCAAGTCTAGACGGTCCTCCTACCAATGCAGATCCGGTGTACGCGAGATATTATCCCCATGGTGCTCGCTCGTTTCTGACATTCCAAGTCAACCACGTCGCACGGATGGTACCACCGTTATAGTAGGCCTACCGAGTCAGTGACACGAGACTCAGGGGTGTCTTGCTTCACGTGTCTCACGGATCTTCGGAACCGAGGCTCTCAGCGAGGTCATTGGGAACCAGATTATCGTTCCCTATGGGCCCAGTACATGCGTGCCTTGTATCCGGCTCCTTCCTCCAACGGAGTTTCCCGAATGATTGAAGGAAACTTGAGTGGCTCTGCAGGGTTTCGTTCACCAAGCATAATGATCTACAAACAAGGGAATTCGACATGTTGAGCCACAAGACATACAGACATAAATAAAACAATGGCCAGGTTTGATATGATATGCTATGGCGTACTCGTAACGCTTCTGCTGAATATCAATGCATTGGCTTCAAATACTTCCTTCCAAAAAAAATGCCGGCGGATGTGGTCGCTTCTTTTCAACGGCACTTCGATGCTTAACCGCGCAGAAATGACCTGGGAGTCGTTGCCTCAATATCAGACCATCAAAAGCCAAGCATCACCATCCCAGACATTGGAACTCAGCTGGATCAAATATTGAGCTATCGCGCCCACGCTCATTCGATCTTCTTCCAAAAATGACCCGACACATCAACTTCGAATGGCCTCACCGACGTGTTCCTCTCGATTACGCTGGCCTCAACCACCGCTGATACCACGGAAGATCCTCTTTCCCTCTCTCAGCTTCTCGGTGTGGTCAGTCAGCACGTCTCTCTCCCGCTTGACGCTCGATGGCTCGGCCACCATTTTCTCAATCTTGGAGCTCGGGATTTTCGTGGTGACCATGGGCGAGAACATGTTCTGCAGGCCACGGACGATATGTCGCTCGATGACTTGAGTTGTGATATTGGCGATGAAGGTCTTTTGCTGGACCTGTGAGGAGCTTGTCAGAAGGCAGGCGAAAGTGGAGCGAGAGGAAATAATGGTTCATACCTGGTAGATGGCAAGCAAGCAGTCCAAAGCTTCCTCGCAGCTGAAGTCCTCCATGTCTGCAGTGGTAGAGTTGCCCCAGTTGTGGATAGCAGTCTTGACGACTTCTTTTGCTGAGAGGTTCTCATATGCATCGATGTTGACCTCCTCAGGCGTGAAGTCCTCCAGCTGCTCCAGCATCCGCTGCTGGCGTTTCATGTGGACAGTATCCGTGTAGTAGTGGTTGTAGTTGATGGGGAAGTCCTTGCAGTCGGCCAAGAGCTTACTCAGCTCTTTCAGGGCTTTCTGGCAGCGCTTCTGTAGAGCTGGGGTAACCAGTGACGACCTGAACAGATAGGAAGTCAGTGATTGAATTAAGTTGTTCCAGGCGCTAGGACTTACCAGACACCAGGTTTGACATTCTCTGGAGTGATAGAGGTCAGAAGTGCAGATACAAATTGCTCGCACAGCCTGGCAACATTCTCGATGTGATCGGTTGAGATCTTTTCCCAGCCCTCCGACTGCTCCCAGAATAGCTCTGCGACCATGTTGGGGTTGAAGGTTCCGAGCAACTCGGTGCCTCGAGCACGCTGGAGCACCTTTTTGACCCATTTGAGGGCGTCCTGCTTGCAGAGAACTTTGGGATTGGTTGACAGCTCAGACTTGGGTCGTTTCAAGTCGATCTCGTACTTGTGACCTCGCTTGCGAAACTCATCAGCGAATTTGGTATTTGCCCACTGCACAATGGCTCGTATGCGCCGAATGGGAATATCGCAATCCTTGAGTGGAGATTTTCCTTGCTTGAACCAATCGTGCTCATAGTGGCCACTCACGCCGGCTTTGCACAACTCGAACGACTTCAGGTTCAGTTCCGTGAAGTACTCATGGCACTCGTCGCTAGTGGATCGCGGCTTTCCGAGCGCATGGAGTTGGGCTTCGTAGCTCTTCAAGTTTTGCTCGAGGTCCTCCTGGAGGCGTGGTAGTTCGTTTCTCACGTGCTCAAATAGCAGCTGGCTCAGCCTCACCCGCAATGCATCGATGCCAACATTCTCCTTGGGCAGTGACTTGAAGTTGGACATGGAAAAGAAAAGCTTCTCTGAGATGTTGCGCTCCTCAATGGAGAAGTTGTGCT
Source organism: Diaporthe citrichinensis (assembly GCA_014872995.1). NCBI lineage: Eukaryota > Fungi > Ascomycota > Sordariomycetes > Diaporthales > Diaporthaceae > Diaporthe > Diaporthe citrichinensis. The sequence goes on from JADAZR010000030.1 coordinate 363,989, forward strand.
CTTCAAACTTTCGGTTTTTGATGACGTGCCAACCTAGATTGAACCAAACATCCTCGTTGCGAGCGAGCTCGAGGAACTTGGCTTCTGAGCCTGAGCCAGCACTGAGCAGATCTGGTTTCGTAATGACGCCCAGCGTTCGCTGTAATATTGTCAGCAGGTGCCATACATCTGTGATCAGAGAACAACTTGCCTTCCCACGTGGGTCAAATTTTCGAACCTGCTGAAGAATGGGCTGATTGGCAGCATCATTGGTCGCGGAGACCACGGCAAGGCAGATCGTACGGTGCTGTTTGATGTAGCGCTCTGTGATCCCCGAAACTATGGCGACATCGGCGTTGGAGACTCCCCTGGTCGAGGACTGAATGATACCTGGGATGTCCACCAAGGTGAGCTGAGGACGATCAGGGCCCTGTATCTCGACACTAAGGGTATCCTCAGCAAAGGCACTGGCGCCGCCAGAGATACCCATGACACCCATGGCCTTTTCCATGATTCGTGGCAACTGGTTGAGATCTGTGATCGACTCGGAAAAGCTCTTTATCTTCTCTTGCTCGCGCTTGGGACGGTTCTTATCTGGAATGATTCTCAAGTCTAGGCTGCTCGTGGGCTCTCGGCGGAGACTGATCTCTGTGGCGAAACGAGTGCACAGATTGTCGTTTCTGGTGAAAATGTCAGCATCTTCTTCGGATGGGGGAGGCGTAACGAAATCAGACCTCGGAAACGGAATCTCCGTCAAAGCCTCAAGAACTGAGCTCTTCCCAGAGGACTGGTCACCACAAACCACGATCTGAGGTAAGGAAAGAACACCCTCCAGTCCACACTTGCGGACTTTGGAGACGGTGTCGAGGACGCGACGCTGCTCATCGGTCTGCAGCTCGTCTAGGGATGAGTTGGCATTCATGCCGTTAGTGATGTTGCTGCCCATGGTAGATGATGTATCTGACGATGAGGACTTCATGATAAGGCGAAGTTGGTTAAGTTGGATGACCTCAAGGTGAAGGCATTTGCGATGAACCTTGTGGCGGTAGGGATGAGGTTTGTCAGACGGTGATGGAAATGACAACTGGTTTAAAAACTAGTCAGCTTCAACCTGATAGCAGGGTTTTGTGTTAGGGACGCCAGGAAGACTTTGGATGTCAGGAGAATGAATGAGCTTGCGCAAGCGAGGCGAATTTGTGTGGGGTGTGGAAGCTCGTGAGAAGTACCTGAAAGTTCGTTTTCGACTTGGAAGCAGGAGTCTAAAACGATCACTTTCTGTTACCCTTTTTAGAGTCTTGCTGTTTTGTCCCACGAAGGAGATTGGGGGTTGACGACCGGTTGGTGGTCGCTCGGGGAAGAGGGGTGATTTGAGTGTCGAATTTGAAAGTCGACAGGTTGCGCAGAACCTAAACCTGGAAACGTGGTTTGGACAGTGCCAAGAGAAGAGCGCAAAGGTGAAGGGTAACGTGGTGCCAAGTTGAGCACACAGTCGCAGGCCCTGGCGAGGTGGAAGATGCAGAAGCTCAAGGCTGCGAAGACAAAACTTTTGTTGCTGGGTTTCCAAAGTTGGGGTGGGGGGCAGGGGGCTGGAGGGAACTGGGGGAAATCCCCAGGTAGGTGCAGGTTTCAGTCTCGACTTTGGGCGTTGCGGGCTCTGAAAGTAGAAAGAAAAGTAAGGGCAGTAGACCTCAACTCGCTTTTGATCTTGGGCCCTACGACGGAAGGTAAAGGCTCCAGGTGGGCTTTCCTGGTGGCTCCTTGAAGACTGAGGCCTAATGATCGCCGTTGCAGGACAATGGAAGCAGCTAGGGAACGGAGTGTCCCTGGAAGTCACAAAGTCCATTTATAATTCCTCACTACTCGCTTCTGTAACGATCAGATACTTCCACGGCGAGCTTTGGGCTCCCGGACCATCTTCACTCTCCAGATCTAAATACAAGCTACGTCTTGACCTTGGCCTTTCCTCCGATCCCAGTCCAGGAATCATCAAGCAGCCATGTCCCTGCGGGAGAATACTTCAAAACCTCCCCATTCTTTACATAACCGAAGCGAATATAATCCACGAAAGCCTGCGGCCCTCTCTCCCAAAAGAAGCTGTCCTTTGTCTTCCCGTCTCCGAAGTTCACACGCTCCCTTTCCACGTCATCCACCAGCATACTAATGCCTTCAATCCCAGGGGGCGTAGGTGTCGCCCACTTGAATGTGATGTTCGCAACGGACATGTCGAGGGTCTGCGCGTTTATCTCCGGGTCCAACATATTCGGAATGGGGACCGTCTCCGAGACTGGGTGCTGAGCAGGGACCGATGCCACCGACGGTGCCGAGCTTGACCTCCACCGAAGCAAATGGGCCGTCGCGACCGATGCCAGCCAGGCGGCCCTCGCGCCAGTGGAACTCGTGAGTTGGAAGAACACAACCGAGTGCCCAATCGTCACCCACGGCACAGCCCAGCTGCGGTCGGTGGCCTCCGGGCACCTCCCGTTGATCTCCTCGTTCGTCGTAGGGAAGTTGAACGTCAGCGGGAAGTACGTCTTGACAGCAAGCGACTCGAGGCCGTACATGTCCGAGCCCGGGAACGAGTTGGTCTGCCCCATGCGCTTGACCACCCCACAGCCGCCCCTCGCATCGTCCAACACGCCCGCGTGCACCGCCGAAGCGCAGAACTCCGAGTCGCCGCGGTAGATGGGTCCGCCGATGACGACCGGCCGCTGCGTCACCTCCATGTTCCCGACTAGGTGCGGCGTGCGGGCCGGGGCGGCGGCGGCGTCTCGCACACAGTTCGCGGGGCAGCGGAATGCCATGATCTTGGCCTCGAACTGCCCACTCGTGTCTGGGACGCAGTTTACGCCGCCTATGCCGCATTGCTCGGCTGATGGCCAGAATGCTTCGGTGCATGAGAAATTGCGCACTGACAGCTGTCGCGTCGTGGAGGTTTCCGGGAGCGGTGGGTTTGCGCTGTTGGAGAAGCTGAGGAAGATGAAGGCCCAAGAGACAAACAGAATCAAGCCGATTACGAATTTGTTTCGCTCGGACAGCCTCGGCTTTGGTCTGAGGTGGTGGTGGTCCTTCTTTGCGAAGCTCTTGTCTTCGGTTGTCTTAGGTGTAAGATCCATATTGGGCATGGCAGATGCGATCTCAGCGCGAGTAGTTGTGAGCGATTGTGGTGGAAAACAGATAGTGCAGGCGGGCTGTGTCGTCGCCGACGTGGTTGGAGATGAAGACAGCTGTTGTCTGGAAAAGTTTTGAGACGCGGATTTTGGGTTTGGGCACGATCGAGTATGTATTGCTTGGTTCGTCCAATGTTCATTGCGTCGAGGAGTCTCGTCTCGGAAACAGCTTGAAACGCCGACTTGACCCTAGCCAGGACGCCAGGAGGCTCGCGCTTGGTCCCTCACTGGCCACAGGGCCAAACGCTGGGGGATCTAATCTGAGCGCAGGTACTGCACAGATCTCTGAATGGTGGCTTTGGAGACCTCATATTGACAAACAGCCTGCAGAGCTGCCGGAAGCTTCATGCCGAAGAGACTTGGCAGTCGAGGATGCCCTGCTGTCGACTACTCATGCCGCCTGACTGAGTTCTGATGTGCGCTGACAACTGTCAGGGCCAGATAGTTGAAGTTGAAACCTAAAAAGAAAGATTACAGAGTTAGAGTGGATTGCAGCATTCCATCGATTGCACTGGGAGCCTCAACCGACTCGGGACCTCCTGAAGACGAGGAGCTTCACCACCAGTCTCTCGAAGCTGCTTCCTCACTTGATGGGGTGAGGGGGGTCGCTCTGCAACCCTGAGACAGGCGAGGGTTGGGGTTAAGCCCGGCGCGTGCACTGTTATCAAGGGAGCAAGACCGACTGCCAATGAGTGTGCGTTTGCTCGAAGAAGCAATGTAATTCAAATCTCGTGCTCTTGCTGCCCGCAGAATCACCAGCGAGCCGCTCGCTGGACGTTCAAGCACCACCGTGACAGCTTCCAGAGCGTCTACCGGACTGCATGGAGTTCCTCAATCTGCCAAACGAGCTGATTCTCGCGTTTGGGGACTGGGCCGACCCCCCGGCACTCTCTGCCTTGGCCTCTACCTCTCGGCGGCTTCACTCCCTCCTGAATCCTCTGCTCTACCGCCGCAATGCGAGAGAACAACATTCGGCCGCCCTCATCTGGGCGGCTGCGAATGGGCGTGTCGATACTGCGAAACTCTGCCTCTCACACGGGGCAGATATCAATACTGCCTTGCCCCTGGAACAAGAGAGTCAAAAGGTAAGAGACGAGCCCTTCCCCGGCATCCATGATGGTGCCGTGCTAAACTCATTCCGGCACGTAGACAGACCATCCAGAATCGGGGACACCACTTCACTATGCAGTACGGCATGGCCACGCCGATCTCGTGAGGTACCTCCTAGCCAACGGCGCAGACCATCAACGTTGGTGCACACACTTGTGCGAATGTGCCGCTCCTCGGGCACTTCTTGGGACTGTCAACAATGAAACATCTATACTGACTGCCCACTGGTCTCCGATACACCTGGCCATTTGTAACGGCCACAATTCCATCGCCAAGATTCTTATAGACTGGGGTGTCTCATGCGAAGCATTGCTTCAGCTGTCTTGGAACTGTGGGCGGAGGGCGCATCAGATCCAAGCTCCTCCCATCAATGTGATGCATGAAGTTGCCATACATGGGAATTTGGACATTCTGAACAGCCTGATACTCTCCAAGAACCGCTTGGGTACCATGATTAACTCTGCCGGCTTTAATGGGAACACCCCTCTTCACTTTCTCGCCATCTTTGGGCCCCCGGGCTCTGCTGGGCTTCTTGACAGGCTCCTGTCATTGGATCCCGATCTCAATATACCGAACAATGACCTCTTAAGGCCAATCGACTGTTTCGTCGACGAGGGTAATCTAGGCGCGGCACGACGCCTTTTCCAGCTTGGATCCCGACCATCTCAACTGATCAGATGCATCCTATCAGCATGCCAGAAAACTCTGCCGAAATGTGACCTCCCTTCCGGGTACAAGCGTCAATGGGTCCAAGAGCGTAACGATCTCGTCCTTTCGCTGATACATCATGCGCTGGAGATTGGGCAGCTTACTCGGGATGTTGGAGAGAACCGTCGGATCAGCGGTTTGTGGTTTGGTATTTTCCAAATTGCCTGCGTCCACCCGCCGCTGCTACGAGAGCTTCTCCGTGCCGGGTTCAGACCGGATCTCTTGACCGGTGAATATTCAATGCTTCTCAAAGTGCTCGAGACACTGACGAGCGAGCGCATGCCTGATCATTTGAGGCGTTCTCTGCTTGAGTCTATACGGATGCTCACTCGAGCTGGCGAGCGATGGGACAGGAAGGGCCCCCAACACAAGACTCCTCTGGATCATCTCGTCAAGGACAGTGACTCCGTGGCCCCAGAGATACGGGCAGCCTTGTTCGACAGCCTCTTGGGAAGCCGGTCACCGGAGAAGTCGGGGGCAGAGCAGGCGCATTTGAACCAATTGGCCCAGTATGCTTTAGGGAGTAGGAAAATGGAAATATACCGGCATCTGGTCAGGCATGGGGCAAGGGATTTGCCCGGACATCGAGTCCCTGAACGAAGCAACGGCAACAGTGCGACCGAGCATCAGGGTTTAGTGGCATTACGATGGTTTAAGCCCGACCTGAAGCTGATTACCGCAAATCGGCTTGGGAAGGCGATGGGAAGATCCATGTGAGGCTCTTCATTTGTGGCACCTTTTGGAGTTTCTTTGGATACCTGGAATGGGTGTTGATCCCTCAAGTAAGCAAGGAATATTTTGTCGGTAATTCGGATGTGATTTTACCTGTGTGTACTCCCATGCCAGACATCATCGCTCAATCGATTTTCCCTTTTCTGTGTCTAATACTATCGAGCATAATTATCTAGATGATTTGTCCAATGGCATGCGCAGGTGATTCATTGCTTGAAGCAAACGGTTCACCATGGACGCAGTCCTAGACCTCACCCATGAAAACCTTACACAGGAAGGCCTGAATTTGGCCCGGTGCGTTTTGCAATTCCCTCAAACAGGTAGTCATCGCATTCCGTACTTTGCCACAAGTCTTGGTTGCGGACCGAGGTGCCCAATACCCATCTCGGAGCCCCCTCCTGTCTCCAAGACCCCGCCCCCGACAAGTGTCGCCCTCGCGCTCACCATCCCCACTTTGTGCTACCATCTCCAATAACCAGCTTGAGTACCCCCAATAGTGACTTCATAAATTCCCATCTCATTGATACAAGGGGACGTCCCTCCCCACCTGGTTACACTTGCACCTCACTCCCTGTCAGACCCCAGATGACACCGCCCACGATGGAGCTCCCTTTCAAGCTAACAGACGCCACCCTCTTCACGCCCAAGTGCTACGTCCACGGGCAATGGGTCGGCACGAAATCCAACAAGACCTTCGACATCGAAGACCCGGGCACGGGTAAGGTGTGGGCGTCGTGCCCGGACAGCGAGGCCCAGGACGTCGACGCGGCGGTGCAGTCTGCCCACGAGGCCTTCGGGCCGTACAGCAAGCTCACGCCCCGCAAGCGCGCGGAGCTGCTCATGAAGTGGCACACGCTGATCCTGGCGGCCCGCGACGACATCGCCAGCATCCTCGTCTACGAGACGGGCAAGCCCCTCGCCGAGGCGCAGGGCGAGCTCGACTACAGCACGGGATTCACGTGGTGGTTCTCGGGCGAGGCGGACCGCGTCCAGGGGAGCGTGTTCAACAGCGCCGCGGCGGGGCGGCGCACCTTTGTGATTAAGCAGCCCATCGGCGTCGCGGCTGCGCTGTGCCCTTGGAACTTCCCCATCGCCATGGTCCTGCGCAAGGCGAGCGCCGCCCTCGCTGCGGGGTGCACCATGGTCGTCAAGCCGAGCCCCGAGACGCCCATCACGACGCTGGTGCTGGCGAACCTGGCGAGCCGCGCCGGGTTCCCGCCGGGCGTGCTGAACGTGCTGACGACCAGCCTGGACAACACGCCGGCCGTGGCCGAGGCGCTGTGCCTGCACCCGCTGGTCAAGAAGGTCACGTTCACGGGAAGCACGCGTGTCGGCAAGATCATCTCAGGGCTGTGCGCGAGGAACCTGAAGAAGGTGACGCTCGAGCTCGGCGGGAACTGCCCGTTCATCGTCTTCGACGACGCGGACGTCGAGCAGGCGCTGGGCCAGCTGATGACGCTCAAGTGGAGGCACGCCGGGCAGGCCTGTATCTCCGCGAACAGGCTGTTCGTGCAGGCCGGCATCCACGACAAGTTCGTCGAGGCCCTGGCGGCCAAGACGAAGCAGCTCAAGGTCGGGCACGGCATCGAGGACGGCACCACCATGGGGCCTGTCACCACGCCGCGCGGGCTGGACAAGGCGGAGCACCTGCACTCTGACGCCGTGTCGAAGGGCGCCAAGGTTGTCATGGGCACGGGGAAGAGGAATGAGGGCGTGAACGGTGCGACGGGCTATTTCATGGCGCCGACCATCCTGACGGGTGTGACGGACGAGATGGAGCTGGCACGAGATGAAATGTTCGCGCCGGTCCTCGGCATCTTCAAGTTCGAATCCGAAGAGGAGGCGGTTAAGAGGGCCAACGATACGAGCATGGGCCTGGCGAGCTATGTCTTCACCAAGAATGTTGACCGTCTGTGGCGGATGTTTGAGAAGTTGGAGGCCGGAATGGTCGGCCTCGTAAGTTGATGAGCTTTCCCTTGATTATGTCTATTATGTCCAGAGGTTGGTGCATCTTGACTAACTGCATTTCAACTCAGAATACTGGCAACCAGTCTGCCGCCGAGTCCCCATTCGGAGGCATCAAGGAGAGTGGCATGGGCAAGGAGAGCGGGAAGGATGTCGCGATCAACGAGTTCTTGATTCAGAAGACCGGGACGTTGACGCTGCAAGATCATTACTGAGACACCTCTAACCAAACTGTCACCTTGTGTATTTGCATGAAATTGGGCAAAAAAAGCCGAGGTTGTTGGAGAGATAATGTTCGCTGGGCGAAGTTATGCATCGAAGGTTAGGTTCATGGACAAAATGCCCAACAGATTGCGCAGGACCCTTTTCATATTTACGATGTGTAATCCTTATCCAGGCCTCTTTAATTCTTAGCCAATCTTTACCCGACATGTAGCTTACCATCGTCGTTCTATATATCTATCTCGAGCAAAATGACTGTCGATATTTACATTGACCTCCCCGAAGCAGGGCCTAAGCACTCGAATGTATCCTTAAAATTCGTTCGATTTCGCGATTATGACCCAAAGCAATCAGCATTGACTCATGTTACCGGTGATGGGTATCAAGATGTTGTTCTCTCCCACCTACATATACTCGTTAGCGACGCTCAGGTTCGAAACGGCGTTGTACTCACAAATCGAGGAAGAGCTTCCAAAGGATGGAGAACAGGATGCCCTGCAAACCGTTCGCGATGATACGTGTCTTCAGGCCACGGCCAAATAGGCCCAGAACGCCGTCCTGCAGAATGACCAACCTAGCAGCCTCGGCTGCACATCACACTGTTAGCTCTGTGAGACCGAGTTGGAAACAGTAGACTCACTGTAGGAGACCTGGGTGTCGTTGACCTGACGGTAGGTCTTGATCACCCTCAAAGAGTTGGAAACAGTGTCAGAGATGATGGAGGCGCAGAAGCCGATGAAGGCCAGGCGCGCCAGCCACACGATCAGAGGGTGCTTGGGGGGCTCTTCGATGTTCTCCGACAGGAAGTTGTACTACCATCATCCACAAGTCATCAGCTTACGGGCTCTTCGGCTTCATCGTGTGGTTGCCATCGCGGACTCACCGTTGCGAACCAGGGATAATGCCCAACAAAAGTGGCAGCAGCCGTCGCGAAGGCGCCCCACCACAGACTCCCGATGCCGTTCTCCTTGACACGCCTGCGGAGCAGCGCAGTGCCTCGGGCACCTTGGGCCTGCATCGTGGTCTTGAAGGTGTCGATGGGTGTCAAGATCATGCGGAATGCCGCAGCACTGCGTTGATGGCGGCGAATCAGTCTGCGAGCTACCGCGCAAATATCAAGACGGGCATAAACTCACCAGACAGACGCAAAGATGGTCTGAATGAGGCTGGGCAGCTGGCTCAAGTAGCCATTGGACTGGAGCAGGGCTAGGATGCCGGCGTTGGCGGCTGTGTCTCCGAACCTGGAGACCGGGCCCTGGATCAGAGCCCAGCCGGCGCCCTGGTAGAAGCGAGGGATGCCTCCTTCGGCATAGAGGGTCTTGGTGGCTGTGGTGAGAGAGGAGCCATGACGATACTGGTAGTTCATGATGGTTCGAATCCACTGTGAGTTGTTAGTGACTTGTGGTCTCCGTTGGATGAGATGGCTCCAGCTGGCACACATACCATCAGCAATATGACCTGGAGCACCATTGCCGCAGCACCGCTCAGTCCGCCACCCAGGGCCCGCTTCAGAGCGCCCTTGAGATCAAACTGCACGAAAGGTCAGTTTAGCTTCATCATCTGGGATTTGTGCATGGGCATTTAAGGATCCTCACATCAACGTCCTTGGCATCTATCCATCCCTTGATGAAGACGGCAAGCACCAGTGCACCGAGAACGGCCCACAGTATCCGCCAGAACCACCAGCTCCTAGTGCGCTTTGACTCGTCCTGAGGCGGCTCGAGCAGCGCAGCCTGCTCATGCTCATCGCGTCCCTCATCGTGCGCGGCGGCGAGCAGGGGCGTCTCCTCCGTGTCGGCGTCCCGAGAAGACCGGGTCGGGGACCGTGCCGGGGACTTTTGCGGGGGTGACTTTGGTGGTGTCTGGGCACCGTTAGCCGGGGCGGCTGTGGAAGACATGGCTCGGAATGGACGGGATAAGATGAGCCGTCCAAGGCTACTAAGGATAATCTGCTAAGAAAATGAGCCTGTCTATCAGGGCATGCTGTTCTTGTGTTCTCGATGAGTCCCCCTAGTATCCAAAGTTTGTCGTTGAATGAGTGAGTGACGCTTAGAAATCCATCCGGGGGCGGTGCAGACAAGTCGTCATCCAAATCCGAAACCGCGCAAGGAAGATAAACGGTGCGGGCCCCGTTTTCTTATCTCCGTCCCGTGACAAACTTTCCTGCCTCTTCCCCACGCTCGCCATCTCCCGTCCAGGTGGCGTGCGTTTCAATACGGCAATGTGCTTCTCAAAACGCATTACTGCTTGCCTGGTTTTCATTGCCGGCAGAACCGTTTATTGCAGCAATTCCCTGCCTGTCATATTCCCACGTGTGGTCACTCAGAGCTTCCCCAACGACCTTCTTCGTCCGGCTCCCCTAACCCTAGCACGTACACTCCCAAGCACTCATAAATCCGAGTTTTGCTTGGAATGCGAAGGATTTGCTTAATTACGGTGTTTACCTCGACCACTTTTCCCACGAGCTTCACAACGCAAGGCCCCTTTCCTCATTGATCCCTCGATGGTAGCCGACTGAATGTGGGGACCTTGTTTGAATTGGCAATACTCGCCTTTATTGTAGCAGCCTGTCTCGGCTGTTCCAACATCCCCGAGCTGTCAGCTCACAACATCACAATTGATCAATTTTCGAGCTATGCATCAAGTAACAGCGAGAGTCAGAAGACCGAGGCCCGCGCTCTTGCCTGAAATTTGAAAAGCCCAAGCAATGCCCGTTGAACCGTCCGACACAGTCTGAAATCGACTCTTGCCCCGTGACACTGACTCCACCTTATACGCATCGGCCTCCATCCACCTGCAGAATTCATGTCAACAAAATCATGAACAAAGTCACAGGCGAGGGTTGGAACTAACCTCCAAGTTGACTCCAGTGATGAAATTGGCTTCGTCACTGGCAAGGTAACAGCAAGCATTCGCCACGTCGTTAGCCGTGGACCCGCGTCCCAGGGGCACAGTTGCCACGAACGCCGCGCGGTTCTCTTCAGTATCAGGCTTGCCCAGGAAAGAGGCCGAGCTGAAGATTGTGTCTCAAAGTAAGCCACATGTCTAAATCGTAAACACCAAGCTGGACGGTGTACACTTACAGGCCCGTGCCACTGCCAAACACCGGCGAGACAGCATTGAACCTGATCTGCTTCGGTCCGTACTCGACGGCCATCGACTTGGTGGCATTGATGACCGCCGCCTTCGACGCGTTATACCACGCCAGTCCCGGCCGCGGCCGCACGCCCGCGGTCGACGCCAGCGAGATGAAGCTACCCGGGCGCCCGCTCCCGAGGAAGTATGGCAGCAGGACGTTGGTGGAGAGGTAGATCGACCTGACGTTGACTGTGAAGCACACGTCGAATTCCTTGTCGGTGACCTGCTCGGTGGGCTTGTTAGGGTACGTGGTCCCCGCGTTGTTCACCACGACGTCCAGGCCACCGAAATGCTCGGTCGCCGTCTTGAGCAGCTGCTCCCAGTCCTCCCTCTTGGTCACGTCGGCCTTCTGGAAGGCCGCCGAGGAGCCGAGTTCGCTAGCCACCGCCTGCCCGGCTTCTGCTGACAGGTCGGCCACTATGACCTTGCCGCCCTCTTGGATGAACTTGGTGGCTATGCCCTTGCCGAAGCCGGACGCGCCGCCGGTGACAATGGCAACCTTTCCTTCGAGACGGCGAGACATGTTTGTTGTATGATAGAGTACTGCGGAGGTTGTCTATGTCTTCGAAAATGTGATTCGGTATCCTCGGCGGATGATGTCTCCAACTTCGAGGCAGAGCACTTGCACTCTCCCCAAGTGTACTACTGTAGCCGGTGCTGCATGTCCATGGAGACGAACGACCCCGCACGCAAGATCGGCAAGAACGACCACGCGCAACGACGCTTGGTGCAACCGAGGCCACCATATTTAAGCCAAGCCATGGGGATTACTGCAAAGTCATCCCAACGCAAGTGGATGCAGGCGGGCGGAGGGTGGTGATGGTTACACAGGGTCATTCTGGATTGGTACAAGCTCGAAGTGCATACGAGCTGCCCAGAGTCCCCTCAATCACGCGTATCAATCGGGCCAGTCGACGTCGAGCGGGGTGCATATCCCTCGCAGATGGGGTACTGATGTCTTGATCACGGGATAGCGATGGAGTTGAAGGTTTGAAAAGTCCGAACGAGCCAATATCGAAATTCATGGGAGACCGAGGATGCGCCTGCATTTGTGCAGTGGGTTGAGAATCTGCCTGAGTAGATGGATTAACTACAAGGCTTCGGAACCGACCGAGGAGACCTCATATATTTGTGTTCGCAGCAACCAGCCCTGGGTTCGGAATGCAAGTCTGGAGTGCTAACCTTAGCTTATTAGGCCCTCCTGAGATCTGCCGTGGATACTGGGATAAGAATGTGTGTGGAATTGCAGTGAGCCGGACTTGTCATAAATCTTTGTATTGGTTACTTAGTCTTTATCCGAAGGTCTTGACACTTTTAAAGGGTGGGAAGAGGCAACCTGTCCTTGACACTAATATGAAAAGTCTTCATTTTATGTAGAATCAACATCCTCATCCTCACTCTCAAAGTACTCGAATACAGGCACCTCCTCAAACGGACCATCCTCCTCTGGGCTATCGTTCCCGAACATTGCCCCCTCGGTCACATTGGCCGACTTCTTGATCCGCTTCTTCCGCCGAGAATACTGGAACTCCCTCACGCGGTATGCGAAATCACATTCCTCTGCGAGCTCACGCTCTGTATCTGCCGAAGAACCCTTCTCCCTGGAGACACCTATCCCAGCTTCAACGCCTCCAACAGTGAGACTCGCATCAAGATCAACAGACACAGACCTGGTCTTGCTGGAGGCATCGCCAACATATAACCCTTGGCATGTTGCGACCCCCACAATCATGTACAGAGGATCTGAAAACACACCCTTCCGGACGTATTCCAAGACCTTTGGGGCTTGTAGGGCTCTTTCCACATAATCCTGGGCCATCTGTGGTAAGACGGCCACAGCTCGGACGCCAGAAGCCTCGACGGTGGCATCCACGCTTCCTGATGAAGTCGCACCCACCCCACCGCCGGCGCTGGCAATGGGTGAGAATGGCAGCAGAGCCTTGATTCTCCCCCCGTGTGTCTTGGAGAGTTCGGATCGCATGAAGAGGCGGACCGCCCCGGTCTGATCCTCTACCCTCTCCGGCGGAAACGCCTCGATGCCGCTTGCGTGGTTGAGGGAGGACTCTAGGTCGTCTGGCTTGGTGAGGATGCTTCCGAGGCGCATCAGCGTGTTTGGTTTCTGCGGGTAGCGGTAGACATGCCAGAGCTTGTCGCCTCTGAGGCCCGACGAGTTTGTCATGGTGGTATAGGAAGATATTCAGCGGCTCAAGAGCAGATCCGCGCCCCGATATGAGAGATTGTTGAACTCAACAACACAAGGTAGATTTGATGGTCAACGATGGCTAGAGGCATGGGCTGGCGGTAGGAGCTGAATTGTCTTCAAAATGAAGAAGAGCTTTGGTGAGTTACATCGCACCTCTCAGCCTGCATGAATCCTCCAAGGCGTAAGCACGGGAGTTCCAAATCAGCGCTAAATATCAATCTTGCCGGCGGGGCTTTTGCGGCGTTCATTCATTGCGGCTGATGGCACATTTCGTAAGCAGAGACGAGAACTTTGGAGAGTGAGATGAGAACGTTCTTCACGACCTAAACTGCACAGATTAGATATCATAACCAGCTCAGACCACGCACAACATGACGCCTTCGAACGGAGACCTCAAGCCCGACCTTCAGGGCACCGGGGTACGACGGTCTCCCAGCCCCCGGCTGCCGGAGGGCGACGATGCCAGCACAGCGGAGACGCCGTCGCCTGCGATCGCATACAGGGTCAAGACGCCGGGCCAGGTCCTGCACGACGCGATCGGTCGCAAAGACCTAGACGGGGTGACACGCATCATTCGGGCCTCGCCAGATTGCGTCAATGCAAAGAACGATCGGGGCCGGGCCCCTCTGCATGTCGCCGCACAAAACGGCCAGAACGACATCGTGAAGCTACTCATCTCGAGGGGAGCAGACGTGGACGTCCGGTCCGGATGGAAATACACGCCCCTCACCTTGGCCGCTGAAAGTTCCCATGGAGACGTCGTGGTGACACTGCTGGATTCGGGAGCGGATCTGGGGGCGGTGACGAAGGAGGGCTTCACATCCCTGCACAAGGCGGCGCAGAAGGAGAGGAAGAACACGCAGGAGATACTTGCGATTCTGATGATTCGCGGCGCAAAGTGCAACGCGCTGGATAAAGAAGGGCTCACTGCACTGCAAGGCGCAGTATTAGCAGGGAAGCTCTCGAATGCGCGGGTGCTGTGTGTATTTCGCGCAGATCCATATTTCAAGAACACCGATGGCAAGGACGCGTTTGATTATGCAAGAACACTAGAAAAGGATGTCAGCGAGGAAATGACTGAGATATTGTCCAAGTGGGAGAAATGTGGGAAGCAGGTGCGGAAGATACTGCCGCAGCTGTCTCAGTTCATCAAGAAAGAAGGCCCACTCGATGCGTCGGCCATGCTGTCGTGGGCATCGAGGGAGGGACACGCGCTGCTTGTTGAATTCATCCTCAACTTCATGGCCAGAGATACCCCGGACATCGTCGAATCCGAGGGCTTGAAGAAGGGCTGGAAGCCTATTCATCATGCAGCCTGGGCAGGTCAAAGCAATGTTGCCGGGATCCTAGTGGCCCATGGATCCGACGTTAATGCCAGGACGGGTACGCAGAAATGGACGCCTTTACACCTGGCTGCAGGGAAAGGGAGGCAGAGGACTTTGAGGGTTCTTTTGGACAATGGGGCAGACATTCTTGCTATGACTGAGCAGGCGCCACGTTGGGTCGCGCACGAGGGATCTCAGTCCTCCGAATCGTCTACAGGAGTCACAGCCTTTTGGCTTGCCGCAGTCGGACGCCATCCGAAGAGTCTGGACGTTTTGCTGCAATATGTTCATCACATGAAGGATGGCAAGGGCCATATTATGGCTCTCGACTATTACGAAAGAGCCAGGGATCATCTCGCAAGTCTCAGTGGCCAACAAAATGATGAAAAGTCTGGCCATGACGATGACCACAACACGAAGCCTGATTCCGAGGTTGACTCATCAACATCTGTGCCGTCGCTTCTGCCAGAGCTCGATGTCCCTGCCGCGAATGGCTCGTTTGATGGAACTTTCTTCTCCGAACCCGCCTCAAGGTAAGCCAGCAGAATAGACGATCGAAGGACTTGCAACGGCTGACACAAGCTTAGCCTCCAATTATCCCATTCGACCACGTATCAAATGCTACTCAGCGTCTGGGACAACTTCGACTTCAAGACGAAGTACGATCGGCCGGTCAAAGTTGCAGTCCTGGACACCGGACTAGACGTTACCCATGCAAACTTCAAGAATCCGAGGTTGATACGTTTCGTGGGTGGGAACCCAGTATGGTCGCCCGAACAAAAGCCATCCCAGTACGAAAGAATCAAGACCTGTCAAGACTTCACGGATACCGGCCCAATAACGGAAAAGAATGACATGAAAGATCTTGACGGGCACGGTACCCAAGTCGCAGAGCTGATTCTCCGACTTGCCCCGAGGTCAGAACTATACATAGCTCGCATATGTGAAGGGGAGATCAACCGCGGAACGCCGACCCCTTCCGGGCCGACGGGCAACCGGGTCAAGAAACCGCGGCCGGATATAGTCGCAAAGGCCATCGACTGGGCCCGGGAGCAGAAGGTGGACATCATCAACATGTCGTTCGGCTTTTACGACAGCCATAAGGAGGTGAAGGCCGCCCTGAACCGCGCGGTACGCGACTCTAAGATTCTTGTGTTCGCCGCCATGTCCAACGACGGCAACAACAGCCAACACGCGGCATGGCCGGCAAGAGACCCGAATCTCGCGATAGGGGTGCACTCCTGCGACAAGTGGGGGCGGAAGACATCGGGTTTCACGCCGAGATACGTGCACGGCTCGCACAACTTCATGTTTGTCGGCGAGGAAGTCATCACCCAGTGGCCGATGGCCAAAGGTGGTGATTTCAGACTTGACCAGGGCACCTCATTTGCCGCGCCGGCCGTCGCGGCGATGGCTGCTTTGATACTCGGGTTCGCGTGGCAGCACATGTGCAAGAAGGAGAGGGAGGAGGCCGAGGTTGACCTTGAGGAGCTGCGGGAGCTTGGGGGGATGGAGAAGGTGCTTGAGCGCATTAGTGAGAAGGACGAAACGTTGCGGTATTCGTACATCCACCCCAGACTTCTGTGGAAGGACCTCAAGCCAAGCTTCGCCGAAGATAGAAGTAAAGTCAGGCGACACGCATGGGACATCATAGTAGAGTCACTCAGCCTATGACGCAAGGCCCAATAAGATCTGTTCTGCCGGAACGGAAAAATCGACAATACTGCAGTAAGACCCCCTGCCTGACCCGGATGGGGCATGTCTGCGGACGGACAGAGCCTACGATTTTGCCTGGACACAACATGGTTACATGCGGTTGAGGACTCTTCCCGGCCCCCAAACTGTTTCTGGTGCGCAGACGAGACCAGCCTCACCGAACCAGTGATTGCTCAGATGTGAAGGACGATGGAGGCCGAGGATGCGTTTATGTGCAGGTTTGGGAGCAATAGGACAACGACGATACGCGAGCACGAAAAAAGGTAGCAGGTCCCATTTTGCCAAGAGTGTGTCTGCTTTAGATCAGCGGTACGGATGACTGCACGTTGAAAAGGACTCAGCACCCCTGCACAGCTCTCCTGCCCCAGCAAGTACATACCTAGGTAGCCCCCAACCAACTGCACGGTTACAAGGGTCCTGCACCACTGACTGTTCTGCGTTCCCCGCAGACCAACCAAGTGCGCAACCAGGTACGATTCATGGACTTCGAGATACTGTGAGCAAAGATGATCCGACTGACAGTTGTTATCAATGGTATGCACAGGGACAAGATATTCATCCTGTTCGTAAGTTCGACAGGCCGCAGAATGGGTCGGGCCTGGGGAATGTCAAGGCCCTATGGGTGGACGTGCACACCATCAATGGCGTGTGGCTGCATATGCATTCGAAGGTCCACCAGTGCGGCACCCTATGGCCAGGCCCTGACTTGGGCTCCTCCCCTCCTCCCTGGCCCCTGCCCAGAGGTGGTCCTCACCGCACAAAGTCCCATCCCACGCCCGGGGCGCATCCTACTGCTACTACGTTCAGTGCCAGCTCCTCTGGCGATTGGTCGGCAGGGCTTCATCGGCTCATAGGGCTTCTGTTCTGCTGTCATGATTGGCTGGTGCTGGTAGTGTTCAACAACCCCTCCGAGCCGCAGACCGTCATTCGCAGGCTCGACTGCCATTTCCGCAGACGCGTAGTGGTCTGCCCGAGACGCAGGTGCGTATTGGTCTGCCTGAGGCGCAGGTGCGTATTGGTCTGCCTGAGACGCAGGTGCGTGAATGGTACGCAGATGCGTAATGGTCTGCCTGAGACGCAGGTGCGTATCCAGTACAAAGATACGCGGTTGCGCACTCCACTCCCAACGGCGATTCCCTTCTTTCCTCTTCTCATTTTTATCTAAGGCAGCGATTACACATCTGCGTTCTCGGCCTCGACCCCAATGGTGGTCTTTTAAGTTATAAAGACATAACCCTCCTTCCCAAATTCTCGGCCTTCTGGCTCTCGCGTTCTTCCCTCCCTCTTCGTTCCGGGCAGTGTGTATATGTTTCATTCTTCATCTTGTCTCTCTCATGTTCTGCTCACTTGGGTCAAGCACACTTTACCTTCCACTACAGTTTGCAGGTCTCTCTTAGTAACCTCTCCGATCGCGTTGCTCCCTTTTCCGGTTTTCCTCGTTCAAGGACCAGTCTTTCTACACCGCTGCATTTTGCCGCAACCTGTCCCTGGACTCCCCCCAATGCTAATCGACATCTACGCAAATTAACTTGTCTGGAACCAGACAACAATCAAATCGAATTGGCCCCCAAACCAAACAACATGATCGAATCGGCCCCCAAGCAGCAGCTCAGTCACCTCCACACGCGCTGAACTCGGATGCCGGAAATACACCATTGCCGACATGCAGGCTTTGTCATCGACCGTGGCCACCTCATGTGATGGCCCGTTTCTTCGCGAATCATATTCACCCCCCGAAGACGTCTGGACATGAGCTTCGGCTACCAGGTCAGGCAGCAGTGGGAGCACAAAGCTGACGCGTCTCGGCCTCGAAGACGGGAGGGCTTCCACACCGATGCGTTGCCGCCTTGTTGCCTTGTTGCCTGTTTGCTTCGAGCCAAGAGCTCTCCGCCGAGGTCTGGCCGGTGGCGAGCGTCTGTACTGCAGGCCTCATAGGCCCCGTCTCAAGCGAGCGGAAACTGTGACGACGCCGGAGGCTTCTTCTCACACAAGTCGGGCAAAATGACCTCTTTACCCCTCTTTGGGTCAGCCTCACTCTTGTCAGGCCAGCGGAAACTGTGACGACGCCGGAGGCTTCTTCTCACACAAGTCGGGCAAAATGACCTCTTTACCCCTCTTTTGGTCAGCCTCACTCTTGTCAACCCCTTTATCGTGCAGGTTTCACGACATCGCTTTTTCTCTACTCGTTTTTGACCCCTTTCATCAAGTCAGACTCCTCACGGGTCTGTTCTCAGCAGTCTGAGGATAATTCTTGTTTCTATCAGGACCTGGAAGATGGGATATGTTTTCACTGCATAGGTGAATATAGAACATATGGGGTTTGATTGTGCATTATTCAATTCAGGAAGTCTCCGGTCTTATTGGGCTTCTATGTGTGCTATTATGGCACACTGATGCACGGGTTTCTCGAGATCTTGGGACAAGTGCCAAGGAGAAAGAACAGTGCTGAGCACTGCCCAAGCGCATGCAGACGAGTGTTGAAAGGCATCTTGAAAGACTGCGAGATGGATATTTCTGACCGCAAGGGCCCCGTTCGATTGGGAGATAATTGCTCAGAGAATCACAATCTCGTTGACCTCGTGTCATTTCGTGTTCCCCAGAACTATATCCAGATGGCCTGATGCATTTCGGATCAGATTATCTCGACACAAGATTGGATTCAACCACAGAAACCGAGTCACGCCTCTAGCAGAAAGCATGGTACGATCACCTTGCCGCCTATTCCAGCCTAGCGGTTGGATCATAATCCAACCCCAGGATATCAACACCAGCTCACAAGACATGATGGCTATCGATCATTCAAGTCGCAGTCCGTGATACGAACACTACCGCTACCATCGAGGGCTCAGAACTCGGCGACGATTTGACTTGGGCAAAGAGACCATCCAGGGGGGTGGGGCTGCTAATAATGCCACGCCAGGCTCTGTCTGTCTGTCACAAGAGGTGGAGGAGTGTTATCGCCGGAAGGGGAGGGGGGGACCTCCGACATCTAGCCAATCACAGTCTCAAAAACGCCGCATGTCCAATTACCAACGTCCCCGAATACACTTGCAACTGGACCCTCGCTCAACCGATGTGTTAGCTGCATGGACATTCGTCGTGCGGACCATGCTGTCCAGCGGCTCTGTCTCGACTACCCGTTCTGCTCTGCTGGAGGGATTCGTATTTAGTAGATTCCAGTACCCTCAGAAATCAGCTCAATCCAGACCGCACCTTTTTACCCTGTTAAACCTCGTAGTTACCCTCTCTTCCGCACCTGCCTTCTTTGCGAGCCACGAAGTTCTGCTAGGTTCTGCCTCTCGTGGGGATTATATACAGCATTTAGACCTTTTTCGGCCCATTCGGGTCTGGCACCGATCAGATCTCCGCCCGGGTATCGACACGGTGGCGCTACCTCCGTCCTCCGGCCACAACCCCCGTACTAGAATCGGGGCTCGACACATCTCTGACTTCGCCACCTTGATCAAACGTTATCATGAGTGTCCGATCTACCCAGGCTACCAGCGGGTAAGGTTGCACCGCCCTACTTCTTTTCTCCTTCCAGAGTCCATGAGTATCGCTGATGACTTCGACTGCTCTCAAGATCATCTCCCGGTACTCAAGCCTCTTCGGACCGAAACGTCGAGCAGCAGACCTACCTCCAGCAGCAACGACTCAATACTTATATGGCGGAGCCTTGGGCAAACGGTAACCGTCTGGTAGCCCTTCCATACAGGTCCGTCGTTACGGAAGCCTCGAGGCTATCACAAGGCCCGTCATTCGCCGGACAGTCGCAAGATCTCAGGGGTGTGGGGTCGTGGACTGCCTCTCAGGGAGGCAAGTGACAGACTTAGGAGCCCTTCACCGTCTCTCCAACACGGCTCTCGTGGGAACTGAAAAGAAGACCCCCATGGATCCCATACCAGCATGCTGATGGGTTACATGGTATAAGCTGGATAGGTTACAGGAAGATCTAACAACGCCAGGCGGGCGTCGTGTTCCACTCGTTCGGGCTTTTCATTCTCTTTGTTACCCACTCATATATATCGCTGGCAACTTTGATCAATGCCACATTTCTCGGTTTCAATGATATCTTCTCCAGAAGTCTCCATTTGTCAACCGCTCAACGGCCAGTGTTGATTCGTGGCCCCAAGTTCGTGGCGCGCATCTTTTTCGCGCACTGGATTCTTGTCTACATCTTCCTTGCCCTGCACGTTCGAGACTTTGTCTAGTTCGTTTCATTCTCGAATGATCAAGCCTTCCTCGTCGTCCATCGTCGCCTGCATGTACCAGGACTTGGATAACCGTGGATCCAGAAGGCCGACAACAGATAGCAACAGCACTGATCCACACCCACACGATTACCGCCGTGGCAAATACCCTTGAACACCACTCCACGTCAGACAGGAGCTTGCCAACGAGTTCTTGGTCCGACGGTTGCGTCTTTCTTTCTCCTCGGCCAGATCTCTATCATGAACACCTCCATCTCCCGCTTGGGAAAACAACGCGCTACTCTGCTACGGGGGCTTCGTCGATACCCTCCCACGGAGTGAATCCAGGGAAGGGCAACAAACCCGTCTGTGGAACACCATGGTGCCATGCCTTTGGGATGTCATCCATATCGTCGTCGCGGATCTCATGTGAAATGTACCCCGTCGAGTCTGCAACTGCGCCAGGGTAGCCCCGCAGGTAAACTTCTCCAACTGAGGACCGAACAAAACAAATCCGCCGCAGCTGTGCACACCGGTCGAATGTCTTCCTTGCCAGCCTGGAGCGATCTTCGTTCAACGGATGGTTGCGCGCGAGGTCCTTGATGTAGTTGAGGCGGGAACTATGATGTCTGGGTAGCGTTGAATTCATGAAATCCGGTCTTTCATAGTACCCGCCTATCATCTGCTCATCAGTGATGTCAAGGCACTTGAGCTTGAGTAGCGCTTCCAGCTCTATCAAGATACGCGAGACTGGAAGGTCTCGCAGCTCGCCGAGGATAGAAAGATACTTGAGGTTTGGTGTGGTTTGGACGAGATTAAGTTCCAAAAACTCATGCTCCCTCCACACATGTGAATAAAACTCCAACCGAGGGTCTGAGCATGTCTTGTACACCCTCAGCTGTGTCAAGTTTGGCGCAGTGGTTGGACCTGAACAATATTGAGGCGACAAGGTCATGTGTGTCGGAGACAGATATGCTCCCAGGTAACAGAAGGTTTCGATTTGAGGCAAGGCTCGCAGGAAAGCATTTTCGAAGTATGTTCGTTCGTCCAGCCAGTCTCCTTCCAAATTATTAAGTGACACAGTGAGAGATCTGATGTTCAGCTTTCTCCCTGCCAAGCACCAGCGCACTGCTGCTTCGAGTCCGTCTAGGCACCTTGCACCTTGCTCGCCGCCCAGGCTTATGTACAGCTCCGTGGCGGCTGGAATGCTGACGAGAGAATCGACGAGTTCGGGAAAGACGAGGTAATGATATGGCCCGGTAAGAGTCAATGGCTCTGGCCCTACAAATCTTAGACGATTCAGGTTCAGACTGACAGTCCGTGCGTAACACGAAAGCTCTGGGGCTGCCTTGAAACGTCTTATCGAGTGAAGAATCTCGTCGCCTGGGGACTCCGGGCCGTCACCGAAGCAGATACGCTCGAACAATCTGGGTGCGGTCACGCTTCGGAGGTACTTGTTCATGACAGAGAGACCGAGAAGTGCTGCTCGGCCGGCGGAGAGATCATCAGCGCAGAGGTCCACAATTTTCCGAAGTAACTCGGGAGGCAAGTCATCCAAGAGTACGACATGCCTCTGCTGGGGGGTTGCTGCCATGTCTAGGAATTCCTTCTTGCGGGTTTGTCGACGGGGTCTTTGCACAGTAGTTCCTCAGGATTCTTGGCGTTACGCGAGCTTCGTGGTCTTTCCCAAGAGATTCGACTTTCTCATACGCCCGCACAATTTATGGACGACGTATCCTTCTGGTTGTGACTGCAAAGGCGTGATGCGGGAGGTAACTCTGACAGCGCGAGGTCGTTGACTGGGGCTCACAAGACAGCCTTGGGGATGGCTAGGGGCCTGGTCATGCAAGATATTACAGATTCTCGATTTTACAGTATCGCAGGCTGTTGATACTTAAGCGAGTCTCACGCTGCGTTGCCTTAAGCAGCAAGTACGTGTCCTTTAGGACTTTCAAGCGAACCTGGTGACTGAAGGCTCCTGAAACACTTACATGAAGCTGAACGAGACCTGTGCTATTCTCGTATAGTTTCAGGCATTCATTTGCAGGAAATCATCAACGGTCAATGGTTCAAGAACGCTGGCAAAATCTTGTCCACTGCTGGCTAGGTGATTCATGTCCTCTTTGAGGGCCCCGGGGGCATCAAGTGGTCTCCGAAACGTCTCACCTTCTCAATGTAATTACTCTGTACATGGAGGTTCTCTGGTTTGTCCCGAAAATTCATTGAAGACCGAAACAATTCAATACGGCACACGGTGCAGTGTTCCAATGGCACCCTTGTGGTCAAAACGTATCTACCGCAAGCGGGAGCGTTGAGGCTTTCATGAACTTGTGAATGCGTGACGGACTGCAGGATCATTTGTACCATTTGTTGATCAAATTAAAGTACATCAAAATAAAGACTGGTAAGACTTTATTCAACAGGTGTCCAATCGTACACTTTAGGGAGCTCAACGCCTCCTACGTAGACGCCATCTTGCCATCCCCACTTCTTCAACTGCTGTACCGTGAGGATTCCCACTTGAGATGAGTTTCCAGCTCGGTGAAGGTTCGCCCAGTCCCGTAGTGGCTCATACTTGTGGCATACTTGAGCTTGATCATATTTGGGTTCTCGGTCTCCGTCTTCAAACATGTGCCATGCCACAAGATCCAATGAGCCACGGCAAAGAACCATCTGACGGAGGTAATCGAGACAATGACCTGCAAACACCTAGTTAGCAAGGAGTATCGAGGAGCTTTAGAGTAAAAAGATCGTGAAGAATAGGCACCTATATGCGCTTTTTGGTGCGCAGGCATTTTGTCCCACAACACGCGACCTGACTCGAACTCTGAAAGGGCGTGACGCAGCCTGGACTAAAACCAGTCAGAAATGTTGTAGAAATTAAGCATCCCAGAATTCTGACACATACTAGACAATGTATGTCATGCCACATACCTACAGCATACACGGTGTAATTCGGCTTTTCTATGTCTGGGTTGGACTTGACCTCCATGCGCATCTGCTCCTCCGGAGACAGACGAACAATTCCAACTAAGTTCCGGGTAGTTACAAGTCAATTATTCCACCTCCTCGCGCCCCAAGCAGATCCCAGAACAAGGCTCTCACCTTCTTGCAGCTCGTTCCAAGCGTCATCAGCTTCTTGAGAAAAACCCATGTATCTTGTTCGTTCGCCGTGCAAGCCTGCGTTGAATCTCACTCTCTCATACTGAGCTACTTGTTTCAGAGGTGCTATCATCAGTTAGCATGGATTTATCAGCAACGGCTGACCCATCCAGCGCACAATATACTTGGGGTACCCCGCGATTCGTCGATGATGGAAAAGCCATGTATATAGATAACGCGGCTAGAATGAGCGTCCAGATTCCCAGGACAATCTGCCCCCAGCTGAGTTTTGACTGATGCAATGGTGGCCTCAGCTCTATAGGTGTTGACTGCTCTTCTTCTCTGTCCCCTTGTGAGACTCGGGTATACCGCGATTCTGCAGGACGTTGCGTATTCAGGCTGAGTCCTGGTTGAAGTGCCATTGTAGTGGACTGTGAACTCTGCAGCGCTTGGAAATATGCATCTCGGTCGGACGACCAACAAGTAAGAAAGACATCAACCAAAAGCTTTGAGGATGACTGGTGGCGGATGTCGCACCCAAGCCAGCTTTGTACACGGGCCGGCGGCTCTATTCAGGACTCAAACCGGCCATCGGCTGGGATCTCCCAGCAACGGGACAGTTTAGTTGATATGGGACTTTGAGCCGCCTTGGCACAAGTGCATGGCTTTATGAAATTGATCGTCATCCTTCGCCCTCGAATAACATGTCCTCCGGAATTGACAACATAACACTTTTCAGGCCGTTGGCAAAGCCTCGCACTCTTTTGAATGAATGAGTACAAATACAGGATGCTGTACGCCTTGAAATTGAAGCACAACTCATGATGAACGTCTGTCAAGGTGATGCCAGGCGTGCATTTGAGTCCATTTTCATGTAACGGATTCAGCGCTGAATGTTTTGTTCGAGCAGTGTCCATCAGACTTGAAACATTCAACAGCCATCACTCCGAGATGATGCCAGAGCTGTATCTAAATTTGTGTCTCCTGGTCACATCGCGCGAGGCATCTCGTAGTTGCTTTGAAACGTCAATGCCTCCAAGCCTTCCGCTGTTATACAAAGCAAGGAGGAACTGAATGAGAGGGCCTGCATACTGTCGCGATATGACATTGACCTTTTAAGGCACCAAGTTCGGCAAGTTTTAACGTCATCGATATCAGGATCTTATTGTGATGGAGAACAATCTACCCTCGTTTTAGCACTGTAAGATGCGCGAACGCATACTCTTAGTTCACCCAAGAACCAAGTTCGGTAGCTCCTATCCCGAGGTGAAAAAATGATAGGAAAAGGCGCAGGGGCCCACTTGTTTGGAATTGTAGCTCACAATGTAGACAATGTCAAGGCGCACCCCATTTTTGGTACCCAGTCTTAAATACTTTTGAATCCATCCGGCGTGGCCGGGCACCGGAGCTCTTGGCTTGGGGCGGTCAGAGAGTTGCGTATCCTGTGGGCAGGTTTTGAACCGGGCCGAAGTTGTCTTTCGGGAGGGTCTGCATTTTCCGTATCCACTCTTGCTGTCAGAAGTCCGGGGGAAAACCTGAATCGGGGTATGTGATCGTGGAGAAATCGCAGCCAATGCAACAGCCGAACGCGGGGAAGATTACCATTACTAATCCGGCGATGAACGCACGAAATACGGCACAGGTGGCCGGCATACAACTGTCAAGAACGGCGGTCAAAATAGCATCTCACAAGTCCCACTTCCGAAGGCCCCTATCCGAAATCCACAGGTGGAGCACTGCGGTGTGACGAGGTGGCAGAGAATATCTACAGACACGTGCCGCCGTCCTGGGTTGGATGGAAATCTGGGGGAGATGCAGGATTCGACCGCAGTGCCACCCCAAACACATCTCGTGGATCTGCCCGGCAAAACTCCCAGTAGACAAGCATCGCCGTCACTTTTCCCTGAAACCAGAGCCATGGTCGTGTTCAGTCTGACCATAGTCCCTCTAATTGGGCTCTTTTTCGTACCGGTCTTCACCTCCCCCGTCGGCGCGTTCGCGGATCCAGCTCAGAAGTGCCACAGCGACGCTATCGCTAGGCCAGCCCTTTATGGGGCAGAAGTCACGTCCATTGTTGCCGGCATTGTACAAGACTGGCAAGGAATCTCAGGCAACGATGTTTGTAATGTTAACATTAGCATCACCCATCCTGGCACCGGCGACCTAGTCAACAATTTCTACGCCTTACCTTTAAGTGGATGGAACGGAATCTTTCAAGGGATTGGTGGTGGCGGCTACAGGGCGGGCAAATTTGAGCAGGGTGCCAGTCAAACAGCTCTTAGCTACTCTGTTGGATCTACGGACGCTGGGCACTCCGATACTGCGTCTTCGAAAGATGCCTCGTCGTGGGCACTAGCCTCCCCTGGCAACGTCAACCAGTACCTGCTCCTCGATTTCGCGCGGCTCTCCGTACACGAAATGACGGTAATCGGGAAGTCTCTGAGCGAGAGCTTCTATGACCGGCCGGTGGAGCGATCCTACTGGACCGGATGCAGCACCGGTGGAAGACAGGGACTCAGTCTTGCGCAGTATTATCCCGAAGACTACGATGGCATTCTCGCCAACGCACCTGCTATACAGTGGAACGACTTCCTCCTAGCCCAGGAGTGGCCGTTCATCGTCGAAAACAACGAAGGATATACGCCTCCGCCTTGCGAGTTCGAGTTCGCAGCAGCCGCCGCCATAAAGGCCTGTGACGGTCTCGACGGCCTCATCGACGGCATTATCTCAGCACCCGCACTTTGTTCGTTTCAAGCGCAGAGCCTGGTCGGCCAGACCTATGTCTGTGGTGCAGATGGCTCCACACGGACATTTGGCCAGAAGGCCGCAACGGTCGTCGACAAGACCTGGCAAGGCCCTCACACACCCGAGGGCCAAGTCTCTTGGTATGGCTTGATCAAGGGGGCTAACTTTTCGACTGCTGCCCCAAACATTGTTGGCAATGACACCGCTCAGCCGTTTGGAATCTCCGATTCCTGGGTTCGCAACTTTCTTGCTAAGGACGTGGCTTTCAATACTGCGAATGTGTCATATGAAGAATTTGCAGGTGAGTCTGTGTTCCGCAGATATCATATATATGTCTCTACATCCATGAAAGTTCCTTGAGCTTATTTCCTGCTCCATATCAAGTGCTGACGAAATTTCAGACTTAACTCATCAAGGCCGGCTAGAGTATGAATCCATAATCGGCACAGGAGATCCGGACCTCGATCGCTTCAATCGTCGCGGAGGCAAGATCATCACATGGCATGGGCTAGCAGATCCAATCATCCCCCCACAAGGCACCATGTTCTACTATCAAAAGGTCCTTGCGCTGGACCCGTCTGCAGCAGATTTCTACCGACAGTTCTACTCTCCTGGTGTTGGCCACTGCAGCGGTGGCACGGGTGTGCTCCCGACAAATGCACTGGATCAACTGCGCGCATGGGTGGAGAACGGAACCGTCCCTGAGACTTTGCACGCCGCGAGTCCGTATCCTGTCAACGCCTCGAGCTCTTTGCCCGTCAACCCTGGCGAGAACGTGCGGTTTCTGGATCTGTGTCCCTGGCCAGCTGTGGAAATTTACAGTGGGCAGGGAGATCCCGCGCTGGCGGAGTCATGGGGATGTGTTGGCGGGACTAACTGGAGGTCGTTCTTAGGCTTGAACCCGAATGGCAGGTATAGTCTCGTTGGGGGCTGGAACTAGTCACAGCGGCTAGAACTACTAGTAGTAAGATCCCCTTAGACCTTCACAGAACTAACTTCACAATATCATATCATTTCTTCCTGTGATTATTGGAATATAATTGAAAGTGTGAGCACCGAGCAATAGCCAAGTCAGTTGAGATGCTCTAACATGTCTCAAGTCTGTTAGTGGCCAGACCACCGAGTGTAGTGCTCCGCACGCGCGATGTAGAGTCCATCTAATTGCTATTACTGAGGCACCAGATTGACAAGGGCGTTTTGTCGAAATATTGCTTCAAGATCATTCTGAGAAAATAATTCTAAGCTGCTCATCATCATACCCAATACGATACTCCGCCATTACCTAGATTCTGCTCTCTCCACGCTCATCAAGATCGATCAAGTCTTTATCTCAGCCTACCGTCACCCAAAGGAGGATCCGGAACACCACTGAAATGCCGAACGAAGGTGATCCGCACGAAGTCCGGGAGAAGGCACGAGCTCCTCCCTGCCTAGCTGATCTCCCACTCGAGCTCCTCTTCTCTATCATTCGCTTTTCTATTGCGGTGGGACGAGAGGCTGACGCATCTGCTCTTGCAAGAACGAGCAAGAGCATGCACTTGAACCTCAACGATGAGCTTTACAAACTCGTCATCAAGAACAGGACGTTTCACATTCTCCACTGGGCTGTGCGGCGGAACCAAATGGCGACTCTGAAGACCGCACTTGCACACGGCGCGGACCCAAATGAGATGTGGACAGCGGGCGCTGCCCATGAGCAGCGCCTGAACAACTTTCGCCCAGCCGGCTGGGGTCTCAACACAGCCCAAAAACTTGACCGGGCTGTCCGGGCACAGCTCGGAGTCATCTTTTGCCCGGATTCTCAGCCACCGCCAACTCTGAACTGGATCGACGCCTGTTTCTCTTCTCCCAGCTTCTCATTGCCAAATGCGGCTAACTTGCAGCGTCTCTGGCAACATTACTTCAATGCTATGGCTCCTTTCAATGAGACGGACTACGAAACGGACTACGAGACGGACTACGAAACGAACTACGAGACGAACTACGAGACGAATGATGGGAATGACGACACGAGGCTGGAATATCTCTCAGATCCGCCTAAGGATGACTTTACTTTTCCTGAAAACATGTCTCCGACGGAGATGGACGAACGAACCGTGAAAATTGGCTTCTTGCGATTATTCCGCTCATGGCACCATCCGCTTCATGTCGCCGCCCTTCACGACAGGACTTTGCTCGCAGCGGGTCTACTTCGCCACGGAGCTGACCTGGATAGTACATCTGTCAACGTATGCACCTGTTCCAGAAGCCAGATTCCGTCCAGCGTGCCAGGCTGCCCTACCTCAAACTGTATCGTTGCCTATACACCACTCCACGTTGCCATATGCTCCGGAAACTATAAAACGGCCAAATTGCTGGTGACTCACGGCGCGCACCGGATGGCAAAGGTGTTCAGTGGCAATAACGTTAGGACCTGGCTTTCCGAGAATCCTCTCCACACAGCGCTGTCTTGCCGTCCTGGGCACGATGGGCTTGAGTACGACTTCATCGAATTCCTTCTCCGCAACGGATTCGCGGCGCGGATTGAGGAACGGAACCATGAAGGTCTAACACCGCTCTTGCTTGCCTGCAATAACGCCGACGGCGCGGAACGAGATGACGTCGTGAAACTTCTCCTGTACTTTGGTGCGGGAAAAGAAAACCAAGGACCCTGCCCTCCCCGAACTACATTCTCGGGTCCCATGTCTGTCAACCCTGTTGAGTTGGCCACTCCGGCTCTCTGGGCCGCCAGGAAAGGTCAATTCCGACTTGCCAAGTTACTGCTGGACAACGGTGCGGATTTGAATACAAAGTCTTCATCCATGCGGGTGACAATGCTCCACGCTGTGTGCTCCCAAATATCGGAAAGGCACCCGCCTCCTCCACAAGACAGGATCGACTTTTTGGACTACCTGCTGGCCCGAAGCACAGAAAAGGACGTTAACGCCGTCGATGCAACAGGATGTACCCCCTTGAAGGAACTCATCAAATGGGATTTCCGTGAAGATGCTGGATCTTATATCAGCGTCATGGAATCCAAACTTTCCGGGAAAGGAGCCAACATCATGGCTGGCAGAGAACTGGGAAGGGAAACGCCTTTCGAGACCTTGATTCAAGAGAGCCTCAACGCGTGTTTAAAACTGTCACATCGCTCAAACATACCGAGAGGCATACGGAGTGATGTTGGGCAAAGGGTGCTGGCTACCATGCAATTGTTCAGAATCAATCAGCATCAGCACAGGCCGACAGCGTTTCTCAATGAGTTCTGGGGTTACATGGATAGGGCAATGCGTGCCGCGCAGCCATGGTACCAAAATATAGATGAGAGCACCAGATATGAGAGCACCAGATATGAGCTGATCTGCCGTGTGCTGCACGCTTTCATCAAGGCTGGCTTCAGCCCAGCAGAGGTCGACAGGCACGGCGACACCGCCATGACTTCCTTCCTGAAGTTCCTCCTCGACAAGCCACTTTTTGCGGTGTGCGACAGGATCCCTTTCGCCGACCGAGGCTGGCTCATCCAGTCAATCATGGCACTGCTGCAGGAGAACGGGGCTGCGCTCCACGTGAGGAATAATGAGGGTTATACGGCTTTCGACTATCTGGAGAAAATCTTGGAATACGACGACGGCCGCGGTACTCACCCGCACATCCTTCCAAGGGCCGTAGGCAAACAAGTACAGCCTGGCCAGGACGAACATGGCAACATGTGTTTCAAATTCCACCCCAACATACACTTGTTTGGCACTTTGGACGGAGATTCCACCCTAATGATGATCAAGGAAAACCCATCAAGATGGCTGGTCTGCGAGCATTGGTGTAGTTACTATTGTAACAATCCCGCGGCTGAAGACTGGCCGTGTGGTTGTGCGAGGACTCCTTTCCAGACATTGGCGAAGTGCGAAGGTGACTGTGTGGATTAACATGACAGCGAGTAGAATAGATTATCATCTGACCTCTGTAGTTGCTGACATGGTGGAGACACGGATATCAAGTCCAGGATTTAGCTGGGGCGAGAGTTTATGAAGTCAAGATGGATGCATTGTCACTAGTTATTGTGGCTAGTGCGGGAGAACAGTTGTAAGAGGACCAAACCAAGTTTTATGTACGGTCTTCAAATTACCAATTAGTTAAATATCCATCACGATCCATCTTCCTCTCTCAGCCATGATATGTGTATGTACCTGGACCTTCCCCCACAAGACCCTAGTTATTTGGTAAAGGCCAGCAACCCCTAGCTGAAGACCGAGGAGGTCCCGGTCTTTGTACATTACTATCCACGCTGCCTTCTAGTTCTCCCTACCTAGGTACACTAGTCCCGTCCAGCTCAGATATGCCATGTGCCCCCTGGCTGCCAGTGAGCTCGTTCCCACGGCTCCCGTGTCTTCCCCACTCGTCGAGCAGCTGCGGCCTCTCCTGTGGTGACAACTCAGCGAGTGGTTGCTCACGGCCAGTGTTGCCATCGTTCAGGATTTTCAACTCCGAGTCTTTTGTGCCTTCCTCTCCTCCAGTTGCAGCCGGCTGCTCGGGTTTGTCATGGGGATGATTGTTGAACTTGTCCATGAAGCGCGAGATTCGGATCAGATGCCGCACCAGCAGCCACCCCAGTCCCAGCAGGAGCAAAAAGCCCACGACGGCCCCTGCGCTGATGCCTCCGATTTGGCCTGCTTTCAAAGTGTCCCCGGCGCTGCTGGCCCCTGTTTGACTTCCTGTCGGACTGCTTTCAGTACTGGTGGCCCCGGCTTGACTACCTGCTGAGCTGTCGCTTGAGGCGTCCGTGGGAAAAGATATGTTTCTTGATAGTTGAGGGACTGTCGCAGCGATGACGGTTGACATTATGGAGGTTAAGTTTGGGCTAATTTGGCTCGACACAGCCTCCGAAGTAATAGTGCTGACTCCCGCGCCGGTGATTGTTGTCGTCAATGGCATGGATGCGGTACAGACTCCCGAGCCGCAGGTTTGCCCTTCTAGACAACAGCCTCCTACACCGATTGTGAGTTTCTTTTCTAGAGTCCAAAGATACGGGCGCACCTACCTCCCTGACTCGAAGGACAGGAGGACCATCCTTGATCGCATACTACTGTCGCGGTGGTAGAAGTAGTGGGGCCAGCAACACAAACGCTCCAGCTCTGACACTCTAGTCCCTGAGAACAACATCCGCCGCCAACCCAGGGTGGACATCCATTATAGTCGGCATGGCCGGAGCATGTCCGGAATATTGAAGCAAATCCAGGAGGACCCTGACCCCCAGGGTAGCCTGTTTGTCTGGGCAAAAGACTAGTCGTCAACTCGCCGACAACATTCCCAAATTGGCACAACGACCAAGCTATCGCCCAGAAAACTGGCTTGATTCGTGAAGAAGTTCGACCCATCATCCCTACTAGAGCGGGAAGTGAGTTAGGTGCCCAGGTGCTTACTTGCCCAGGCATCAGGGGGAGGAAAACTTAGTTGCTCAAAGCCACCAAATCGCCCAAGTCGTCTTTACTTGTACCACTGGCACAGTACCCCGCTGCGGCACACTCTTGTGCGACGGCCGATCCTGCCTCATATAGGGGTACTATGAGACCCAATTGCGAAGCCGGTGAGGGACTTTTTGGCGAGATGACAATTTCGGACCCCGAGCCTGCAGGTTCTTGGCCTTAAGAGTAATGATCTGATGTTCGCATTGCCATTTGTGGTCAGTACTGGCACACAAATGTAACGCCCTCGTCGCTTGTCAACATTACACTACATTACACGTCAGTCTGATAACCAGGCTGGGTTGCAGTATATATATGACATGATCCCCATTCGCAGGACTTGCTCTTTGGAGCCGCGTGAAAATTTGTTCTTCAAGTCACACAACCTATCCAACTACTAAGTGCAAAGCCGGAACGGCCGAAGGATTCCACGTCGTCAAATTGTGGCATGCTTGAAAAAATAGAATATGCAGGTCAACAGAGTGTCCCGAAGGTGGATATTTCCTCCAAGCAACAATGCGTCTCCGTTGAACATGGATAGCGATCCTTTCCTTCTCTGTGTCACGGCTCTGGACCTGGACCTACTGTTTGTAAACTAGCAAAAGCCAGTCCCAAACTCAGGGTTGGCCGAAACCTGTCGGGTTCTCCGTTGGCCGGGTTAGCGCCTTACTCCTGTCTCTCCCCAATATCCCATCACTGCTGAATCAGTGCCCATGCAGACCTCGCCACATCAGGAGCGTACAGAGACTTGGGCGGAAAGCATGACTTCTGAAGCGCAGGAGGTGCAGCCTTCAGCGCCCTTTACCACAGCCTTGTACAATGGCTTCATGACGCGGCTAATTCAGGCCTTAATTGCCGGCGCGCGGTGGTATCAATGGGTAACCCATCCCGTCTCCGACGTCGCACCAACATTCATCAAGACCTATGGCTGTCGCCCGTCCCTCACTGTTCGGTAGGAACTGTGCCAGACGTTCCATTCCACCCCCAAATCTCACGTGGATCTGCAGCTGATCGAGATCAAGCATCTTCTTCCCGAGCACATGGGACCTGTCTTCATCTCACCGCCTGCCATGCTACTTCAACATCCACGGTGGCGGATTCTGCCTCGGATGTCCAGAGGACGACGACGGGTGGAACCGTGCCTTCTCTGATAAGCATAACATCACCGTGGTCGAACTGGATTACCGCAAGGCTCCTGCCTACCCGTACCCCACAGCCGTTCACGATGTCGAGGCTCTCATGCTGGCGGTGCACGACGACGAGAGCATCCCATTGGATAGGCATCGCGTAGCAGTAGGCGGGTTCTCATCGGGCGGGAGCCTCGCCCTCGCCGTATGCCAGCTGCAAACGATCAGGGACACCATCAAACCGTCGGCGGTATGTCCGATCTATCCACTGGTTGACCTCGCCACAAAGCCCGACATGAAAGCAACAACGCGGTACTACAAACCCGCACTGGGCTCAGGCCTTCGTTCCAATGCCACCGATATGCTATCACCTATATCGCACTTTTTCGGGTGGAGCTACCTGCCCTACGGTCAGCCTCTGAGAGACCCTTTGCTGTCCCCATTCTTTGCACCGCGCGAGCACCTCCCGAGGAAGGTCTTCATCGTCGCGGCGGAACTCGACCGGCTGGCCCATGAGGCGTGGCGTATGGCCAGCGTGCTTGCCCACCGACCAGAGCCATCTTCCGACGTTAAGGTCGGTCAAGAAGAGCCAGGCGCACCGAGAGAGCTGATCCTGGACGATGAACGCTTCGCATTCCAGCAACTTGATGGTGATGGTGAAGAACTGCAGTGGTTGCTCATCCCCGATCAAATCCACGGTTTTGATCTGGAGCCGGTAGGCTTTCATGGCAGCGAGGAGGCATTCCGGGATGCCCAGGTCAAGACCGAGGCTTACCAGAAGATGCTGGGGGACTGGCTGCACAAGTCTGCCTGGAGTTAGGTCCGTCCTCGATGTGTTCGTCTGGTTCCTCTTGTCGCTTCCTATCAAAATATCAGCCCCAAAGAGTAGGTTCTCTGATGGAATCAGACATGTCTGTTTCATTGGGCAAGTTCTGGGTCATTTGTCAAAGCCTTCCCTGCTATGAACTGGTTCACTTGACACTGGAATTTGTGTCTAGTACACTGTATATTATTAAGAATATTTGAGTTATTCCCGGTGTTTCTCAATAAAAGCCAGTGTCTTATCCACAAAGCCCTCTGGATTCTCCTCAGCCAAGTAATGTCTCGCTCTAGGCACCGTCGCCACCTCAAACGTCCCGGCCTCATGCACCTCAGCGAGCATCTGCCTCGCCTGCCCACAATGAGCGCTCTCCTCCCCACTCAGACAGATAGCAGGAACTTTGCACTTCCCATTAGTCTGAACCCACTCCGTATTCTCTTCCGCATCTTCCAAGAACGCCCGGTACACCTTGAGAGCACACCTCATAGCCCCAGGCTGCGAGTACGCCCTCACATAGTGGTCCAGGTCCTCCGGCCCAATAGCCGCCGTGTTGAAAGCGAGCTTGTTGAAGAAGTGGCTCAGGTAGACCTCCTCCCGCCCCGCGATCAGGGCCTCGGGCAGGTCGCGCACGCAGTGGAAGATGAAGTGGAACTGGTCGACGGCGCGATCGGTGCGGTCCTGCCGGTGGGCCGACGTCCCGGGGAGGGGGCACTCGCCCCAGTTGACGGTGAGGATGCGGTCCGGGTGGCGCGCGGCGATGGCCCAGGCGATCATGCCGCCGATGTCGTGGCCCACGAGGTGGACTTTTGACCTGATGCTGAGGGCGTCCAGGAGCTGGATGATGTCGTCGGCCATGGTTGATTTGGTGAGCCCCGTGGCTGGTTTTGAGGAGCGGCCGGCTCCTCTGTAGTTGGGGGCAACCACACGATACCTGCATACTGGTCTTTAGTTGGTTTTCCCACGGATGGTGTTCGTGTGAGTGCGGGATACCTCACCCTTCTTCTGCAAAAGGCTGCAAGACTCGGCGAAATTGGTACGCTGTCTGAGGGAACCCATGAAGCAGTACGATGATACCATTGAATCCAGTGGGGCTGTTTGATTCTCGCTTGTCAATATATTCCAGCGAGAGGCCGTTGGCGAGTTTGGCCATTCGTTGCTGAGGACGGTCCATGTCTTTCTGTTAGTGCGATCTGACGTTCTACTAGTATGGACTGTGACTACACTGCGATACTACAACGACTTGAAGAGGCTAGTCACATTTATATGCGTTCTATACGCCTTTTGGTTGACATGGCAGTTGCATCTGAGATATGACGCTGTAGATGACGCTGAAAATGCTGAAGTTGAGGGCCACGCCAATCATTTGGGGTCCCCACATCCATGCCAGCTCAATATCTCGTCTGGCTTCATTCCAAATGTTCTGGCCCGTGTTTCCGTCTCTAATCCTTGTGACGGCCGTCGTTAGTTATACAGCCCCGACCTGATCCATGAGCTTGAGTGCATGCCGTACCCAGGTGGGCAATTCTTGAACTTGGGCTCTCGGTCTTCGTGGTAGATTGCGAAACTCGGCGTCACGGGTTATCAAGATCCGCTGGAGTTCAACGGCGAGGTGGCAACACTGGCCAGGGCTGGGCACCACGACGCACTGCCGTGGGGTCTTCAGATCTGGACAGCCCCCGGCCTCTCCTTTTTTTCATTGCCGTATTGGTCGGTCGTGTTGATCGTGTCGCCAATTTTGGTGTCATCCTTCTCAGATACATCATGTAGGAGCAGCTCTCCGGTATCCTGGTCAAAGTCGGAATAGCACTGGTCGTTTCTGGAGAAGCGGTTGTTGGGGATCATATCGTTATGTTGGCATATGCCGAGCTGTACGAGGTATGATTGTCAGTGTACACGAAGATGAAGGAGCACGCTGATGGGAAGAAGGGCATTCGTGAGGAGGGGAGTGCTACAAGGGCCTTACAGAACAGGAGGCGAGTACTGCGGCGCTTGACGAGCAATATAAGAGGCGATGTTAGATGTTTCGGATAGAATTGGGAACAACAAATTACTATGACCAGTAGATAGTGATCATTGGTGAGTAGGTATTCGAGGACAAGCCTTCATAGCTGTTGACAATTTTCTGGGTTCCTTCAATGTTTCTGCTGCGCTGACCTGTGCATCCAGATCTCCATGACTATCGACACTCTTATATCCCTTATGATGACGGCTTTGGATCTTCCTTAAGAACATCAGAGTATTTATCCCTAACCAGGTACACCCACTTCTTATACTGAGCTCTCCACTCAGCCCACACCCTCTCTTTATCAGCATCGTTCTCATTCCATGCAGAGTGCTTGATACTGTGCATCATGAGTTCCTTCCACTCCTTAAGCCCGAAGTCGTCCTTGCCCACCATGACTTGGTAGAACTCGTGGGAAAGAGTTGAACTGCGTTCGATCGTCAGCCATAACCTACTCGCGCCACACCTGCCCAGGGATCTCCAACTGCAGGGAGACTGATTACTCACTTAAACAAAGTCGGGTTATCACACGACACCGAACACGGGATCCCCTTGCTCTGAAGCGAGTACACTGCCGCATACCTCGCATCGTACGCCAGCCCCAGGATCTCGTTCGAGCTCGGGCAGGTCTCGATACAGCAATCTTGCAGCTTCGCCATGGCCTTCTCGCCGAGGTTGGCTTTCTGGATCGCGTAGCCGTGCGCGAGCCGGTGGGGGTCCAGATTGTTCAGGGCGAACTTGAGGTTGCCGTCCTTGCGTTTTCCGTCCTTTTCGACTGTGTCCTTGTCATAGACGCTCTCGCCGCAGTGGAGGATCCACTTGAGCCCGACTTTCTTGTACTCGTCCTTCCACTTGTTGAACTGAGGCTCCAGTTCTTCGAGGGTGCGGCCCTCGAACTCGGGGCCGACGAAGTCAAAGCCTTGAGAGGGGTCAGTTCCATTCCGTTTTGGTGGGCGAGAGACATTGGCGGCATGTTTTGCGAGGGCAGGGTGCACATGGTCATTCAGCTTACCGGCAATCCACTTCTTGTACTTTTCCTCCTGCTTCATCTTATAGCACTCTTCCATGGTGGCCTCGATGAATTTGATCGGGTATCCACGAGACCGAGGTGTGCACATGATAACTTTCATGGACTTGAAAGTTGCCCCGGGGTTTGCGGTCCGCCAATGCTTGAATTCTCCAATGATCATATCCATGATCGCCCTGTTGTCCATCGTTTTCGTGTAGTCAAATGAAAAGTCCCCGGGCTCTTTTGCGTCTTTTTTGATTGGTTTCCGGTCATTGATTCCGGTGCGAATAACCTGTTGTACAGTCAGTCTAATTAGCAACGCAGCACCACTAGGACAGATATGTGTCCTGAGGAAGACGACTGAGCTTACCGAGTTTGCCGCCATGAAGTTCGGTCGCAGCTCAGCGTACTGAATTTTGTCTTTATCAAACGACGAAAACAGTGCCTTGAGATATTCCTTGTACGCAGTCTCGGCCAAGAAGAGACCCTTCATCATCTGGGTGCGCGTGTTGAACATGGCCCATTGCCTGTGCCCATCAGTATAAAATCATAAATTTCATGAAAAGAACGGTCACATACCTTGCAATAGCCGCAGGTTCAGCCTTCTTGGCCTTTTCCTCCTTGACTTCGGTGAACTCCACCTCACCCTCCTGGAAGACCAGCCTCTTGATTAGCCAGTCCATGCAACGCTTGGGCAGGTGCCCTTTGTAACCCTTGACGTCAATGTCCTTCGCATCCTTGGGCTTCGGGTCACTTTCCTTCTGGATGTGCGTATCAAAGGCTCGAAGAAATTGGGTGAACTTCATCACATCGTAGGTCTTGTCCTCGGCCTTCTCCGTGGCTTCGATACGACCACAGTATTTAGAATCGAAAAGGCTGCACGTGGTGCCCCACCCGTACGGCAGGAAGTGGAATTGGAATTTTGCCTTGTGGATATTGTCGTTCGTAAGGCGCTCTGGGTACTTGTTCTTGATCTTCGGGGCAGGGGCAGGGGTAGGGGCAGGTTGCTGTTTTGCCTCTGCCTTTTTCTTTTCTTCATCTGCCTTTATCTTTGCCTCATCTGCCGCTTTCTTGCGTATATTCCGCATTTTCTGAGCGTTGTCCGCATCTTGGAGGTTTACTGAAATGTACATGTTGTTCTTGAGCTCCTCGGAAGCGGCGAGCTCTAGGAGGAATGCAGGTTCCTGTTGTAACGGCGCCAAAGGTCAGTAACGCAGAGATGCAGGTGAGGCACATGAAGCGCTTACCAAGCAGGCGTTGAGATGGATATGGAGATGAGCTCCCTTCGGTGCCTCCTGCGCCACCTCGAAGAGTCTCTGATGCTCGATATGCTATAGAAACGATGTCAGTAAGCAATCTATGCTCGCGATCTGTCACGCCTCTCAAACCCGAGAATACGCACCACTCTATTGTGAAGGAACCGGCCTCCATGTCGAAATTCCTTGCTTTTCTTGCTGTTGCATTGAAGTTTCTTGCATTTCTCGCTTTCCGTTTTGTAGGACTCCCTGGCCTCCTTCTTCAGTCCCAACACAATCTTATTTACTTTCCTCTCGGCCTCCTCGAAGTTGCCAACGTGATTGTTGCTCTTAATGGGAGTCGCGCTCCCAACAGGAGTACTGCTTCTGCCAGCAGTACGAGTCTCAACGGCAGTGGCGCTCTTAATAGGAGCACCGCTCCTAGTAGCAGTATCATTCCTGACGGCAGAACCACTATTCACGGGATTACTGCTCTGACCGGAAGTCTCGCTCTTTACGGGAGTAGTTTTCTTAACGGAAGTCTCGCTCTGGGCGAGACTGCCGCTCGCAACGCGAGTGCCGCTCGTACCGGGAGTATCGCTCTTGGCGGGAGGTGCGGCCGCGTGTCCTCTCGAATCAGCGACGCGTTTAACTCTTTGCGCGCCAGTGGACGACATCTTGTCCTTATTTTAAGATTTTTCGAAGGGGTGGTGATTCGGCAGAGAGACTCTGAAAGAAGACGGCTCTAGGGGAGGCTATTGGGGCCGGTGCTCGAAACACAGGAGTACCTCTAGCAAGGGATGGAGGTCAAGATACAGTCAGCCGCCAGGGCAGTATGCGTTGTATCAATGTAAAAGAAAGGTTTAAAAAAGCTTGTTCGAAAGCAAGTGAAGAGAATCCGAAGCAAAGTATAGATGCGTATACCTTTGTGCTAG
Organism: Diaporthe citrichinensis; assembly: GCA_014872995.1. Classification (NCBI taxonomy): domain Eukaryota; kingdom Fungi; phylum Ascomycota; class Sordariomycetes; order Diaporthales; family Diaporthaceae; genus Diaporthe; species Diaporthe citrichinensis. Next base: position 402,857 of record JADAZR010000030.1, read on the forward strand.
GTTCCTTTGTGTGACGATGGGTTTTCCCATTATTTGTACCTTGGAACCGACCCATTCTTTGTGTCGAGTCTCTTCAAGACACGCGTCCTTCCCACCGTGATCGCTGATAAATACAGCCAAAACACCATTGCCATGATGGCCTCGCAGGCCATGGCCTCATGAGCCAAGGCCTGGGCAAGTCATGTTTCACATGACCTCATGGCCAGGCCGAGTGGTGAACTCCAGAGGGAAGCTTAGCTCTCAAGTGGTTGACGTAAACCTGGTAACGCATGTTAAACGATAATAATAATAAAAAGGGTGTGATAAGAGGCCGTGGTGGTGGTCTGAGAAGGCCGACGTCAGGCCTTTGGCCCCCGGCAACGAGAATAATGAATTCATGGCTGGCTGTCCAATACCAGGCCGCCATCTGGTCATAAGTGGTCGCGCAGTATTATACCAGAAAAGTATGAAAGATTAATTTCAGCAGGCAGTAGTTGGGGTAATATGCTCTCTGGTGATATTAAAGGATGTCTGTCGGCTACGTAGTGATAGAGGTGCAACCAATGTAGTTGGGTCAGGGTGTCAGCATTCGATGTTGAGATGATTCTACGGAATCAACTAGGACGGGCAGGACCCTCGGTAGCTGAAGTACAGATCTGGTGAGATAAATTAGCATCAGCAATCGGTCGAAGGATGCGTCTTGAAAAAGATGTCAGACTCCTACATGAATCAGGCCTGGTTGCAGGCCTGGGCCATTCAGCACCAAAACCAGTCATCAAAACAGAAAGGGGTCTTAGTGCGTGAAAAGGAGTCCTCCAACAATCGGAATTATGGAAGTGGGAAACGGCTTTAAGATTTGTCCGGTCAAGGCTTGCAAGTGATGTCGCAAGTTGCACAGTGAACAGCGTGTCGGCAGCGAGCCGCGTGGTGACAGCTTTCTGCGGGTTCGCAATCAGGGGCCTGTCAGCGGCCTATCAATGGGCCTTCCTGCAACCCAGGTCTCCCGGCCATAAACACGCCCTTCAAAAGCTTACACACCCCATCCATCGGCATCAGCATGCACTGATAACTTTTTTTGGTCAGAGTGGGCCTCGCTTGCGATGCGGCGGCTGGTCTCGTGATCTTGTCTCTGTGTCCGGTGGCCGTCGACAGGCTCACCCAGCTCCATAACGAGATGTCCATACCTCTCGTGCATGAATTGCGAGCTTAAGCGTATGCACGTAGACACCCTTCGTCGTCGAGGATCTAAGCGTGGAAAAGTGTATCGATTTCCGGTGGTCCTGGTTCCAGTTAAGAGCGCACTTACATGGTGTGGGGCGGACTGTCCCAACAGATACCGGTAGATACACCATCCTCGGAGAGGGAGAGAGTCACGAGCTGGGCCAGCCATGAGCACATCCTCACAGGTGTGCCTTTCAATTCTCGGTTATAGGTAATGAGTACACAGCAGACGCAAAGGAGCCGACCTAGCCCACCCTTATCCATTGCCCGTACTTGTGCGCCTCTGTCCTCCCTCAGTCGGTCTCAAGCCCATCTCCAACAGAGAGAAGCCGCATACCAACATCATGATACCTCGGCAGGCTACCATCCACAGCAGTTTCTGTCCCAGTAATCTGCCCCGTCAGCCACGGGCCCAATCCATCCCAGATTGTCGTTTTGACGCTCAGCCTCTGCAGCCTCCTCCCCCGGAAGATATCGGCGAGGGCCCTCCCGACGTCCAAATACCACTCATACACAAACCTCCAGTCATCATCGACCTCTTCTCCCCCGTATGCTCCTGCACCCTTGTCCTCAAACAGGCCCCACGCCGCGCTTCCGGCGTCAACCTCGCATACCAGCGTCGCAAGGTCAAACTTCTCAGCCACGAAGCGCAGCAGCGCGCGGAACTCCTCGCTGGGGGGTGTACTGCCGGCCGCCGGAGCTGGGTAGATCCGTGCGTATTCCTCGACGTCCTCGTCGTCGAATACCGTGCGCGCTGCCGGCCAGAGGGATCCGTGCCAGTAAAGGATGTTTGGCTCGGTGAAGACGACGCGCAGGGTGCAGACGGCGGACAACTCCGCGGCGGGTGTGGCGCGCAGGGTGCCGAGGGCGCGGCCGAGGTCCCTTTCGCGGATGGTGACGACGTGCGGCTGCGGTGGCGGCTCTGGCTTTGTGAGCTCTACGAAGACCATGTTTCTGCCTAGACTCATGGTGCTTGCGGAGTCTCCCGCGGTGGCCTTTAAGTGTGCTTGCGGGCGAAGCTTGCGGGAGGTGAGTGCCGAAGGTCTGCTTAGTAATGTCGTCAAGTGTAAGGCTTTACTGCATTGTGGATTGTAAATTGAAGAAGGAAATTTGAGGACAGGAATGAGAGCGAGGGGGTTTTTCAAGAATTGACCAGGTTGACGGGTGGATACATCCCCTTTAAAGATAAACTTTTGATTACGATTTTTTAATCGCTTTGTTAAGACGAGTTGTTTACTTCTTCAACTTCCTCCTTAAAATGCTTCTTCGTTAATGCTCTTACGGATGGTAAATTGATGCTTCCAAGGTTGCAGCTAGATTCAGCAACGTGAACTACTTCAGCTCGAACTTTCGCACCTCTGCTGTTCCCTCTTCCAAGAGCTGTGCAGCTTGTCCCTCCATCATACCTTGAACCTTGGTCCCACCAACATAGATGAAGTGGTCTCCGGTCTCCCTCAAACCTGCAAGGCTTGCGAAACCTTTCAGAACGCACAAGGCGTCCCCACAGGCTATGGTCTTCCTGGGACCAATCCCAAAATGCCCGCGTGATGTCCGAAACAGGCAAGCACGTGGCATCGTATAGAAATCTAAGTCTTCGGTGATTCGTCGCAGACGGGCGGCGAGTCTGCCCTCCTTCGGCATTCCACCCGTGGCCTCTGAATCCACCAGCGCCTGAAGCCATGACGAGGGGCGTTCATCATAATCTGAGCCACTTCTCACTCCCGATTCCTCCTCGGCAGCATCCACTAGATCCAGGAATGTATCGCGTAATGAAAACACAAATCCCGCGTTCGTATCTGATTCGAGTCCCAATGTCTCCATTGCAGTACGATACTGAGATCCCCCATTACATGTGGGATTGCGAGACAACACAGTTGCAGTACCGTCGTGGTTCCGTTTTGAATTCGCACTAATCATGGCCCATATAAACAGAAAGGCAAACTCAAGATAGTCGAAAGAACCGGGGTCGGATACATCCAGCCGGGCATCAAGTATCGAACGCCCCAGGTTCTCACAGAAAAGAAGCTCGAAGAGATCCCGCAGTAGGCGTCTTTTAGGCCTTACCCCCGAGAATTCAGACGCATTGTTTCGGGATAGATCTGATATTAATTTAAAAAAGTCGCTGGCGTTGACGGTTTGAGGATATGTCTCGTGGACCCGATCAACATGAAGCCCAGTGACGAAAAGGGAAGAGTCTTGGATATAGCTCAATTCCTGGATTTGTTCGTCTGAGAATACGCTGTAGTCGGCATTGTCATCGTAGAAATAAAGGTAGCCGGTCATTGAGTGGTCGGAGTGCAGGAAATTAGGCGTCCATGAGGACAATTGCTGGCAGTTGGCATGCTCACAGTAGTCTCTCAGTCCGCCGTATCTGAGGAACCACAGCTCCCTCAGCCCAGTCTCAGACAACACGATTTTGACAGCCGGATCCTCCTTTGTAGATGCGTAGTCTTGTAGCCAGGCTGCGGTCATGTCCCGGAACACCTTAGCAACAGATGTCTGATCGGAATAGTCTGGCCGGAGGTCAATGCCAGTTACACCAAGCATGCCATACACCTTGTCCTTCGGGTTAGTCGCAGCCAGCCAAAGACTAGTCCTTTGAAGTACATCCCAGGATCTTCTGGGGGCTACCATACCCCTTCGCTTCCACGGGTCAAGGGCTCTGCCGACTGTAGTTGTGTGCACGGCGTGGCCTGATACCAGAGATTCCCAGCAGTCGACGGAGATGAAGCTGGGGGCTGAGATGCTGCACAAACTTAGCCGACTGAACCAGCGGAATACATGGTCGATGGTATCGGTCAGCGAAATGCAGCTGGACTTGCACATCAGTAGTGTCTCCTTAGCCAGGGCAATCTCTTGGAAAATCCACACTCGCTTCCAATACTGTAGATCGGTAAGGTGTTTGACTGCGTCCCAATTCTTGTTCCCAGAGGGCCATTTATTACCAGGAGCAGTCTCGATCAACTCGGGGTATTTTGCAAGCCACTCGACTAGTCTCTTATCATCAAGTCCGATTTCAAATAGTGACGTGACGCCAGCTTCTTGCTCCACCAACCTAAGCTCCCAATCGATAAGCTCGAGGGTATGGAATGCGGTGTTTAGGACGTGATCCTGTATGTTTTCACTGAAGTCCCGAGGTTCGAGAGAATGACTGATCCCGTCCGGCATCCAGCACACGACCAGCTCTGCGCCGGAATAAAGGTCGCCCATGAGCTGAACCTGCTGCGCCCTCTCGTCCAGGTCACCCTGGTTGATACAAACGGCATCCGCCCAGAGCCGAAATTCTGTCAACGCACGCCCGGGATATCTGGTTTGCCAATGACGGGGAGCGTAGCGCAGCGCCCGGGCTAGGCTCGGGGTGGCCTGGAAGGCTTGGCCGTCGACCTGGATATTTTGAGGATCGGTGGCTTGGCCCCAGACGTAGGAGAGTGCAGCGTACGGAGGACTCTCGTGAAGGGGGACCGTGGTAAGACGGCAGGTAACCCGGTCCTCGGCGTCGACGGCGATGGCTGTGAGGAGGCGGATCTCGCTGATGTCCGTATTAAGAGCCCTGTACAGGGAGGAAGATGGTGGATCGGGCATGATGAGATTTGGATAGGAATGCCCCGATGATGAGTATCAGCCTGCTGCTGAGTTTTATACAATAGAAAGAGTCACCTCTGTTGACTTGATAACCGGTGGGGTTCTGATAACAATGATGGTCGGCCGGGGGAGGGTGGTATTTCCTCTTGTGCTCACCGATGCTGTAGTCAAAGAGCAAGGATAGTGAGGAGACAACCCAAGAGACAGGCAGCAAAGTGGAGGTGAGAGGGTGCCTGTTGGTTGTTGGTGTTGGGCAGGTGGGTGCTGCGCAGCGCGCTTTACATAAGCAGCTGACTAAGCCCCTTCGAGAGTGGCCTCCCTCTACTCTGTACACAGCTCTCAGGATTACTTCTTTTTTTACTGAAAGAGATATTGATATTTTCACCACGACTAAACGAGACATGGTAGCATATACATCCATCCGACCCAAGCACACCACACCGTCAACGCCAGCTCGTCTACCCTCTGGCCCTTCCTCGCCATCAACAACCCCCCCACGCCAGCCCCCAGCCCAACACTTACTGCCCAGACCCACCACGCACATATCAGGCCAGCGCCCGCAGCGAGCGTTGCAAGTGGGTGTCCCTTGAGCGCCCAGAATGCCGGCGCCGCAACAGACCAGAGCAGGACGAAGAGAGCACAGCTGCCCCGGGCCACGGCGGGCTCAAACAGCAGGGCTACGGTCCTGCGCCCGCGCTGGCGGTCGCCCTCCTCGTCGCGGAAGTCCTGGACGTGGATCGTTGTAAAGATGATAGAAGCCGTCATGGCCATCCAAAGGCCGGCCTCGTGCGCGGCGATGTGTGCCCCCGGGCCCGCCAGGGCGGCCAGCGCGCCCCAGCCGAAACACGTCAGGCCGAGGGCGTTGAGCGCGTTGCGGGCGATGATGGACACCGAGGACCCCTCGAGGTCGTTGTAGAGCCACGAGAGGCAGATGAGGGTCGTGGAGGGGACGAAGGCCGCCTGGCCGGTCCCGAGGAGGCTGAAGAGCATCGCGGCGGGGATGGCGCACAGCAGCGTCGTCCGCGCCTCCGTGGGGGACAGCCGCCCAGCTGGGATTGGCCTCCAGGGCTTGTTGATCGCGTCCTCTGCGACTGAGTCTGGGAGGCGCTGGTTGGAGAGGTCAAGGATGATGAGGTGTAGCCAGAGCCAGGCTAGCATCTGGCAGAGATGCCATGCTGTGCAGGCGAGGGTGCTCGCTGGACCGGCACGCTCTGAGATGATGAGATCGTGGTGGGAGTAGAAGGCTGACAGTGCGAAGATGGATTGGGGGATAATGACGGCTTTGATGTCAGAGTAAGTAAGGAGGAATAGGCTGTAGACATGGTAGAGAAGACTCCTTCTGGGAGATATCTGAATGAGTGTTTCAAGTGGATCGAGGTCAGTGGGTTCTTGCCCGAGGAAAGGCCCCTTCTCAGTGGGAACGGGGACAGGGGAGGGGTGCTGCTCCGACGGAGACGGCGCTATGTCTCGAAGAAGAGGGCTGGCCATTCTATCAATAGGAAAAGTTCGCACAAGGAGCTTGAGGGCGCGAAACACCTAGGAAACAATAACGACACGGGCAACAAATATCCAGAACGTGGGGTTCTCCATGACAGCATACGGCTAGCTAGCTATATATGCCGGCTGCGAGACGTCACGGCATCACTGCTAATTTTGGGCTTGCTACAGATGACGTTCTGGCTTTTTTTCTCACTCAGCGGTGGGGTCTTTCTTCTTCCTACTACGATTTGCCGAGCCACGAACCAACCCTTTCGGGCTTTTTGCTACTTTTGAGGAAAGGATATGCACCGGTTGTCACGACGAGGAGGCACAGCAACCAACTTGCAGCTGGAGCCTAGTAGAAGACCCAGAAATTCCCCATTCAAATAAGGCCCCCAAGGCCCTGCCAATGCAGTGTCTTTTTAGTCAGTTTTCTCTACGAAGACGCAATGCAGGGGTCAAGATATATACACTCCACTGAAATTCTCCAAGCGACGTGAATTTGTTCTCTACTCAAGCTTAACAAAAGAAAATTAAGAGATCATGCATAGCTAAGGGAGTAATAATTTCATGGCCTGAATTTGGAAGTTTTTTTTTTTTTTTTTTTTGGCCTGTCTAATGTTTCCGCGGTACTTGCTGAGGGCCTGTGGAGCGCGAGACTGGGCGGCAAGGAAGATGTTATGATGGATGAGCACAGTGGGGATGTTGTGGGGGGTGTGCTTATCTTGAGCCAGTTGCGACTGCGCTTGCTCGTTGTGCTTCAATGAAGAACCAACATGCATGCTTCAATGAAGCACCAACATGCATGCTTGGTGTGCCCCCGGAATGCGGAACTTGAAAATCAGTATTGGCCCGGAGTCTGGCCGAATGCGCAACTTTCCCCTCGATTCCACGCAAGCTGCGTGAGCAGGTCATTATAAATGAATGGTGTAAGATTTGCCTACACTGTCTTACCAGGCTCGAAAAAAATCCTACTCGACCTCTCTACAGAATGCCACGGCGGCCGCCGTCAGCGCCGCCGGCCGCCTCGTGATAACGTTGCCTTGTGGCTCTGCAGAAGCCTGTGGTCCTCGTGATGTCCATCTGGGATGATTCGTTTCTTCTCCACTATAGACAACTGGTCAGCGGCAACTCGGCCACGCCGCCCCTCGTCGGTTCGCTCTTCCCTTTTTCGGCGTCGTGTATGTGCATCAGATTTTGTTTGACAGCTGCAACTAGAACCTCGAGCATGATAGCATCTTCTTGTGCCGTGGGGACGATTTGTTGTCGCATCGTTGCTTTAGTTGAACTCGCCTTTGATTCAGACCTCGATTTTGTGCTCGTCGAATGATGCCAGTGTTGCAGTAAAAAGGCAGCCAGCAGCTCCCAGCTCTTGAACGTTTCCATCTTCTCGTACAACTTGAGATGCCAGGGACATCCGCGTGTAACCGATGGAACCGACATCTCACTCGTCCCTGGCAGGATCGTTCTTCTTCGTCGTCGCAAATTCGTTGCCTATTCGGCGTGCGTGCACTCTACACACTATGGATGTGATACTGGGTTTGAGATCTGCAGGCTAGGCTCCTACAGTAACATCAGTTTGCCTCCAACAATTGTGAAATCCTTTTATCAGGTTGGTTCGACTGAGTAACACTATTCTGGGAAACCGGCACAGGCGCGCTTTTCTTACACGGCTTCCCCGGTCAGCTTTGTCAACCCTTGTGGTAAACTAATATAGGATTCATTAGATCTTCGCAAAGTAGCACGTGGCTCTGCTCGTAATCCACTATCGATCTTGGTAAGTCTCCTACCATGTTCTTTTGTCATTCACCCCAAAGGCTTTTCCGGTAGAGGTCATGTAATACTGCAGGATAAGTCTGCAGAAGGCCCCAACCTCATCGCATAATTGTATCTAGTACTAAGGCAATGACACAGTTAGAGTACCCGATTTGGCCCCTTGCTCAGTGTAGTAGTATCTCCTAACGAAGGACTCACAGGCTGCTGCCGAATATACAGCAGCTAAGTAAGAACAAGCACAGCTGTCGACGAAAAAAGTACAGTATGCTTTTAATCTCCTGTGATTGGTTTGTCCATTCTGACTGTGCAGGACGTGCATGGGCTGCACCCGAACCGTACTTCTCTCCAACCAGCCTTAAAAGATTCAACTGAGTGACAACGGCTCGACACGCATTCCCAGCTGTTGTCTTTGCGCTGGCCTTGGGCCTTGTCACTTCGAGGATTTCTGAAGCAATTGGAACTCGTACGCAGAGCCAGCCATCATCGCTCTCCTCAACTGTGTACGTTGGATTGGTTCTCCAGCGGGTGACTCCGGCGTAGCCCGTCTTGCTAAAATCTAACCTGCACTTCATCTCCTCGCTCCCGCCCTTGGTGAATGATGCAGTGCTGAGAGAAACGCGCACACCGTGATTGAAGTCCTTGCTACTTAGGTACCCTACGGTGCTAACGCGCCCCACAGGTTCTCGCGGTGCTGATCTACCGTCCAACCTTGCACCCGCTGGCCAAGTATCCCGGCCCTCTCCTGGCGGCTTGCACGGACTGGTATAATGTCTATTGGGTAGCGAGCGGCAGCAGACATCTCGAATTGGACCGGCAGCATAGGAAACATGGTGAGTTGCTGGCACTCTTCATTCATGAGCCCCTGGCTCACACTTGAAACTACACATGCACGATCATCCGCTCTGGGCCAAACCGTATCTCGGTCTGCTCCGTGGGCGGCTCCCATGACCTCGGAACTGTCAACGCCAACCTGCTCCGTTCGCCCGTCTTCTCGTCATTCAGGAAATTCTTTGGTATCAACTCCTCCAACAAGTCTCATGGCCCGTCCTATCTGCACTGCTCAAGTGCTTCGATAAGCAGGACCACTGTCGTACCTTTGTAAAGCCTATGCATTCTACTCCTGGTCTTTGCCAGGCTCTTATTCTTCTTGATATCTCTGCAACGGAGTCTTTACGACGCCGTCAAACCCACGCAACTCACATGCCCTCATCATCGTCAAGCGGCTCGACCCGCACCAGGATCTCCTCTAGCAGCCCTTCAAGGAAAGTGCTGACATCCTTGCCCATGCCTACTGGTTCCGCCTTGTCGAAGTGGTCGATCTCCTTGCACACGTGCGCCAGCTTATACACCAGCTTGCGGATCTTCTCGTGCGAGGCTTCGGCTCTCTGCTGCTTTGGTGTCGGCGCGCCGCTGTTCGCACTGTTCGGTCGGCCCGGGTACAATTGCTGCAGATGGATCTGGCGTCTCTTAAGGCTCTCCTCGAGGGCAGGGAAGATGACGTCGTTCAGAGCGTCCAGTTCGCCGTTCGGGTTGGCTGGTGCAGGCGGTGGGAAGGACAGCGGGGTTGGTGTCTGGGGCTCAGGTGTGAAGGAGTGTGTCGAAGAAGGCGTTCCACGGTTTCCTTCCTTGGAAGTCAGCGGGTTGATATTCTGGGTTTGTATGGCTCGAGGGGCTTGTGGGTGTTGGTTGAAATAGTTTGGCTGCTGCGGAGGTTGTACGATAGATGGAGAGTACTGTCTCGCTGCCTGCGGCTGGACCGGTAACGGGTGTTGTGGGTTCGGGGTCCGAGTCAGCGGCGATTGTGGTACTGCGTACTGCTGTTCGTTGGCCCGGTACGGTGGTATCTCGGGCAAGGTCAGCGGGCCTAGCTTCGATGGCTGTCGTTGTATCTGGTGGTGCTGCATTGCTGACGGAGGCATCATCCGCGGGCCGGAGACACGTCGTTCTGCGTTGATGGCCGAGCCCAGGTTCAAGTGTCCCATGTCCCGCTGAAGCTGCTCATGTAATGACCTCTCATATTCTGGAGAGGTGTCGACAGGCTGTGGAAGAGGCTTCATCTGAGAGGCCCTCGGGGTTGCATGACCCTGGTCTTGCGGCCTTGTGTTGGCTTTCGCAGGGGATGGAGGCAAGGGCACCTTGGCCGGCGACTGCGGCCCAGAGGTTGAACCAACGGGCTTTCGCTGTGGTGATACCTGCCGTGCAGTGCCGGAGGTTGACCCACTCGCCTTAAATGTCTCTCGCTCCCTCTCCAATAGGGCCTTCGTCGGTGTAGTCTCCTTCCTCGAATCTCCATATTCACTCTCAAGTGGTCTCGAAGACCGCGCGTTTGTAGCCGACTCGCCCATGGCATTCAAGCCCGGATTCCGTACAATGCCTCCCTGGTTGCCTACTAGCCGTACCGTACCAAAGTCCCACATATCCTCATTGACCGGCTCCCGATACGCGGGCTCGCCAACGTCGTCATACGCGTCGTCGTCGTCTGCGCTCTTGTGAGTAGCAGACCATCGGGTATGCCTCTCGATCAACTCGGTCAGGTAGCTCGTCTTCTTGGCCTTCCGCACGAACGGGTGCTTCAAGAGGTCCTTCGCCGTTGGCCTGTCCTTGGGGTCCCTCTGTAGGCAGCAGGCAACAAAGTCCTGGAACGCCTTGCTGAAGGTGTCCTTGTCAAGTCTCGGTGGTGCGTTCTTGGGGATAAGGAAAAGGACCTTCATCGGGTGGATATCTGCGTATGGCGGTTCTCCATTGGCGAGCTCGAGAGCAGTGATGCCGAGTGACCAAACGTCCGCCCTGTGGTCGTAGCCCGACTGCTTAATGACCTCGGGTGCCATCCAAAAGGGTGTGCCGACGAAAGTGTTCTTCTTGGTCATGGTCGCTGACAGTTGGCCAGATACCCCAAAGTCGGCGAGCTTGACCTGGCCATTGGAGCCCAGAAGCACATTGGCAGCTGTAAACGGGTCAGCATTTCGATACACGGGGCGAGTGTCCTTTGCTTCTGCCCCAGGGATGGCAGGACCTCGACATACCCTTCACATCCCGGTGCAGCTTTTTGTCCGAGTGCAGATAGTCCAGCCCCAGCAGTAGCTCCCTGACAATAATTGCAATATATTCCTCCTCAATCTTGCCCGGCTTCATGAGGTCGGCGCAGCTCCCGCCGGAGCAGAACTCCATAACGATCCATAGCTCGGCTCCTTTGGCGTAGGAACCGTAGTACTTCGTGACGTAGGGAGACTGCAGCTCGGACAGGATGGCGATCTCTTGGATAATGTCTTCGACCTCGTCCTCGGCGCTCTCAATATCGATAATCTTGATAGCTACTGCCTGACCGGTACGCTTGTCGACACTAATAGGAGGGAGAACGAAATGTCAGCTGGACCTGCAGGGCAACGAGTGTGGGCACGGCGGGCTGGTGGGATGCGAGGGAGGGAAGGCAGCGCAATGCAAGAGGAAGCGTACCCTTTGAAGACCTTGCCAAAGCTGCCACCACCTACACAGTCAAGTCAGCACAGATGTCCGGACCTCCAATTGCTTCTTCCTCCCCCGGGGCGGCCATGATGCATGTGACGAACCAATGCAGTACTCTTTGGTGTAGAGGGTCTCGGGGTCTGGGGACCCATGGGCATTATCGTCCCAGTCCCTCTCCCGGCCGGCCATGATGCCCTCTCAATTGTCTTTTCTTCTCGGGAGAGAAAGATCAATCCGGTTCGAGAACCGGCGGTTTTGTAAGGGAAAAGTACCAGCAATTGAGCCCAGTCTCCCTGGCGCGAGCAGATGCTCAGATCGGGAGAGTGGGGATCGTCCGTTCGGCTGGGAGTGGGTACCTCTGTGTCGAGGGATCGGGGAGAGGGGCTTATCGAGGCCGAGAGCTCTGGTGGGTTTCGCGTAGTGGCCCCAAGCCAGCGGCTGGGCGGCTGGCCAGTGAAGCTGCAGCTTTCCCGCAGCTGTGCTGCTTGTCGGGGGTGCAGTGCAGCTGTTTCCCTGGAGACGAGACGAGACGAGAGATCAGAGATCGACAACAAATCCAAGGCGAAACGAGTCGAGACGAGCTGTGGTTCCCCACCAAGAGGGGAAGGTTGTGGACGCGAGCACGGGATTTGCCGTCTGTCCTTGGAGTGCACACGACAGGGCAGTATTGTAGGGACTGCTTGCTGGATGCCAAAGTTACCAGTCGGATGTCAAATCAAAAGCGTCTAGGTAGGGGAAAAGAACGTCGGAGCGAGCGTCACAGTCGCGCGGGAATGGCTTCCGCAACAAGGCAGATCGCGGTTTCCAGGGTTTCTCTAGCGGTACAAGCTTTTTGGGCCCTGCTTATGAGACAGGCGCTGCTCTGCTGATGAAGAAGGGACAGACACACACACAGAGAGAGAGAGAGATAGAGAGGGAAGGAAAGCTCCGAGACAAATGAAAACTAACGACCGAACAGAACTAAGCGTGACGACGGAGGTGTGATAGAGTGAAATGAAACGGAAATGCAAGAGGAACAACAGCACAGGCAAGACAAGACGCGGGTAGGACAAGCAGAACAGGAGTTCAGCACTTCCCGCAAGAGGAGAGCTGAGGGTGAGAACAAGTGAACGGGAAGGAAGGAAGAAAAAGGCGTTCAGTTCAGCTCAGCTCATGGCCGAGTAAGTGCACACGAGCGTGCAGTGACAGTGAAGAGGCCGATGGCATGACGATCAGCTTGTGATCGGAAGGAGGAGGAGCTGAAAGTGGGCACCCGCCGAGTGGATTCCAACGTTGCCAACCTGCCTTACCTGCCTCTTTTACCCCACGTTCTTCACTCTGCTGCCCTGCTGTGCCCCCATCGCCCGGAACCCAAAACATAACATCCCCATCCCAGACCGACCCAGCTTCCCTCCCACTCATTGGCCAGGATGCTCCTCGTGCCTGGATGGATCAGAGAGGCGCTTCCCTAGTGCCGCCCAGGGGTTGGGAAATTCGCACAGCAATGCGGCTAATGCTGAGAAACTGGAAACTGGCTCCGGGATGGGGGGTCTCAGTCTGCCGCCCCTCTGGCTGGAATCATTGGCTGCCGCCTTCCCAGCATGAGAAGGAAGATTCACCCGGGAGCACGCTACTCTTCTGCCAACTTCGTATCGTGATGTCAGTCCGGTTTTTCATTTCCATGTGAGTGCGAGTGAGCATCTATCCCTCACTTGGGCGCAATGCTAAAAGGTCATATCTCTATGCTAATGGAGGCCAGGCCTGGTTCAGGCCTTCCAGTGTTCGTGTCTACCTGAACCGAATTCCCAACATTCGTGACCGTGACGCCTTTCAAAACACAAGAGTAAAAATGATCGCGGGGTCCAGGGGCCATGGCTGAAGCGCAACCGCTGGAGCACAACAGGCACCATATGATATGTGACCTGTGATCTGTCCCGGGCCATGCCCTCCATCTGTACCGCCTCTCGTTTCTTAAATCAGTATTCCCCCACGCCATTTGGCACAAGAATTCGACGCAAATCTGCGCTCATCTCGCTTGCCTCCCCGATCAAGCTTCAATGTACTCGATCATGACCGTAGCCTGCTTGAGACCAGCCTCTTCGATGGTCTGGTCCAGCAGCTCGATCAGGTCCTTGCCCTCGGGCACCGTCTTGAGCTCAAACTCCACACCTGCCTTGTCCGCTGTGATCGGCTCCGATTTCAACCACTCGTAAATTCGCCGGATGGGTTCCGTCAAGTTGAATCGCCGGATCACTCGGCCCTCCGGGTGTCGGAACTGGATTCTCGTGACCGCGGGGCCATTGGAAGGCTCGGAATGGGGCTTGTCGGAGGCAATGGAGGCGAATAATGACGATGATGCCGACTGTGGTTCTTGTGCCTCTGCTTGTGGAGTTCCTCCCATGATCTCGTCCGAGCTGGACGTCGCAACCGCCTTACCCTTGCCCTTCTCCAGCTCAACTGACTTTGTAAGGTCGTCGGGGTCTTGCAGCGCGTTCAGGTTGCTGGCGCTTCCGTTTCCACCATTCGCGTCAAGGCTGTTCCGCAACGCCATCTCCAGCATCTCCTCCTCCGTCATTCGGTTCACGTCAACAGCCGGCTGGGGCCGCTTCTGCTTCGACACAGGGTTCTTCTTGTTCTGCTCCAGCGAATACCGGTCCAGGAACTCCACCAGGTCCGCATGGAACGCCTGCGCGTTGGGGAAAGGGATGCCTGACCAGACCTTGACCTGCTCTCCCGTCCGTGGATCGATAATTGACACGTGTGGGAAGTTGTCTTTGTTCTCCTGCGCGTGTGGAGGGAAGTAGAAGGTGTTGTATTCGCCTGCACGTGGGTCGTCCTTAGCGTACTGCAGGAAGATGAAGTTCTCCTTCACGAGGGCCACGATGGCTGAGTCCTTCCAGATGTCTCGATTCAACGCCTGGCAGTTGAAGTCGTTCATGTCCTGCACATTCACCAGGATCCACTTCTTGTCCTCCTTGCCTACGTCTCTGGCCTCGTCCCAGGCAAGATGTTCCATCAAATCGTATGGCGGGCGGAACAGATCCGCCAGACGCTGTGCTCGGTTCTGCTCCCCGCTGGAGCCGCCTGCTGCAGAGGCAAAGGATGTCGGTGGGTGTGGGCTGTCGGAGTCCTCCCAGATCGACTGGCCGAAGGGGTTACCAGTAGCTTTTAGTCAGATGTTAGCCCAGGTGCGCCGCTTGAGATGAAAACAAGGAAGCCACAGTGAACTCACGTCGAGGCCGAGTCTGTCTTCGGAGCTGCTCTAGCCCGCCAAATCCATCATCGTCAATCGGTGCGCCATATCCACTGGGCGCAACCAGCGTCTCCGTGGTCCTAGCAATGGGAGCCCGCACACCGTCTGCGGGAGGGGGGCCGCCACCGCCATACATCTCCTCCTGCAGGCGGCGGGCCATGGCCGCATCGTCGCTCTCCTGCGCAATACGCTCAAGGTCAGAGTGATCCACATCGTCCACGTCGTCACTGTCGTCAACTCGGATGGGTTCATCGTCGTCATCATCATCATCTATATGGATGACGCCTTGATCATCCTGCCGGCCTAGGTTCCGGCTCGAAGATGCGCCTTGTGGTCGTGAGGCTGCGGCAGTCGAGGAGGAGGCAGGTGCGGCGGAGGAAGCTTGGGCAGAGAAGGAGCTCGCGATTTCTGGATTTTCGAAGAAGAGGTTGACAGCGGCCATCACGTCGCCCTCGGTCATGGACAGGCAGCCAGTGGCGACTGTGTCATTGGCGCCCGTGATGGACATGAATTGGGCGACTGGATCGTCAGCCATCTTGACGGTTGCCGATGTAGGTTTTGCGCTGTGCTCTTGCTTTCAAGGGTGCGCTTGCGGGCAGTCGAGATTGGTAGGGAGTCGGTGTTTTCGTGGGGTGGTCAAGCTGACGGAAAGACTGGGTGACCAGGTTTCGTTGTGTCGAGTGGATGAATCACAGCTTGGGGCGTCTGCTCTTATGGGCAGCCGAGGAAGGAGAAGGAGAGGTGGTCAGGTCCAAAAGTAGCTCGCTTGGGTTGGCTTTGGGTCTGGCCTGGTTGGGTCGGGTTTGGTTCGGCCACACGAAGCTCGGCCCCTGTTTGATCGAGCCTTTGGTGGGGTTCGAAAGACGACTGAATTGCAGCTCCGGGCGGTGACGGCGGCGTCAGTAGAGCTTCAGATCATTAACAGCTAACTGTAGATACTTCGCGAGGTATGTTGGTCATCTGTGGTGCTCATTCCCAGAGGACAACAACTGTATGGGAAGAATGGGCACTGAGCATGGTGTTGAAGATGAAGGAAGCTCCGACTTGCCCACAGCAGGCCGCCAGGAGATGGCGTCACGGGAAGGTACCTGAGTACATGAGGAGCTACCCAATTGCTTCGCGCCGCCACCCGTGCCTTCATGCAAGCACTCGCAGGGGTCCCACCGCGGCTTACTAAGACGGTGACACCCCACGGCAACCTTCCTTCTCCACGAGACGCACCTTCAGGTCTCCTTCACTCCACAATCTTCGTCATTCGCAGCCAGCAGCACAAAATTCAACAGCCAAAGCAGTTCTCTCGCCGATTCACGTGGGTATCATATCAATCAGGAAATGTTTAATTACGCCTGTGTTCTGCAGATTGAAAGCATGTGTTGACTGCACAGCAGAGCATCGGCGTCATGCAGAACAAGCATGTGAAGAAGGCTGAGCAGGTTGACATTGGCCACGTCTTCGCAAGGCGTTGGCAGTTGGCAGGAGCTACTGTTGCTCTTCGACTGGAAGTTTTGTCTGACATCGTAAGTTGACATACTGGACTCTCAGTAATGTCTTTCACTACGCAACCTGAACCCATCCCAACACTCGTCACCCTCCTATCCACTCGCCAGCTATCGTCGTACGCCGGTTTACTTCCTACTCTGCTCAAGCCCTCACCGCTGACGCTTCCTCACAGAGAAGAATGCAGAGACGCTGTATGTTTGAACCGGAAGGCGCAGCAGGCGCAGGAGGCACTTGAAGAGGTTGGCATGTCCTGCCGTGGCTGCCATCACTGTGCGGATGAGACCGTCCCCGGCTGCGGTTGGGGACACCCTGACCTGCCTTAAAGGTGGTAAGCCAGACTGCGGTCCGGAGTCAGGTGTCTAATCGGTGGTCGGTGGTTGTTGATCGTTGGCTCGGGGGTCTGCCTGCTCGCGAGAGTGGTAAGCCAGAATCGAGTTCTGGCGCAGACGGCTTGCTTTGCTGTGAGGCAAGCTATGTGGACGATGAAGCCGGTATTGATGCTACACGGTGTGTTGTCAAGAGGATGGCTGTTGGTGTAGCAAGCCTGCCTGTTCGAAAGAGTGGTAAGCCCGAGTCCGCGGACTCGGGTGCAGGCGGCCTGGCACGCTCTTAGGCGGCTAGGTGGGCGACGAAGTCGGACTCCACACCTCCTCGTGGTGTCGCCTGGTAATCTGGCTTGCAACAGCCAGAGCTAGCGTGGAGACGCAATTACTTATCTCCTTACTTGTCCCTTTTTACAGAGAGGTGGTAGTCGAAGAGAGATCCCGAACTTGGGCGTGTTCAGCCAAATTGATCAGTCCTGACTACACGTCTCCACATAGGTCTCACATGTCATGGCCTCCTTGGGATAACCGTCTGTGGGATAACCTCCTGTGGGATACCTACCATTGGGATTACCTCCTGTCGGACACTTCCTGATGGGACAACTTTCCGTATGGATGTATTCTGTGGGACGAGTTTCCACGAGAGAGGCCCTTGTGGGATGTCCGTTGATTGGATAATTATATTGTGATAATTCTCTGCCGGTTAGCCTTCTGTGGGAGAATCTTCTGCGATCAGAGAAAGCTGTTTTGTGTTGCAAAATGCAAGATAATCGATAATATGTGGTGTGATGTTTAGATAGGGGTTTCGTTTGCTTTCAATCTGCTTTCGCTGAACAGGATTCTGGTATAGAACGGAATTGGAGCGACTTCGTCATTCCGACATGCTAGAATACAGACAAACTCAAAACTTGGATAAGAAATCAGGCGCCGCCACGTGCCTTGTCTGAAGGCAGTAGCAACAGACACCGCAAGTCAGGGAACGGAGACAAGCTCTCATGCGCACTGTGACCTGCATAAACGGCTCTTGAGAATTGAAATCAATACAAAAGTGATTCAATAGCAGTGCCATCTACTCTTTCCTGACACTGATGCTGTTGGTGAGGACCAACACCTCGTCTGCCATCCACCTGCCATTCAATATTATGTTCGGAACATGAGACTGCCTCGATGCTCAACCACCGTTTCCATACTTCCATGCTCATCTATCCCTGAGACTACCATTATAGCAACTCACAGCCCAAGACCTTCAAAACAGGCTTCGGAATCCAATATTCCTCGTCGACCTCAAGTTCAGAACCCCCTCCGCGGCCGTTCAGCCTGTTTACGAATTCGAATGCTTCCCTGCCGAAGCATTCCTTACCTGCCTCATCGCAAACAATCCACCCAGAATCCCGAGGAGAGACCTCAACAAACCGTCGATATTGAGCATGGAAGACTTTCCGATCCGCTTGGAGGTGCTGGCTCTCGTCGGCACTCACGCCGTGAGGCTTTCTGGAACCTGTAGTCCACAAACCATACTGTCTCAACGTGCTCCATCTCAGTGACTCCCCAGAAATGCGGGACGTACTTCTCGTCCTGGTCGAACCATTTTGCATCAAACTCGATGGCGATATTCCGCGGCGCACAGACAACACAACCCGGCACACGCCAAGTGAGGAAGTCGCTCCGGGACAGCAACCACCATCGATCATCAACGAGACCGTAAGCGTAACGGTTGTTTTCGATTTCGCGATCCCACGACATGCATGAGCTGGGAGACGTCTGGATGATGATGAGATCTTTCATTGGTTGTCTTGTAAAGTATTGCCGTTCACCGTCCTCTCTTTGCAAGGCTGCTGTCACCGTGGCGGCACCGGAAGCCGAGACTTTCCGGTGTGTCTGCGCGGTCTCCGAGCGAACGATTCGGCGACTGGTCTCGGCTGGTCGAAATCTTTTAAGCATGTACCTTAGTGAGTCGAGACAAGTCGTCCAAAGGGCCGAATCCTCCATATACGTCGAAGGGTTCCGTTGGGTCCACGAAATATTACCATCCGGGTCACAGAGGGGTCCAGCGAAGTCAAGGAATGAAGACGCGGGGAGTCCATTATCAGAGCTGTAATTGAACCTCTTGACTGACCAGGGGGATTCTACCAAATGGGTGTCCTCAAAGGCATCGTGGACTGTGAAAGAAATGGGCACCTGGTTTCTCGGGCCGTACTGCCTGTTCCCAGATCATATCACGAAGCTCCTGTGGAAGATCCGAGAACTTCGCCATTTTGGCTGACTTGGTGTGTTTTCAAGAGTTGAATATGACTGAACTCGCGTATCTGAATGGCTTGTGGGATTGAATCGATCAGTTGCTGGTCGTCAAGTGCGGTTATCAGCTTGGAGGTGGAAGAATTCTTAGACGTGGTTTTAGAATCGTTCATCCGAGAAAGCCTCGGTTGCAGGGGATATATGTACAATGTTTGTATTTAAATTAATTCTAAGTATCGAAATACGGCAAAACCCCAACGAAGTACGTAGAATTGCGATGGGCTTTGACGCTAGGAACAAATGGTCTTGAAGCTTGAGCACTTCTAAGACCACATCGGTGCACCTAGGGCCAAAAGTCAGAAGGCATCGTTTTCGATACGTGACACAGATCACAGTAAAGAAGGTAAATCACTCAGATACCTCCTCTGTGACAACCTCCAGTATGACAGTCGCTAACGCGATAAGCTCAAGGACTCCAGGGCGAGCACTAGTATGATTACTTCCAGTGGCTTCGTCGGAGGTAGCAGGAAAGCCTCTGGGATATCCTCTCACAACATAAACTCTTGTACCATGCGTGATGATCTGCAATATACGTCAGCGTGACAGGCTTGCTCCAGCGCCCTCATACGGACTTGTGGATATTTGCACGGAACTTTGGTATCTCGTGACCCGGATGGGATCGATGTGAGGCAAGCGACTCTAGACTGGCAACATCAATAGGGCAACATCCACGACACAGGAGTTGAGGCTGGGCTAAGAAGGGGCTCTCAAGTGGATCGCTCAAGTACTGTACTGTTCCAATGGGTTATCACAGGGCTCAAAATTTCATTTCTACATCGCAAAGACGAACATCTATTCCACACAGAATCTTCTATATCTACCCCTTAAAGCTCAGCCAACGCCTCATCCATGATCCTCTTGACATCCACACTCCTCTCCGCCCCCCGAGCTTCAGTAATTACCCCCCTCAAGGTCCCAACCACGCCGTCCTCCTTCGATGCAGCCGAGCCAAACACACCCTTCTTGACAGCTTTCGCCAGCGCAACAGTCGCCTGAGCACGCACAACCCGCTGCGTCTCAACCCCGAGATCCGGCTTGTCAACATCCAGGCTCTCAAAGTACCGCCTGGCGACATCCGCCCCACTAGCAGCCTCCTTTTCCTCGCTCGCAGCACCATCGGCGTCCTTCATCAAGTCCTCGACAGCCTTATACCACACCTCGCGGCGGATAGAGTCAAACCTAGGCTTCTCAAAGAATGGCCCCAGGACATCCAAGATGCCACGAGCGACATGCACAGGCCGCCGCCGGAGCAGCGGGCGGTTATACGCCCGCGCGACGACCTCCACCGCCCCAAGCGCAGTCTTGTACACAAGCACCTCCTTCTCCTTGGCAGCCTTGCCGCTGTCTCCGTCGACATCCATGCGGTCCTCATCAGCATACTCCTCCAGGAACGGCCGCGCGATCCCCACCGCCTCCTCCCAGAGGTCCACGTCCTCCCGCGCCGCGGCGCACCGCCACAGGCACCTGAACGCGTGCACGCGGTAAGCCTCGTTGTTGCGCTTCGCCTCGCGTATGACGACCTTTTTCATCTGCGCCGCGACGGCGGTGTCGCCCTCCCAGAACGCCTTGCCCTTGGAGGCCACGTCCGCCAGCGCGTCGAGGAGCTTCTCCTTGCCCTCGAACGTCTTGAGCGCGAGCGCGCGGTCGAACGCGGGCCACAGCCGCGCGAGGTGCGCGACGCTGCCGCTTGAGCCCGGGTTGTCGCCGGCCACCGCGGCCACGGCCGACATGGCGCTGGCCGCCGTCAGCGCGCCGCCGTGCTTGAGGCTCCACTGCGGGGTCTCGAGCGCCCGCTGCACGAGTGCCTCGATCTCGGGCACGAACCGCGTCGCCGTCCTGCTGCTGCCAGCGTGGGTCTCCCACACCTCCTTGAAAGCCTTGGCCACGTACTCGTCTAGGTCGTGCATGCCCAGGTAGCTGAAGGGAAGCAGGCTGCCCTCCAGGGCGTTGAAGTGGTCGGGGCTGATCTTGGAGAGCGAGAGCACCACGTCCGCCACCTTCTGCCTGCGCGCCTCGTCCTCGGCGGTGAAATACAATGTTTCGAACTTGGCGATGAAGCGTTCTTTGGCTTCTGATGGGGCGTGCCGCATGATGTACGCTGCTGCTTTGGCGTACCCCTGGCTGACCTCGTCGTTGCGGTCGAGACATTGCTTCTCCAACAGCCGCAGGAAACGGTCTGCATATGGCCGGAAGTCATTGGTGTGCCGTGTCGCCAGTGTGCCTAAAAGCCTCGCACATCCGACCTTCGTAGGCATGCCTAGGGCGGACTTGATCGCTTCCTCCAGGCCTGAGGCAAGATCTGGCATGACGCTTTCGTCGACATTGCGGAGGCAATTTTCGATGGCCTGAGAGATCGGACTCTGGTTGACCATCTGACTTCGGATCTTGTCGATCTTCTCTCGATCGTCCTCACCAAAGCGCTGATAGTAGTAGTTGATTGCGTCCGGCTCGATGGTGCTCAGCAGTCCCAGCAGGTGTGTCACGATGGTGGCAATGTACGGCCTCAATGCACTCCCGCCGGTCTTGGTGATTTTGATGACGGTGTCGATCGCAAAGCCCTTGACCTCGTTCACATTGCTCTCGATGCCCTTGTCAGAAAGCAGGAAGGGCAGCGTGGAGCTCATCATGTCCTTAGCGGAGGCCGACACGCCGCCCTCTTCAAGTTGCCGAGTCAGAGTATTTGCCATGCCCATGCAGAGCTTCAGCGCCTCGTTGCGAACCGTGGCCTTCACGTCATCGAGCACCTTAAGCGCCTTGGTCCAAATCTCGCCGTAGTACTTCTCATACCTCTGGAATGGTCTGCCACTGATCAGATCAGCTACAGCGGAGCAGCTAGCCTGCCGAACTCGCCACTCCTTGGTGTGGATGCTCTTGAGCAAGTCATTCATTATGGCATCAAAGTGCTCCTCGATGGCAGCATTTGAGTCCTTGACAAGGGCTTTCCAGATGTCATTCATCGACCGCTGAACGTTCGTGTTCGGGTCGAACCTGTAACGGAAAAGCTTCGGGTAAAGCTTCGGGTCGACCTCAGATTCGGAGAGGATGTTGCTCAGGCCAAACCGCCCAAACGCAGAGCGGGTCGACCACGTCGCCGCGTTGGACGCGAGCGACATGAACTTGTAGACAAGACTTTGGTCACCGACTTCATTGGCCAGATTCATGATGTCCCTGTACGAAGTGACGGACTTCCCTTCGCCCGTGGGCAGTGCACCAGCCTCGAAGAGCTCCGTGTCCTCTTCGACCTTCAGCTGCGTACCTGTGCCGGTGAAAGCACCAACAAGATCCTTGACAAGGCTCTCCTTGAGTGAGGGATCACCCTTCTCATAAACCAGAGACAGACCTCTTGACGCTGTCTCTTGCACGAGCTCATCGCGGGCGCTGAGCAGTCGCATAAACGCAACCTGACACTCGCGTAGGCGCGCCTGAATTTCGGGCAAGTGAGAGCAGTGCTGGATGATGGAAAACAACCAAATTCCAGAGGCCTTCAGTAAAGATGGCTTGGTAGCTTTGCAGTCGGTGAGGATCTTGTCCAGGACTTCTTGGACCTTGTCCGCTCGCTTCTCGACACGGTATTTGTCTGTCTTTGATTCCACATCTACGGTGAGCTGCACGATGTCCGAATCCCAGCGAGCAATCGCGGCCGTGATAGCTTCACCAATGGCGAAGTGTACCTCGGGTTGTTTGAGCTCGTGCAGTTCGTAGAGTTTCGACAGTATAGTATCAAGGGCAGCGTCGCCATCCTTCAGCCCCAGCGCCAGACGGCCGAGGGCAGTGATGGCCCGTTCGTTTCCTTTCTTGCATTGAGGCACTAACACGTCGATATATGGCGTGATAAAGGCTTCTTCGGGCTCAATAAAGGCCGTCCACAGCTGTGTGAGAGTATCGAATATCACTTCTTGGAAAGACAGTTGCGCGCCGCCCAATTCTTTGACCGGAGGCAACCACTCCTCCGCCTTCGGCTGAGTCGCGCGTGGTGGATCGTTCCCCTTGAGGTACTTGTTTCTGAGTTCGTGTGACAGGGCTGTGTCGTCAACGTAGGCATCCTGTTCTCAATTAGCAAACTGTCTTCTGTGCTCCTTCGATTGATTGAATCTCACCTCCTTTCTCGAATTTGTGCCTTCGCTATCCGCGGCAAGAATGGGATGTGGGTAATAAACCGCCCGAGACCACAAGTGACCCAACGCAACGAAGGCTCCCTGAGCAGCATTCATTTCAGCGCCGACAGCCGTCCGCCATGATTGGGACTGCTGGCGCAGCACGTGGCTGATGACATTGAACAGCGATGAGGGCACGGACGGGTGCGCCGCCAGGATTCCAAGGGCCCTTGCGGCAAGACTCCGGACCTCCTTCTTGTTTGACGTGACCACTGCCAGAAGCCTCGGTATTCCTTCGAGGATCAGAGGTGTCAGTTCTGACTGGGGCGCGAGAGACGCGACCTCGACGAAGCTGCGCGCGCATTCTTCCGTGGCGGGCTTGTCCTCCTGGATCCCCTCGAGGGCAGCCTCCAGAAAGGACTCCAAGACATGACCGCTCAAGCTTCCCAAGTATTTTCGGATGGACTCCCTCGTTTGCTTGTCAGACTTCACAAGCGTGTCCAACTGTTGCTCCCATCCAGGTTCGACATTGAACTCGTCCTTCAGCGCTGCAAGGAAGAGCATGCGCTTGCAGTACGTGACGGCTGTCGGAAAGGCGCTCGGAGACAAGTCGACAAAGTTCTGCGTGATAGAAGGCCCGTCTGACATCATGGCAGAAGCACCATACCCGAGGGGCTCGTTGAAGAAGGTCTGGACTAGTTGCTGCCAGTCGGGGAGGTCATTCGTGACTGTCGCGTCGTTGACCCTGTATGTCCAAGGGTCCAGGCCCTTGCGGCCCTCCTCAATGACTTCCATCCTCTCCTCGCCACGCCCGTTAATGGCCAGGATATCAACCCATCTCGCTATGGGGTCTGAAAATGCGAGGCACTGGTTCGCCCATTTGGTGGCTGCGTGTCGTACGCTCCTCACAGAATCGCCACCATCCGCAAGTGTCATGTATGTCAAAATTATGGTCCGTAACCTGTCGACCTCTCCGCTATCGGGCTTGAATATCGAGGTCATAACAGACAGCGCGCCTTCGATGTTGACCACAACCTCGGGCGTCGGGTCCTCCGAGAGCGAGCGGAACAGCCAAGCAACCAACTCAAGCAGGTTGGCCTGTTCCATAGACGACCCCCTTGCCAGCACTCCAATGGTTTCGTATGCCCTCGCTCGCAGGTTTCTGTCGTCAAGCGGATCCAGTGCTCGTTTCTCCTGGCTGGGCTTCGGCCACCCTTGTTCCTCAGTAATGAAGCCTCGCAGCAACTCGATTAACGTGGGACCAATATCGAATTTCCCCTTGCCCGGGCCAATCCGGGCAACCCAGTTGATGTATTCGAAGAGTGCCTTGTGCAGCTTGGTCAGCTGCAGTCCATCCACGGCTTCATCCTTGGGTTTGATGTCCCGCCGCACGACGTCAAGTATTTCTTTGGTGAAAGTTGTTGACAAGCCTGACTTTGACAGCAGGTTGAGTATCCGGATGCGATATGTAGGTGGCAAACGGGAATGGGACTCGAAAAGCAGCCTGGCCCTCCCTTCGTCCTCCAGCGACACCTGGTTTCTCATCAACATGGCGCTCCCCACGGAGTTGATGCGGTAGTCGTTGCTGGCGGCAGCATACAGGGCGGGCATGAAGCGCTCCTCGTCTGTGAATGCGCCGCTCTCTAGCAGTTTGGCAGCTTTGATCATGGCGCCGGGCCAGTCCGCGACCAGGGTTCCTTCGGGCTTCGGCTCGTCGGGCTTGCCCAGCGTGAGAAAAGCCATGTCTTCGTCAGTCAGACCTGGCGGCTTCTTGTGTGGGCTTGGGGTCAGTAAAAGCTTCCCCAGCCATTTTGCTACGAATTCAGCATCCTTGCTGTCCGTCAAGCCGACCTCTTGTCGGAAGGCCTCATCCTCCTTGCTGCCTCTGGGCGGAATGTTGATGTCCTTGAGGGCGTGCAGGAACATGTTGAACCTGGCGGGGGTGGTGTGTGTTGCTGCATGGATGCCGTTCAAGATGGTGGGTACGAGCTGCCTCCTTTCGTCGGCAGTGATCCTCTCTATGCTGTGCTGGATGAAGGTTATGTCCAGCTGCCTGATGACGGGGTGGTTATTGGCGATGTACTGGTCCAGCAGTGCGGAAACTGGCAGGACAACCTCGGGTGATTTGATGAAGACCTTGAGCCGCTGGCAGATGGTCACGACCTTTGAGCGAACCGAGGCATGGTCGCTGCCGGCCTTGAGCAGCAGGGCTGGGAGGTATGGCTTGAGCAGCTGGGTGAGTTTAGGGGCGTCGTTTGCGACATTGAGGATGCGCAGGTTGACCTTGTCGACGAGCTCGAGCTCCCTCTGTTCGGTGGAGGCCATGTTATTGCCGACCGCGGTGGTTCATAAGCGGTGGGATGCACGCAAGGTGGACGGAGGGTGGGGAGATGAGAGCGACTGTGAGCCGGAGGAGCTCGACAGCTATGTGATTGCAGCTGCAGTGTTTCCTCCCATGCAGCACCAACAGATGAGAACGGCTCGCGAGGATGGCAGACGGAGGATTGTTAATATAAGAAACGAAACACAGTAGCTTTCGTCATCAGTTGGTTTGCCTTAAGTCGCACGCCCCCTTTCGAGTGTTCGCCCCCGAGTCGGCCACGAGACGGCGGCCGCGTCGAGCAGTTGCAGGCCTGAAATCTGCTTACGTCAGGCAGATCAAGTCCCGGGCAGCCGGTCTTGGACGGCCAGACACGTTCCTTCCGACTTGGTCGATCTTCTTGATATTGAGCGTAGGCCTTCTGTGAATAATTATCACTTCGCCATATGCGAGTGAGTTCTCGGACTTTTAATCTGGAAGTTCTGATTTCGGGTTCATCCTGCTGTCCTCTTCCCTCCTGTACTCTTGCGCTAGGAGCATCAGACCACGACATTCAGCACCAGCGGCTGGCACTTGGGAAGCCAACCTTGAAATCCAGACCTTTGCAGAATTGTGACTTTAGGGTCAACAGAAGTAGACTCTGCTATGTCTCGGGGCAATGGTCCGGTATACTGAGATGTCTAGGGCGGCTCCACTGCTGGACAGACCAATGCAGGCTTTCAACGATTTGAGCAACAACCTCGTCCCGCTTCAAAAACTTGGTAAGAAAATGCAATGCATTTATATATGGACGTCCTATTTATACACGGTATTCTTTATCCTGCAGGCGCAAAATACCACCCCGACGCCCACCATGCACCGTGTTATTCTACCGACAATCCGCCTCGCCCGCAATGCCTTGCGGCATTACCATCATCCCCACACGAGCGCGCCCACCTGGCGATTCCGCCCTTGCTTTTCCAATCTGTATCGATTCTGTGTAGTTGATCTTCCCGAAGGAAAAAGATGCCTAATATCTGGTGTCCCACGCACTGGCAGCATTGCCAGCTTACAGGGTCTCCATCTTGTCCAGGATGGCCTTGGTGAACTCCTGTGTTGTGGACACGCCGCCCATGTCGCGGGTGCGGACCTTGCCGTCGGCGATGACGGCGTAGATGGCCTTGGAGATGCGGTTTGCGTGGTCGTCGAGGCCGAGGTGGCGCAGCAGCATGCTGCCGGACAGGATCAGCGCCGAGGGGTTGGCCTGGTCCTTGCCCTGGATGTCCAGGCCGACGTGTCGGCAGCCGGGCTCGAAGACGGCGACGTCGCGGCCCATGTTGCAGCCGGGCACGATGCCAGGACCGCCGACGAGGGCGGCGCCAATGTTGGACAGGATGCCGCCGTACAGGTTGGGCATGACCATGACGTCGAACTGCTGGGGCTTGGACACGCACTGCATGGAGGCGTTGTCGACGATCATGTCGTTGGCCTCGATGGTGGGATACTCGGCGGCGGTGCGCTGGAAGGTGGAGCGGAACAGGCCGTCGGCAAGCTTCATGATGTTGGCCTTGTGGATACAGGTGACCTTCTTACGGTTGTTGGCCAGGGCGAAGCTGAAGGCGAACTTGGCGATGCGCTCCGACTTGGCGCGGGTGATGATCTTGAGCGACTCGACGACGCCGCTGACAGACTGGTGCTCGAGGCCCGAGTACTCGCCCTCGGTATTCTCGCGGATGATGCACATGTCGATGCCCTTGTGGCGGGTCTCGTAGCCGGGGACGTTCTTGATCAGGGAGATGGAGGCGTAGATGTCAAGCTCCTGTCGCATGGCGACGTTGAAGGACTTGTGGCCGGACCGCTCGAGCGGGGTGTGCAGGATGCCCTTCAGGCCGAGCTTGTTGCGGCGCAGCGAGGCGACAGACTCCTTAAACATGTCCTCGGCCGACCTGCCGCTCACGCTGTTGTCGAGGCCGGATGCGTCGATCTGCTCCCACTCGATGGGCACGTTGTCTGCCTTGAAGAGGGTCTTGACGCTCTCTGCCACCTCGGAACCGATGCCGTCACCGGGGATCAGGGTCACCGTGTACTTGCCGCCATACTTGGCAGGCTTGAATACATCGCTCTGGATGGTCGCATAGGATCGTGCGGCGACTGAAGGCTGCGCCTGCTTGGAGGCTGCTCGCAGGAGGCTCTGGGTGAGGAAACTGTAGTCAGCCACTGTACCTGCCAGCTAGCAATCGGCGCTGACAACATCTGCCAAGGCGCATGGGCGCACAACGTGACGACGTGACAACGTGACAACGTGACAACGTGGAAGTGGACGTGGCTCACCTGGGCCGCTCGGGTCGAGTTTCTGGAGAGCATCTTGGCTGTGATCGGCTCCGGCTCGGGAGTGGAGGGAGGACTGTCGAAGAGATGCTTGGTGACGTCGTCAGGCGCTGTCCAGCACAATGATCACTCGCACACACGGGCGCACACAAAGGAAACCGGCGGAGGAGAGGAGAGCGAGGAAGAGTCGAGTGGGGTGAAGTAGAACAGAATGGATGAAGTAGGTAGGGCGAAGACAGAAATGCAGCTTGCAAATGCCGCAGAGAAAACAAATTGTCGATACCTATCGCGCTGGTGCTGGTCGACGGCTGGCACAGGGATCCACCAATTCGGAGCTCCTCGGTTTACTGCCCTGCGCCGCTCGCTCCAAACTCGGCCCAAAGGCTGTGCGGCTGCATCTTCCGAGCTGCTGGTGAAAACGCTGATCCTGCCAAGTTGCTAGAGCCGCCTTACCACTCTATCAGTCCGCAATGCTGTCGCTGCTGCTAATTTGTTAGTGGCTTAGCGATCAGCAATGCGTTAGAGCCGCATGTGAACCTGCCTCGTCAACATAGACCTCGTCCTTACTCCAGGCCGGTTAGGATGGCATCGTTCGTTTACGTTCAACAGTAAGAGCCACGAGGATTGGAACGCTTTACTGGCGCTTCTTGGACTAGCTTTCTCATTGAAGGACCATGTCTTCTGCCAGATGCTTATACCACGCCTCAAGCTGCAGGAAGGTTGTCTGCAATTGGAGCTCTGTAATGTGAATTGCAGCCATCATCACTCCAATGCATTGATCAAGGAATAGAGTGCAACTACTCTCACAAGGACCAATTTCGGATCCTGAACACTCGATTATCAAGTCTCTAGGCCCCTTACACGCACATAAACAGAAGAATGTCGATGTGTATATGCATTGTGATCGTTGGCTCTGCCGTCTCAAGGCCCTGGCATCGCCCGAATGGATCCCAACAACACTGCTCAACTACAAACCCTCCATGGCTCATCCAGAGCCGGCCAGACCGTCAGGGATGTGAGGTCGTGAGGTCTCGCCGTTCTGTCAGATAGTTACCGCCAGTTCGACGATGCCCAACTCTCGGAAGAGGACGTCAGAAGCACTTCGTTCCGGGGAGAAGCAACATCTACCTACCTTCACTTCGCTGTCCACTTGCATTCCCATCTGCATCCGACGCAGTATACGCAGTGACAGGAACCCCTCGAGCACACCAGAAGGTTGTGACCTGTATTGATTGGACTTTTCTACTTCCGAATTCCTTTTTTCCCCAACGAGCCCCTCCTACCTAGGTAGCCAGACACTAAAATAGCCTCTAAGCTGGCCTGTAGATACCTACATCTCGGTGCAAGATTTTTGGAGTTCTGTCAAATAACAAACCTCAGTGAATAAGCCATGAGCGCCTGCCAGCCTAATGAGGCCAGCCTCTCTCCGGGGCTCCTGCAACGTCGTTTTCCACGAGACCTGCCGTGGGGTTCCCAGGCGCCTGCCACTCCAAAGCTGAATCAAGGCAAAGAAACAACCAAAATGTCTAACTTCAGAATCAGTTTGACTCTTAAACACATCTTACACAGGCTCTGCCCATCTCCGGGAAATGTGTCCGTCTCCTCCCCTCCCTCGGCGTGCGCGGGAGAAGAGGGAGCGACTGCTATCGAGTTCCACGTAATGGGCAGCGAAAGCGATTGCTCGTCGGAGAAAAAAGAAAGCTTGACAGTTGCAAAACGCAAGGGGAAGTGAAACAGTTGGGTTAAGAACGGATACTCGCCAAAGATAGAAACTACGAAATGACGATGTTGGGGTATACAGTAAAAGCACATTATGCAAGTCAGATGCTCGCATTTCAGAATAGGACAGCAAAGAGACATTGTAGAAAAGCAGAAATCATCAATTTCGAGTCCACCGACGCAGCTCAACGAAGACGAAATCAACGCCATAGAGAGCAGCTACGCCGCCGCACTCAACGCACTACCTGACTGAATGTGAAGAATAATACAAATCCCCCTAGAATATTCACCTGCATTGCCAGTCGCCGGACCCGTTCCGTGCCCGAGAAGGGCGTTCGGCAAGATCCAAGCCGCACAAAGACAATGCTTCGGAAAATAGAAAGATGTCTGACCAAGGAGAGTTCTTTTTCGTGTTGATTTTTCCGCCTTCAATGATAAGCTGAAACGCCACGTCGCCAACACTCCTGTCCTCTACTCCGCCCTAGTCGTTGCTGAAAAATCGTGGCATTGTGACGTTCGTGATCGATCATGAAGACTTTCGAGTCAAGAGGTTGTCGTGAGCATTCGTGTCGTCCAGGAGGGGGACAAATGACCATAGAAACGATCGTGACCGCGGGGGGAAGAACTGCTTGGAAGGAAGGAATGTCGAGAAATGGTTCGAGCATAACCAGAACGGCAGAACGCAGGAAGCATCCGGTACGGTAATTTGCAAGAACTCAGTGGGTATCTCGACGCTTGAAGCAGTTGACGACGAATGCGGACCGCAACGAAAGAAAGGAAAACCGGTACAGGGAGTGTAAACTCCGGATATCATCGTGACTTTTTGTCAGCCGAAACGCCGCACGCCCAACGCCTTCTGCGATGCATCAAGGCAATGTCACGGCTGAAGCAGGACGCGATTTACTGCAAGAGAACAAGTCAGTTAGGGGTTCTGATGAAATGGAAGATGGGGCGAGGGGGCAGAGGGAAGATTCTCACCGCCATCGGGGGAGGAGGAGGGTTGCCACCACCAAAATGGTGGGGACCGTAAGGGCCAGGACCACCGTGAGGCGTCATGCCGTAGTGGGGAGGAGGAGGAGCAGGACGGTAAGGAGTACCCACGCCAGAGTTGTTCTGCGAGCGGCCCCAAGAAAGGCGGACGCGAGAGTTCCCAATAGGATATCCCTGCATCTGGTTGATCGCCATCTCCGCGGCGTGGCGGTGGACGAACTGGACGAAGCCACAGCCCTTTCCGGGGGGAATCTTGACGTAAGTTATCTCGCCGAATCCCTGGAAGAAAGAACGCAGCTCATCCTCGGTCACGTATCCCGATAGGCCGCCAACGAAGACGGTGGTGTTGTTCGGGTCGGTGAACTGGTTCATGGGAGCTTGACCCATGCCAGCGCCCGGGTAGCCACCTCCACCGCCACCGTAGAATGGACCAGGCTGAGGCATGCCCCAGCCCATGCCAGGCTGCATGGGGTTCGCCATCATCTGGCCGCCGTGGCCGCCGCCGTTGTAGGGGTTCTGGTTCCTACTGAGGCAGGGACATCAGTGAATATCCTCAGTGATCACGAGCAAGCAAGACTTACCGCTGCTTTGGAGTCGCAGTGCTGATACGCATGGGACGGTTGCCGCAGTACACACCCTGCATCTCGTGCAAAGCTCGCTGCTGGTCGCTCTCATCGGCGAAGCGCACAAATCCGTAACCGCGCGACTGTCCGGTCGTGGCATCCGTCATGATCTTAGCGGACTTGCAGGAGGGGAAACGAGCCTGGAACAGAGACACGAGGACGAACTCGTTGACCTCAGGACCGAGGTCTCCGACAAAGATGGAGAACTCGGGACCACGCTCGTCACTGCAGTACATGGTCAGTGTTTTGAGGCATGGCAATAACGGGATCAAGAAGGGTAACGAACCGTCGATCAACCAAACCGCCACCGGAGGCCCAGTTCAACTTGAAGTGTCGGCCGTTGGAGCCAGAGATCGGAGTACCATTGAGAGTCAAGGCCTTGTTGGCGGACTCAGGGCTGGGGAACTCGACGAAGCAGTAACCGGCGTTACTAGAATACGATTGTTAGTTGTCAATTCAACTGAGTGAGGTTCCGAGACTCTCGGGAGGCGGGTCCCAGCCGGAAGGAACGAGTGTTCAACCAATACACAGCGGTGCAAAGTCTACTTGTCGTTGAGTGAAATGGAAGGAACCCAGACTGGTGCGGAAGTGGCACTGATGGTTGATGACGAGGCTGGAAGACCCATTGAACTGTGGATATACACAAGAGTTCATCGTAATCATCGGTACCAGCAAGAACTCCGGTTCTCAGAGAGACACGACAGAACTTAACGCCAACTCGCCCAGAACGTGACAGTGTAGGTAAGGGGAGTATGGACGGGGCCCTGGAGGGAGCGACACGGGCGGGAAAGTGCTAGTGGTGACGAGAAAGATAGAGACTTACCCAGTGCCGCGGTCGCGGATGATCTTGACATTAACGTTGTCACCAGTCTGGTTCTGGTAAAGAGACTTGATGAACTGCTCGTCCATCCATGAATCAAGCTCGCCCATCCTGGTGATGCGTCTGTTAGGGGATGTCGTCGAGTGTCAATGATTCGAGGGGCTTACCATAGAGTACGGGCAGACTCGTTCGCGGCGTTCTGTCCGGAGGGAGGGCCCTGCATGGCAGGAGCGGGGGGGAACTGGCCGTCCATACCGCCGCCGTTGATGGGCGTGGAACCGTCAGGAAGACCGTTGTTCTGCTGTGGGAACGACATTTCTGTTGATGTGAGTTTCTGAGCGTAAATGTCGTGTGTTGTGTCAAGTCGGGGTGATGACCGTTGACTGCGACGGTGGGACGTTTTCGAGTGTAATGAGGCCCAAATATTGCAAGAAGCAGGAACCTCAATATTGGGAAGGAAGGATCGGAAGAGAACAGAGTGGGAGTTGGGACACGGGTTGGAGATGGAAGGGTGATGCAGAAGGGAGCTGCTTCGTAAGAGGGGGTTGGAAGGAGGGTGCAAAAAGGTTTTCGGCTGTGGGCCGGGATGTGCTGAGGGCAACGGAAGAAGGCAGAGGAAAGCAGAAGACGTGCCAAAACTTTGGCACGAGGAATATCGTGCTGCTGTCAGCCACGGGATTGTGAACCAGTGCTAACCAGGGCAAGGGGGTCCTCGGATGTTGAGTAGGGGCAGACCTTTGTGCTCGAGATTGAGAGCCAGAACGTAGAAGTTGATGGTGATGGTGGGAGGGTCAACACCGGTAGTGGACAAGGACAAGAAGGGAATTCCGGAGAGTGTGTCCTGACAAAGCTTTTGTGTTGTTTTCGGGTCACTCCCCACTTTGGGAAAGATCGTGAAGTTGAAAGCTGTTGCTTTTCCCGGGGGCTTTGCGGTGACAGGCAGTCTGTTCGCAAAGCTGGCTAGGTTCAAAGGGGTTTGGGTGGAGGCACGATGCTCGGCCGGGCTATGAAGAAGATAGGCTGCATGCTTGTGGTCTCCAGTGGAACAGCGCCAACTGAAATACACACCCTTCGAACCAATCCCGTATGCCCTGTGCCCGAAGCTTGAGAGTGATGGAACCTTGTTCGCACCGCTACAGGGCCAGCCAGACTCTTGTGTTTATCCAGCCGGGGCACCAAAACAGCAAGGCGAACGCAACTACAGCTCAGAGCACCAAGATGGCAATGTAGATATTGCGTTACGCAGTGAGAGGATATTGCCAATGTCCTAGGCCTCGGTACTCCCCAAGGTTCATCGAGTTGAAATTCGACTCTGCCTCCATGCATTCCCGAGGCCAAGAGAACGTACATATGGTCTTTGATGATGAAAGGAATCGCAGCTGAACGGCGGGGATAGAATGGAAACACACTTCAAGGCAAGAAAACACAAACATGAAATAGGTATCACTCACTGGTTGGTTGAAAGGTAAGACAAATCTGTGAAATGGATTCGGTGTTTGTCTGCAGCAGTGTTAGTTCCATCTTCCAACAGTTCACTGACGGACAAAGCAAATTGGTGATGGCACAAAAGCAAAGACCTCATTCAGTTCATAAACCTGGATTATCAAGCCATTCCAAAGCTCTGTGTGTGTGCTCGAGGAGTGGAGAAGGAGATGTATGCGGTGTGTAGGAAGTGCTGGACGTGTCTCGAGGAGGATTTGAGGATCAATGGAGATTATTCGAGAGCGGGTCTCTGGTGGACAAGGGGGTGTGGTACAAATGCGAGGCCCTAGCCTCTTAAAGAGGCGTGCGTTGATGTTGCGTTGATGAAATCCGCAGAACTGTCTGCGCTCAGGGGAGTCCCAAGCCCATTTGGAAGGTGGCCGCCCGGAATGTATCAGGGGCTGTGGTGGTTTGATTCAAGCAGAGCAGTTGAAGCAACTTGGTTCACAACCTCGTGGCCTCGCGGCCTCGCAGCCTTGTCTTAGACAAGCATGTGTGCCTGACCGCAAGCCGCACATACTGATGAAGGTGTGGCCATAGCAGTACACAGCATCGAGGGGAAAGAATTCTGTCAAGGGCAGAGGAGATCCAGAACAGTGCTCGAAACCCACTTCATGGGGTCAAGCAACTCTAAGCCGTTGGCTCACCACTCGGCACCAACCGTCTCGGAACAGAAGCAGAAGAAAACTATCAACATACCCGGGAACTTTGAAAGTTGGTTTGCTCAAAAGTGATGCTCAAATTGCAAAGGGGGGTTGGGATACCGTGATGTCGTTCAGTGGGGATATGAAAGCTGCCAGGAATTAAAAATTAGCATTTCGGCAAATATTGTGTGATGTTGCACGCTGCCAAACAACCCATGATGCAGTCAGGCCGGCAATAGCTCTGTGCCAGAAGAAAAAGCATTTCGCCTTATCCAAGGCTTATTCGAGCTCGCACTTGCTGCAAGACATGCCACCAAACGAGGGGCTCCAGTCATACGCATCGCGAGTGTTGGCGAAGACTGTAGCGTGCAGCGATTGGGGAATGCCATGCCAGACCTGGCGCCACAAGTTGGGTTCGCCAGTCCAAGCGGCCCGTTCCCGTCCAGAGAAACTTGTGGTCTCGAAATACAATGCCATGGCAAATGTGGGCAGGAAAATGAAACGGACGGGCTGGTACCTACCAGGATAAAAGGGGACGTGATTTAGTCCGTTGTTGCCAAATGACTCCCGAGATACTAAATCAGCGACTTTTGAATACGTTGACGCCGCACGCCTGGAAACAGACAGAGTCTTGTGCGGAAGACTTTGAGCGAGACAATGCTGAGAGACTCGAGTCGAGGGATGAGAGGCTGTGGTCGAAGAAGAGTGCGATTACTCCCGGAAAATGGTTGAGATCAAGTATTGGCCAGTGGGTAACTGGAACGCTGCGTTAGTAAAAAAATGGACACACCGAGGACTCGACAATAATAGCAATCCAGAAAAAGACGAGCGCAGATGTGTGTTCGGCAAGCAACTATGTGCGCGACGGGTTCCATAGAGAGGCGGTCCGCCTCGTTGCAAGGTCCCGAAACTATTGCCGGCTGAGAAGATCCGTGGACTGAGCCCGAGGCCGCCGTGCCGAAACAACCCAACATGGCACAGCAGGAGAGTGCAATTCGAAAATTCCCTTGCTCTGCTGAAAGGTCGCCGCTCCAGTGTACGTCGCTTTTTTCAGCCAAGGGTTCCAGGTAAACTCGCCACAAATGTTATCGGAGGGCGCGCTGTTGCTACTCGAGGAGACGATAGGCGAGCCGACAGCGAAGGGCCGTCAAATTGGAGGATGGGAAATCTGGAACCGATACGCAAACTGCGCATATCATCCCGATTTGGGCGGTCTACCCTCGTGGCCCGGTAACAACAAGGCAGCCTCGAGTCGTAAGGCCAGGGATGCGGAGCGACGGCTGTCGGGTATTCCCGCATACTGTGCTGTGCTGTGAAGTGGTCTTCAAAACCATAACTCCGTGGTGCCCGCTGAGTGTGGGCGTCGAAGGATGCTCGACTCGCCAAGATCCGAGTTCAGGGCCGGCGCACTATGTTGAAATCCGAAATATCGATGGCGATTCGTGGGGAAGCTTTCTGCGCCTATGCTTGGAGAATACTTCGAAATTCGCGTGCATGTAACCGATAATCGCGGAAGAGAAATTCGTGAAGGCACTCAGTCCCCGAGCTAGCACTTCCTCGCAGCGTCGCGCAGCTCGCCACCACATTCGAGCCTCGCGGCCGCCATTTCGCGGGTACTCACACCGAGGTGTATAGAGTAGCAGTCAGGATTCGTCTTGGTTCTGTCAACCTCGAGAACGGTCGGTGTCGAGGTATTGCTTGCATGGCCTTTCCTCACAGCTGGATACTGGTTCTTGCCATGTCTGAGGCTGCCACCAGGTCCCACAATCTTGTTTATTTTTTCGCATGTCTCCCAGATACCCATAACATTCCTACACCACTTGCGACGCGGTATTGCCCCGTGGTAGCAGCGCTTCCCCCCACCCTCGAGGGCCAAAATCGTTCCCGGGCGGGAAAAACGAGGGGCGAGGTCGAGATGGTCAGGTATCGCGCCCTAGCAGGAGTACGTCGCGCAGGGCCCCTTGGCGTATCCTCTGAGCTCGATTGGCGGGGTGAATCTGGATCGGATCTCGCGAATGCGCAGACTAGGCTCCACATATCCATCGCCGAATAGAGTACCAGGTCCATATCTCCGGGAATTTTGTGATGACGCACACACAAATGACACTGGCAGAACAGGACAAAAAACGTGACTAAACTATGGAAAGGCTTACCTTGGCTGTTGGACAGCAAATCAAGCGGTCTGCTGCGCCGAGAACGAGATTGAACGTGACAGATGATTCAACTACCAGTGTGGCAGAGGGATGGACAGACAGAATGCCTCGGATAGGTTGACCGAGACGACAATAGCCTTCGTGATTCTTGTTGGGGGGATATCGAGTCGGTCCGGAAAACTGCGGCTCTCGGATGCGTATGCGCAAGTTCGAGGCGAGCTGAGACTGAGAGGCGCGGAGGATGTGTCGCAAGAGTAGTGCGGGCAGTGGAATGCGCCGGTTCGGAGACTACGGCTCGCGGTCGGATCGAAAGTCGTAATAGCCGCACAACGTGGATCGGATCTCTGTGGAACTGCGCGAGGGCAAGCTCGTAAGCGTCTCGGTCGTTGTAGATTTGGACTTGTATTGGCCCGAAAATGCTTGAAGCGCGGCAGGGTATATGGTCACGGCGAGGAGAAGCCTGTCGCACAAGGGCGCAAATCAGGGCACGAGAAGAAGAGGATGATGATTTGATCTGATGAATTTTGCGCCAAGGGGGATACGGTCGACAAAAGGCAACAAGGACAACACACAAGGCACAAAAAGGATGCTTGTACAAGCAACGCTCAGGGCGGAAGACGGATCGCGAGACGAAAGATTGCACAACGAGAGGCGGTCGTGATGATGATGAGGTGGAGGTGGGGGGAGGAGAGAGAAGGGAGAAGAAGGGCGAAGACAGGAGGAGGATAGAGCCGGCCGGGAGGGGGGGAAGTAAGTCTGGTGGCAGTGGCCGTGTGAGAGAGTGTGTGTGTGTACCTGGGATGATGGTCCGGTCTGGTCTGGTCTGGTCGTAGCCCAAGGGAGTGAGAACACGACTTCTCGAGTGACTGAGCAGAATTAAGCGCACGACGGAGGCTTTTTTGCGCGTGCCAGGAGCAACCAAGCACAGCTAACTAAACGTAACGGAGGTCGCTAAGAGCCTGACGGACAAGGAAGGGAAGGCACAGCTCGGCAGATGCTACCTAGGTTGAGCCTGCAAGCGCGACACGGACAAGACGAGGCAGCGCGAAAAAGACAGCCAGAGGCCAAAAGATTGACGAAACAGTGCAAGAACGGGCAAGGAACAGGAGCAGGAGCAAGCAAGAGCACGAACGCACAAGCAAGCAAGCAAGCAAGCAAGACGGACCGGTGGTGGGATGGTGGGAAGCCGGAGCGGAAGAGTAAGAAAATCTCTTGAGCTAAAAACTGGATGGGACGCCTCCAGGATCATGGATGATGGACGGGCACCTCCCCTGCCCACATGTACATGTACATGTTCCCTGTCCGCCCTGCTGCCCTGCCCTGCCGGGCTCTGCTGCACGGGCACCGGCCTACTGTGGTACCCAGGTACAGTATGCCTGGCATATACAGTGCAGGACCGCACATCTGACCGGACCCGGGAAGCAGGCATGGGCAAGCTCCTGCAGCAGGCTGTGCAGCAGCTGCCGTCGCCGTCGCAAATAGCTGCATCCGTACCGTCGTTGTATGTATGTACCTAGGTAGATATGTACGTCAGTATGTAGGCTATATGCTAAAGATTCTGGCTGGTGGGCGGGCTCAGCGCAGCTTCAGTCGGTGTCATCAATAGTAAAGGGGGTCAAGTCGAATCCCACAAATTACGCATCTATCCGCTGGGCAGTCATCAAGTACTATTGTGGTATGATTCCAGCAATACGGTTCCTGCAGCCTGCAGGATGACACGGCACAGTATGTACAGAGTAGCCAGGTTGTCCAAGTGTACTGTACAGGTCAAGGCAAA
Source organism: Diaporthe citrichinensis (assembly GCA_014872995.1). Lineage (NCBI taxonomy): Eukaryota > Fungi > Ascomycota > Sordariomycetes > Diaporthales > Diaporthaceae > Diaporthe > Diaporthe citrichinensis. Next base: position 440,635 of record JADAZR010000030.1, read on the forward strand.
GGCAGGGAGTTGACACTGGCAGGCTGGCAAGGTAAGGCACGACGAGAATGATGCACATTGCACAGCCGCACGGGTCCCAAGCCAAAGGGTGGAGACAGTGACAGTGCGTGAGACGAAGAGGAGGCCGGGCAGGAGAGAGGGGGGGGCCGAGGTGAATAAGACAAGACAAGACAAGACAATACAAGGGAAAAGTGAAGTCACTGCGCGCTGCATTCCTGCCGCATTCAGACTTTGAGGATCGTCGCTCGTGGGGCAGGAAGGAAGCAAGCAGGCCGACAGGGACCAGGATATCTGTCAACCGGCATGGGTAAGAGCCACCCTGATGACGGTGCACAGTGACGGCACCGTACCTGGGTACAAGCGTTGGAGGGGCAGCTGGCCCTGATTGTTAACATCCAGACGGCCATATCTAGCGGTGCTCGTGTTAACGTGGAGTATAGCATGCCTTCTGGTCTGCTGTGCCTCAAGCTGGTCATCTCTGTGCCTAAATACCACTGTGTAAGTACCTGGACACCAAGGTAGAAATGTGCTCGGGAAAGCTACAGTATCGAGCTATCCTAAGGTCTCGTCCAGATTCCCGATACTGTCCTCATTTATGATCACGATGTGCCAGCCAGCAAGGCGAGCCAACAGCCGGGCTCCTCCCACGATTAACTCTCGACCTAGAAGCATGCCATCAAAGCTTCTGAGCCGCCCCAACAGCCCAGCCCGCCAGCCCTGGCGCGTCAGTGGTCAGATTCGGATGCACGGCCGTTCAGCTTTACCACGATGATCCAAGTCTCACGCGCGCGAAGCTACCGTCAGCGCCATGCCCGTGACCAGTCCAGGCCGTGCTGAACTGTGAGGACGCAGCTGCGTTGCCTTGAACGGGCCTAGGCATCCGGAGGAATCGATCTTCAGTCGCGACGGCAAAACACATTCGTCGCAAGAGGCTTATCACGAGCCAGCTGGCAAGTCCCGGCCCTTTGACAATCCTGTGATGCCCATCATTGGCCACGATTCCTCTAACGGAGGCAGAGATTGTACAGTACAGCCCTCGAGAGCAACCTGCCGAGACATCTCCCTCGAAGCCGGCGTCGCGAACAAGAAACGAGATGGAGATCTGGCCTTGCCATACAGAAACCGGGCTACCTGCCAGCCCTGCTGCCAGCCTGCCACATCCGTTGTGATCAGCCATGGTCCGAGTGCTTTTCTCGTTCGCGGCGCGGCAGGCAGGCAGGCAGGCTGCAAGAGACGAAAGAGCGCGAAAATGCGGTTGTCTGTACTCCAACTGAAGCAAACTGCTGTTGCGAAACGACCTTGGGAAGAGCCGGATGACCCCTTCTTGACATCCCGACCACCAACTCCAACTTGGACTCCAACACCGCTCCCTCACGGCCGAAACCAACCAGCTACCACATCAAAAACCCAAGTTGTGTGCCTCACATGCAAGTGAATGCCGTCCGGCCCATGATTCAAAATCTGTTGGCCTAGCAAAATGCAGCCACCCTTGCTTCGAAACCCCTGGCTTGAAGAGTTCGCACTGGCCAGGCATATTCTGCTACTGAATAATACTGTGATACTGTACTCCATGCACCCTGTGGCCCCGCCGCCCTTTTGGGCCTGTCAAATCACAGCCAGATCTGGCTGGGCATCTGAAGGCGGGTCACGAATGGGGGATTTTCTCTTGGGCTTCGGGTTGCTGCCCTATGAATTGCCCCTGCGCCCGGCGTGTGCTTGCTCTTCTCCGGCATGATGAATCCCACCCTCCCCGGTAAAGAAGATGTGATGATTTTTCCAAGAACGGCTAGCGGTCCCAGTTTTCGCTCTTAGCGCTCCTTGGCACCCAAAGTCATAAACTCATTCCTTAAAACGCATCTTGCTTATTTTGAGGAACATAAAGAGTACTAGGTTGGGCCTCAAGTGATGCTTAGCGGTGCCTATTGGCACCGTCCGTCCTCGCCCTAGCCGGCCCTTTCTTAATTAAATTTCTAGCCTGAGAAAGCAATTTGAATGAAGAGGGCGTGATATAGATGCTTTGAGATGCAAAATTAAAGAGTGGGACCGCTAGCCGTTTTTGGAAAAATCATCACATCTTCTTTACCGGGGAGGGTGGGATTCATCGTCCCGGCTCTTCTCTCTCGCACCCCTCCAGCCTCTCGGGCCCGATGCCCGTTCAGCCAAATTTCAGGGGCCGGGGCCTGTCGTGCATCTGTGGCATTGCATCATCATCTGATGGACAGATGCAGAGCTGCCACAGGTTTGCGCTTCTCGCAACGACCTCCCTCCCCGCTCCCCCTTCCCCCAGATGTTCCGGCATGCCTCTCTGACGGGCAAGGGTACACAAGCGTGCACACCCAGCCGATTCGTCTGGTCAACGTCAATACTTGTGCAACACCGCGTCTACGGTGGCTTCGCATGGCGCCAAATATCAGCCTCGAAGAGTCAATCTCCGTGGGATAATGCGCATCCTTGCCCATTGCATCGACAAATAAGAGGACGTTCGTCCAATGCCATTCAGGAGCGACAATGCCAGCCACCGACCAGAGAGCTGCTGGCCCAGTCCGGTGGAGTCTTCTCTGAATCGAGACCCCCCAGTCTAGACCGACAGCCACTTCTCGTCACTTGTCAGGCTTCGTTCGCTAGCCTTGGTGACCACGAGAAATCGCAGGATTGCTGACAATATTTGCTGGGCCTCGCTCGTGCTGTCAGAACATTGTGCACTGTATTCGGGATTTCACTTGGCTTCCGGTCAGTCGCGCATGAGTGGCCAGGCCATACTTGCTCAACAGCAGGGTATTTACACAGTGATGGCCTTAGCACCTGGGGTGCTCCGTCTATTTCAAGACACAACCGGAAGCATCCAATCAGCTCGTCAGTTTGCCAATTCTTGACCTGGCTCTCACAGTACTGTACACATCTCGCTCAACACCCGGAGTTCCCTCGGGCCCAACAATGGAATTTTTCCCACAACCGTCACGCGTCACCGGCCACAACCGAGTCAGCAAACTTTGCGCCGTTTGGTGCACCGTTCCAACCCTCCTGCACACTAGCGAAAAAGGTGTCACCTGTCAATATTGGGGTGACAAGGATCGCGATATGCCCAGTGGTCAGTATCAAGGGCCTAGCAACTCAAGAAGGAATTGAAGGACATGTAGTCGAATAATCAGGAGCCTCTTAAGCAATGGAGGGGTTCAGATCGCCAAAAATCCCCGCGACGCCAACAAGACGCGATGGTCCCGGATCGACGTGGATCCTAGTCAAATGCTGCTTGGGCCATCCAATGGCGTATGCTCCAATTTCTGAAAATCATAGGCTTTGCAGCCATGATGAAGATGCTCATTAGCCACGCGTGCCTGACGCTTCCAGATGACCAGATTCGATGCGAGTCATATTGCCGAAGGTTCACGATGATTTGCTCTCAAAACGCATGGGGATGCGTCAAACTTTTCCTCAGTGCCTTTCCAACCGGTTTTTCTGTCACATCACCTCGGACGTGCAGGGCTTGAAGCTCCACGGACCAAGTACCAGTTGACCCAGCGCGATTCATCTCGATCTTCGCCGATTGCCGGGTTGTCTGAGCTCCAGCACTGTGCTCTCGTGGCCGCCAGCGACGGACAGTCAGTCACATGGCTCAGAGGTGTTCATAATCCGAAGAAAGGTTTCAGCGTAACTCCATCTGTGAAGTCGGCCGTCATGCCGTCACCAGGCCGAACCCATCCACCGTGCCGGAGGATCCGGACGGGTGAGCGGACCAATACGTGGGATCGACCTCGGTCCGGCACAGGTTGATCTCGGCCCATGACAAGTTCTCCAGGGACTGCCCAGCGACAATGCAGAGCGACCATTCTGTTTAATTAAGGTTGTTTAGACGGTGGTGAGCAGCGCTGTGTTACACACGCTGCTCCCTGCTCCAAGACATCGTGAAACTTGTCCATCAGCGCGGCGCCCCCCAGCCACACTGCCCACATCGGAGCTCTCCATGCCAAAACAATATCTCAAGGCATTCGCGAAAGTCAGCGTCGTACTGGGAAAGGAACCACCCTTCCCAAAAGATCATTTGCCCCTGCATGCCTGCAGGCTGCAATATGCACAGTGATCCTCCAGCTGCACGTGCGGCAAGTCGCACCGTGGATCTATGCCCCTTGTCCCCTTGTCGAACCTGCTGTGAGGCGGCAGTCGGCGAATCTTGACCACGAGGCCCGACGTATAGATTTGTCGAGGGCCTCAAGTCTCGCGGACGAACCAGTGCGTTTCAGAGTGGACTTTAATTACAGATCATCGCGCAAGACTGGCAACAACACGTGGCAGTTTGAGGGACACTGATAATTCTCCTATCTCTTTCTCTTCCATGCGCTCGCGCCCGTCCACTGCGCTGGCGCGTACATACCTCGCTGTCGTGCGCGCGCGCAGGGACCTACCTCGCTCCATACTCGTCAACCTTTGGAGGCACACATGGGTTTCCGAACACATCACCGTCCCATCGATGCGCTGTCTCTTGGTTCGACGCTTGCTATCTTTTGATAGCTACCTGCCTGCTTCCCAGGTCGTGACCGCGGACATTGCGAGCTGCCCGGATTGCCTCGGCCTAAGCGGTGGCGAGCTGGCAAAAGTCACCACGACAGTCGCGCCCGGATCCAAGGCTCAATAGCCCGGAGCGCTCGAGACACCCCGACCCGAGTCGGGCAGCAGGGCGCGGGGCGGTGCAGGCTGCCCATCCAGTCCATCTTGCACACTGCCACCGTCGCATCCCCAAGGGTCAGTTTCACCCAGTTCATCGCCCTGTTTAGCGGGCAGCTGGCCGTCTGGTCTTTTCTCAGCGCCGAGCACCACCCACCCTGGCGCGGATTTCTCGCCCTCCCACGTATCCTCCAGGGAACATCGCAGCGTTGTAACCCCAGTCATCATATCATCATAGTTACGTGCCACTCGAAAACGGTAGCCCGGATTCAACCGCGCGACCGAAACCTGTCCCAAATGGGGTTGTCTCGGCCGGGCGTAAGCTGAGGCCATGGTCTGGCGGCTGATCATTATGAATGGCCTCTTGTGCAATGACTGCACGCGTCCCCGCGGTTCTTGCAGGATGAGCTGCAGCTGCTCGACATCCATATGCGGCGCGCAGCTGAATTCCTGGATCTAGACCTGTCTAGCGTGGCAGGCCGGCCGAAGCTTAAATCACCCCTTGCGCGCCGCCTGCAGCATGCGAGACATCCACTCTATCTGATGCTGTCGCGTTGCCGGCTAGCCCTCGTGAGGCTCACCTGCAATGAACGAATATTAATGCTAGACAAGTAGAATGACAGTGCTGGCCAATGGGCCCACCGTGTTCCTCGACGAGGAGGACTCAAGATTACCACAGGCTGAGGACGGATGAACTGGTTCCCTCGGACTGGACGGGACTGTCATCGTAGCCCCTGGTCAAGCCTCGGATTATGAGAGCGGCCCTGCCATAAGGCCTAGGCTAAATATCTCAGGGCTCCCGCGTATCTCGTCTCGGCAACTGCCGGTGATGATGGGCACACCCTCGGACGAGGCCAGCACGCAGGTAAGTGCCCATGTCGCCAGAGGGAAATGGATGAGTGCTGGGCGCAGCAGGTCGGCCCCCTCGAGACCAACGTGATGGGTGGGAAAATCACCTTCGTATCGGTGAGACGACTCGAAACGAAGGCAAATGGCTGTGTCGTGGTTCACCAGCACATGGCAGGACAGGGCACCGCATGTGCTGTGGTCGGCGGCAAAACACTTCGGTGAGCTCCTGATGTCTGTTTGTGCGCCGGATTCGACTCTTGGGGCTGTTGAACGTGAATGTTCTGGAACGTTGAGAATTCTACCGTCCATCACATACCCAGGTGGACAGGCACTTGTTTTGTCGTCCTTTGGGCAATCTCTGAAGCCTAGTCTACAATTCTCACCCTGTTCACCACTCGTTCCAGATCCACACAGTGGAGACGAGGCATGTAGAGCCACCTTCAGTCAGAGGCAACTTGTGCGAGTGTCTACTGCCTTGGTAACAGAGCCCACTTGCTTCCTCGTGTCTTCGATGTCATCACTGTGCCGGTGCTTGCCCGTGATCTATATATCAAGATGTCCTCAGGAGATGGAAATCTTCGTCACAGACTTCAAAAATGGACTCATCGACCAACGTTCTCTACTACTTAGACGATGATGATAAAAGCACGACAAAAATGAAGAACTTGACTCGGGAAACCAGCATTGAGGGAACAGGTATCTTGGCCCCCAGGGCTCAACGAGTAACCACGTGTTTGACCGCCGCTTCATTCCGCTGGCGAGAACACAGTAATTACGAATCTAGTAATCCACTTGGAAACCACAAAACATAGAATAGGATCAAATCTCTGTGTTCTGCACTGTGAAAATGCTTACAATGCCAGTAATCGTCAGTACCTGCAACATACACTTCCAAGAACATTCACAGTCACGTCTTGGTCACTTTGTCATGCTTGACGACGAAACTCCTACGATGAAGATGCCAATTGAGCGAATCTTTTCCCACATGTGGATGTCTCAGAGCAAGCAAGGACATGGAAAATAGTTCCCATCTTTTCTAATTCCAGGGCGAAGCTAATGACTATTCTCATTACGGAAAGACGACATGACATGTTTGATGTCGGTCTTGACAATCTCGAGCCCAATCTCGCATCACTACATAAGCCTAGAAGCTTAGCAATACGAGCCCTCGTGGGCTGACTCTCATTTCGGAAGGACCATACGAAAGCTCTGCTTCCTACATCGACCGTCGGTCTGATTCCACCTTGGGGGACCTCGCTTTTATATCCTCCTTTCCGATAGCATTGCTGTCAGCCGATCACGGAAGTACAAGAGACAGACCTCTTGCACAAGCATGCAGATCAGAGTTTGAGTGATCCACGCCATCGATCAGCTCATCCGCATGGTTGACTGCATTTCACAATCCCATGGCCCTTGTTGGTGCCACATGTCGGCCAACTGAAGCGAAGACGTTCGAGTCGGCCGATTCAGCTAGCTTCATGGTCGCGAGAGGGCAGTGGTGAGCTAAGAGCGGCTCGCAGGGATTGTAGATGATCAGTGTCGATCTGGGGTGCAGTGTTGATATTTTGGACCAAGCCGTTGGCGGCGTCGACTTGGTTTGGCTTACTGTTGGACGAAGACTCAACCTGCGTAGTCTGATGCTGAGCGACGGGACCGACTGAGATGGAACGAGGGCCAGCAAGATGCGGCCAGCACGAATTTTGCAGACTAGGCATGGCCATTCTCATAGCCCTTGGTTCTGTAGGCACCCCACGAAGTGCTTTTGGCTCGGTAGGAATGGTGCAAGGGAATTGCTTAGGCGCTGCGGAAGTTTCGCGAGCAGTCATCTCGTCGACGGATGAACCTGGGATCTAGAAATCAGCGAGATCACTCAACTCCAGGTTCTTTCCCTCCTTGCACGCCTGAACTTGGGGCTGATTGGATGGGCACTCAGACGGCTTACAAAATTGAATGTCCCCCGTGGATTTGCTTTTGCTTTGTCCTGTCAAGGCCATCTGAGTGTCTGTGACGCCGTCTGGCTCTAAGGAGGGTGAGTGGAAGCAGTTCGAAGAAGCCTTGGGATGGTTAGAGACATGAAGTCGATGCCTGGTGAGGTCTTGGATGCGGATTCTTGCTAACCTCTTGCATTTCCTCAATCTCACGCTGAGCCTCAAGCACGCCCTCAAAACGCTCGATGTTGATTCGCAATTTCTCAATTTCTTCGATGTTCCCGCCAATTGTGTCTTCATCGATCTGGTCGACGCTGTCCTGAAGCCGATTTCCAAGTCGTCGGAGTTGCTCCCGAAGCTTGTGGAGCTCTCCGGAAGTAATCGCGCTCGGTGGCGGTAGATGGTTGAACGGATGTAACGACTGAGGCAGCTGCTCATCCACCCCAGTGGAAGGCTCAGGATTCGAAAGCTTTCGCCTCTTTGCCATTTGGACCTCCTGGTCAACTGCCGGCAGAAGGTGCTTCTCACGGCGACGAAATGTAATACTCTTCGGCTGCCCGTCAAGCATGATCAGATCGCTGTCATCGCTACCACCTGAGGGATCTTGAAGGATGTTTGGGTCGGTCAGCCCGAACGGCAGTGCCTCAGCTTGGGGCTGACTGTCTATGGGGCTGTCCTGATCCACTGAGGGGGAGGGGGAGCGCACATCTTCAGGCTCTCCTCCTATCGCCAGCCACTGATTTTGTGTCTGAGGATCAGGGGTGTCGTGGCACACTTCGTTCCTGAGCTCCTTCAGCCCATCACTAAGGGCAAGCGTTCGCTGGAACAGTGATGGCTGAGGTGATGCTAAACTCTTCAGGACGGCTGATATGTCCTGTTGCTCAAGCCCCATGTCATGTAGTGCCATGCAGGTCTTCGGGAAGCTCCTGCCCACATCCACTATTTTGCCTGATTGCTCTGGTTCTTCGACAGGCGGAATTTGAGGTGACGGTACTTGGCTCTTCGAAAGAGGCAAATCGATAGACCTGGGTGGTCTTGTTGTTTGATACCGTTTGATGGCCGGGAGCATGTCCTCGAGAATGACCTGTTCGAGAAGGTGACCGATGTCCATGAGTGTGGCAGTGTCTTCGGTAAGCACAATGTCTGCTAAATTATCCGTGAGCTTGCACGCATCTCAAGGTAGGAATGACTACATCTGTTCCCTCGCTAGTACGTACCAGTCGAAACACGAGCTTTGCGAGCACCAGAGGCAGCGTCAAAGAACTCGGCCCCAATCACTCGGTTGCCTTGATGGGAAGGACGGGCTATCACCAGTCTTCGGTTGATCTGTTTGCCCTCTGCCTCGCCGTCATACACCTCTCCGTTGTTCGCATACTTCAGTGGCAGGGACACGCTTGAAATCAAGCTTCGCTTCCTTTTTGGCGGCAAGGGGTCTCCGTAATGCTGAACAAGCTTCTCGTGGAGATCATCGCAAGCTTTCCTGCTAACTTCCGCCAGGGGTCCTGCAACTCGGAAGAGAAGGTAGTTGTTTCGGTCTTTCAGAATGCAAAACGTCTTCCACAACAGAAGCATATTTTGAACAGAGAAGTCAACCAAGATGTCTAGACGCTCTAACACAGGGCTGGTCGGATGCTTGTTCCCCCTCCAGGAGAAAAATGTGAAGTCATTTTGGGAGTTTCTGAGCCGGAAAATGATGCGTCCGCATGTAGGCACCGTCTCCAGGAACTTCGAGAACTCTTGGCCAGGGAGATATGGCGACCTCATAAACAACAAAAGCTTGGAACTTTGGGAGACAAAATCGGTCGGTGAGCCTTTGATGTCCGCAGTCCACTCCCGAAGCGCATCATTTTGCTCGAGACTTGGCACAGGACCTGATGAGGAGTGATGTACTTCCTGGTCATCCCGAAGGTTTGTGGATGCATCGCCAGCTTCGAATGAAATCTTGCGGAGGCTCGGCACAGGTGACTTCGTGCCCAGAGAAACAGGCACGATACATTGCGTGATGCACCAACAGAGAAACATGGCGAGCCTGGCGAAAACGAGCTTGTCTTCAAAAAGGACAATTCCTTCATCTACGCAATGATCAGTAGGTTTGTGTGAAGGGAGGAGCTGCTGCTAAAATCAAAACGTAAACACCAGGACAGAGGGCCCACTAACCATTGTCTTGACGAGTTGTATGAGTGTCACTTCCGACATCGAAGAACTTGACGCCATTGATACCACCATTAGTGGCGGAGTAGCATGGCCGAGCAATCAATAGCCTCTTTGGAATCACCGAGATGTCAGAATCGGCAGCGAAGAGAACAGAACTGAACTTTTTCTTGCCAACTTGGAAAGACACCACGTCTAGGTGTCTCTTTGTTGGTTCCTGAGAGAAACGATCATATAGGAAGGAAAGCTCGGCGGCAGAAATGTCCATTCCAGAATCGGCATTCCTCTTCTCGAGAAATCGATCGTATGCGTCCTTGATATAGCAGAATGCCTTTCCCATCAGCGCAACATTTGAGGGGGTCATCTCTATGATCACGTCACCCTTGTTTATATTCCGCGTGGTAGAGGCGACCGTTGTGAAAGGTCGATACTCAATTTTCCCAACGTCGTGTCTGTGTCTGAACAACAAGCGTGGGCCGTGCTGAATTTTCATGAATGACCGAAGCTTGTGTCCGAGGCTCTTGAAGTTGCTACTGCCACACCCGTTGCTGTTGATCCATTCCTGTCGGTTGAAATGCGATTTGGACTGAGAAGAGCTCGAGCCTTTGATCCTTATGCATGCCACTCTTCCATCCGAATCAAACTCCTTTTCGACACCCTCTTGGTGCGCCAAGGGAAGGTCTGGGTCGAACCGACTTCCGGCTTCCTGTGGGCCTTGCCAGAGAAGAGCTTCTCGCTGATCGTTGTTGGGCTCAAGTGTGCCCTCGCTGAGGGCTGACCAAAGCTCCTTGGTGGCATCTCGCCAGCTTCGAGTGTATTCTTCGAGCTCGAGCAGGCGTTGATTGTAAGCTCGAACCAGCTTCTGCTGGTGCTCCTCGACGCGAGCGTCGAATGCATTCTGTAACATCTCGGCGACCGTTTCGTTTTTCAACAGAAGGGCAAGAGCCTGATCGTCATTGAGGGCGTCCAGATCCACAGACGTGGAAGGCTTCGGGGGTGGCGGAGGAGCTTTGGGCTCACTGGTGACATTGGGAGCTCGGACTTTGCTTGCTTGTCTCTTCGCCCAGTAATAATCGGCGGATTGAAAGAGGGGAAAGTACAGGTTGGGCAGCTTGTGGCTAGTGCTGAGGATAAATCGTCAGCGTATTCCTGGTGGACGATGTTGCTGGGCCCACGTACCTCTTGCGAGCTGATGGCCGTCCAAAGACAGGCGCGTGCACCGAGTTGTTCCTGGCCAGCATCCAGGCGGGAATGCCAGACTCGGGTGGGGTCTGGCAGGCGGCCGCATCGGTTGAAGGGCTGGGGCCGGTCTTGCCATTGCCTCCATCTTTGGGGCCGTCGTCTTCGTCCATGGTGTAGATCGTGTTGACGTGGTTGACGGCAAGTCGCCAGAAGATTGGCGGTGCGGTGGTGGAGGAACGGTGGTGGGAGAGGTGTGAACACAAAGGCCCACGAGGTTGGTAAACGGTGAGGTAGAAAACAGACTGCAGCAGAGAATGGGCTCAAAACAAACTGCAGTGTTTTGCTTGAGGGGTGCCAGGGACGGAAGGGGTAGTGACTCCCAAGAAATTGGAAAGCAGGTGCAACCTAGATTCTGCCTGGCTGCAGCAGGTGAAGGGAAGCGGAAACTCCCCAGGGGACAAGGAAGATCAGGTGAAGCCCAAGTGAAGGAGCCTCAATCCATCAGGACCTCCACTGCAACTGATCGCCCAGAAGCTACGAAATTACAGACTGGACCTTGACTTGAGTGCTGAGATAGAGCTTGCATACGTCAAGGGAAGGCCCTACCTGAGAGCGACTTGGTGATGTACAGGTTGCGAAGAACTCAGGGAAGCACGACCTTGCCTTCGGCCCAAAGTTAAGCATGTGCCTGCCAGTACCTAGGTAGTCTTGGCTGATAATAATCATGATTTGTGCAGGCCTTCTAATGCCTGACATCCCCAAGAGTGGCAAGCGCAGTGAAAGAGACGCTGAGCAACTGCTTCCTGTATACTTGAGCTATGTCTCTACCCGGCTTCAGTTGTTCGAGAAATTTTAACGGCCATCTCTCTGTGCACAATGCTAATCACTTCCAAGGTTGTGTCTAGGACCTGGCATTATGAGAGTAAGCTTAAGAAACGTACAAAGCATGCATACAAATATCACAGAGACTTTAGATTCGGATTTAGTTCGCCGCATTAAAGAGTTTCAGAGCATTTCTTGTCCATTATGATCTCCATCAGGACTTGGCTCCTTCTGAAAATGGGCAGCAGAAGCCATCCCATAAGTACCACGACGCCGTACCAAAGAAGACTGCGAGCGCCAACTTCCATTGTCCGGAGAAAAGGCAACCACTTGTCTCGTACTCCAAGGAGAGAATCCACATCGATCAACAGGACCTCCCAAAATGTATGCCCATGACTCCACAAACGCCTGACGCCACGCTGAACCATCAAAACACCAGTTGGAAAGACGCTGATGTGGCCATCCACCTCAAATGACCGCGCTTGTCATATCCATCAAAGCTGAAGGTGTTCTACTGAGGCTGGGACCCTTTGCGAGGAGACTGCAACTCTTCGGAACCGGGACGAGGGCTGGGGGGAAAGTCGTCCAGCAACCAGTCCATCTCCTCATCCTCGGCAGAGTCACCAGCTTCCCCGTGAGAAGGGCCAGCAGGGGTCCTCTGGTTACGAGCAGCCTGCGCGGAAACGGTCGCAGGCGCGCCACGAGTGGTGCTCCCTGCACGACCGGCACTCAGAGCCACCTCTAGGTGGGCATCCTCGCTGGCAAGAGCGGCCTCTATGGCGGCCACACGATCTGCGTGGGTCTGGGCTATCATATCGTCAAAATATTGAGCGTTGCGGCCGGACTCGTCCGCATCGTTAGCCACACCGAAGGCAACAACGTCGTCTAGTGCGGAAGAGGAGCCCTCTGCGGGTGCAGAAGTAACAGCAACTGCAGTCTCGGTCTCTTCCTTGACGGTTGTCTCTACAGCTTCCAGGGCAGCCTGCTCGACAGCGGCGTCAGCGGTGTCAGGGGAGCCGGGCACCTGGGATGAGGGGAGTGTCTGGGCATGGCTAGCGGCCATGTCTTCCAACTGCCGTGGAGAGTTCTGGCCCGGGTCGGAGCCCGCCACTCCAGCAGTCGATGAGCTGGGAGAGTTCCCGCCACGACTGGAGAGAGCAGGGCCCTCAGCACCTTCAACATGAGGCTCCGCCTCAACAGCGGCGGCGGCAACGGCGCCCTCGGAGTCTTCGACGCCGGACATGTTCTCTTGAGGTGCATCGGGATATGTACTTGGACACTGAACGGTGCTGAGAAGCATGGCCATCTTGATGGCCATGACCCTCTCTGCCAAAGGATCCTTCTTGATCTTGATCTTGATCTTGCGCACGGTGGGTGCCGCCTTGGCGGCCATGTCGCTCTTTGCCATGCCCTTGACCGTGGTATCATTCGCGGCGTGGTTGCTGGCGTCCTTCACAGAGCTATTCGTGGAGGTACTCTCGGAGGTCTTCTCGGATTTCTTCTCCGAAGGCTTGGTGGCATCATTCTGGGGTTTCTAACGCGAAGATCAGTCAGAATCAGTTCCTCAAGTCTGTCGTGTTGTTACAGCAGCGGAAGCGGTCATGGGTTCCTCACCGACGAAGTGGCCGTATGCGACTCTTTCAGAGGGCTGGGAGGCCCATAAAGCTCCTCCTCGCGTCGTCGCTCATCCTGTTCGATCTCTTCGGCGGTGAATGACAACCGGGGGACTTCACCGGTGTTGTTGTCAGGAGCTCCACGGCGGACATAGACGTCATCCTCTGGAACTTTGTTCCCTTGCTCCTGCGCAAAGCTCTATCAGGCATATAATCAGCATCGAAGAATTGGCCATCTGGGTCTTTGAGGTCATCATGATCAATGGAGAGTTAAGTCAGTGAGGCTCTGGGGGGATAAACTCACCTCCAAGCTATTCTGGAGGGCTTTGGCGTAGGCCAAGTCCTCGGCTACTGCGGGGTCTAGGTCCTCGTCCTCGTTGTTGGCTTTGTAAGGGTTGGCCTTATCGTTGGCTTTGTAAGGGTCGGCCATTTCGAGGTAGTGCTGATTCGTGGGAGGTTTATTTATCAAGGGCACGGGCAGGTGTGGGAAGCAGGTCAATGGTCTTGGCTGTGAAGGATCAATGGAATGGTAGCAGCAGGAATTCCCAAGGAGCAATCCAAGCCAGGCAGGAGAGATGGAGGCGCGTCGTGGAATAACAACGAGCATGGACTCAGTGGCGTGATTTGCTTTGTCGCGTTTGTCGTCGCAACTTGGTGCCCCGCACGTGAAGCTATGGAGAGCAAGAGGCAAACGGGTTATTCGGAGTCAAGACTGGGCCTAAGTACAGGAGTTTGCATATCGAGGCTCTATCCCTTAGTGGATATTCTCAGACGACACTGCGGCGGCAGGCTATGTAGGCAGATACTAAGAGTATAGTACTCAAAGGCAAAGCTGTTGCTGTCACGGCCAACGGAGGGATGAAGAATATGGAGGGTGCAGTATGCTGGCCAGAGGAGATCAACCGGTACTTCAAAGAATAAAGTACACTGTAGTTTAAGGACTCGACTCTAGAGCGTCTTTTAGGCATCTCCTGACACGTAGTAGAGGATGTGAAGCTGGGTAATGATAATCGTGCACAAAGAGATAATTCTGGAACAATAGAGGTGAGAGAGTTTATGCAAAAGAGATGGGTCTCTGTCTTGGAGTAGACCTAAGCCTGTTCTAAAACAGCATTTCCAGTGCTCAAAAGTCTCAAGCCAAAGGCTCGCGAATAGGAACACGGAAGCTCCAAAATAAACTTGTAGCACAGCATCAACAACTTGAGAAGAACAAAGGAAATGGATGCCGCAGCTGGTACAAGTGTTGTCAGCTCTATGCATGGCGGCTGGCACATGGGCTTTGGGCCTTCATTTCAACGTGTGTAGGAAGAACACAAGAGTACATGGTAATCGTCCCCACAAGTCAGCGGATCAAGGAACTGGGATAGTGGCTCATCAGCCAGGCCAGCACTCTTTTGTGTCCACTTGACCGATACCTGCCTAAGCTGATGGTCTTTCAGAAAGCCCGGCGATTCCTAATTCACATGTCCGGGCTCTCTTGACACAACCCAGCTACCTGTTCTGTTATGTCTGATTTTGGGACGGTACCACCGTTCTCGCTTCCATCTGCATTCCGGTCGAAATGGCTGGGATGGAGAACTGTAGATGGACGGTGGAAGCAGGCCAAGGGAAGCACGAGTGAGAGATCGACAAGAGAATGACTGAGGGTATCTTTAACATTAAAGGAAGCAAAAAGTGAGTCGGCATCCGGACCGTCTGAACGCCATACCATGCAAAGAAACAAAGGGCCATGTGTGATGTCGTGGAACAAGATCGGGGTCGCAAGGAATAATCAGAACTGCGCCCGCCGTTTCCTTCCAGTATACTTGGAGGTGGCCTTGACGATCTTGCCCTTACGCTCCATCTGCTCTTTTTTCTTGACGATCCAAGCCTTGCTGCCCTTCTTGATGTCGCCCTTGCCGTTCTTGCCGTGCTTCCTCGAGTCCTGGACATCCACGCCGTCCATGCCTTTGACAACGCCCGTGATGTCGCCGCTGGTGCCTCCCACCGTGAGTACCAGGTACAGCTTGACGTTCTTGGTCTCCGGGTCGTCCTCGAGGATACCCGCGCCGAAGCCAGCCTTGACCGCGGCCTGGGTGATCATGTGCTTCTGCTTGTCGTTCTTGGGGTAGAACTGGCACACGGCCTTGCCGCCCCTTTTCAGGCTGGCGTACAGCCCGTTGAAGAACCTCGAAAGCCTGCCCTCGGGGCTCGTATCGCTGCTCTCGGCGTTGCAAAGCCACTGGATGGCGCTAATGCTGATCGCCGCGTCGAACGTACCCGCGCGGAACGGCACACCTTGCCCCATGTCGGCGAGCAGCAGGTCGCCCTCGACGTCCCGCTGCAGGGCCACGTCCAGCATGGATGGTGAGACATCCATGCCGACCCAGACGTGTGGACCACCTTGCTCCTCGGGCTCCGAGGTCAGGATCTCGCCGGACAGGCCGCTGCCGCAGCCGATATCGAGGATGAAAGATGGTTCTTCGAGGTCGAGGAGCTCCAGGGCTCGGCGGGTCATGGAGGCTTGGATGTTTTGGATACGGCTGCTTGTCGTGTACTTGCGGGCCTCGGTGTCATTGTAGTGGACATCGGCCGCGCTGCAGAGAAGACCAGTGTCAGTGACTTCTGTCTGGTGGCAGCGAGGGGCAAGAGAGCACTCACAGTGTGTCCTCGGGCCGAGACATGGTGGGAAGATGATTGTATATGCGATTGGAGAGGGCTTCAGAGTATGGAGGGAGAGTTGTACGTTCCACAGAAGATGCTGCCGGCTTCAATGCTTCAAGAGCTCCAAGATACCGCGATCCTCCTCTGCGACGGCATCTCTCTGTCGTTGAAATTTCAGTGGGCTGTTTCGTTATCGCAATCGATAAGCTGTTATCGCCCGGCCGAGCGTTCTGGTGTCCGTTTCGGCCGTTAGATGTTTGCGGTCCGTCGTCATCGAAGCTCGGGCCACCTGACTCGGCAGGGAAGGGAGCAGTTGAGCTCGACGCGATTTGCCAGCCTGGAGATTGAGAACACGGTTGTAATGAGGCGAGTGGCCAACGTCACTCGACCTTCTTCCGGAAACAACAGACACAGTCACATTCAATGATTGTTCCCGCCAGACCTCCAAGATGTGGATTCTACCTCTAGTCGGCATACTCGGCTCCATCGTGGGCTTCTGTTTCCTGACGCTGGCCATCGGCAAGTCCCCACCCCAAAGCTGCGACACTGCTTGGAGCTCAAGCCCTGTGATGCTAACGTTGGACTGCCCCTGCAGCGTCGGGATTGTACTACCTTTCCGAGCTCGTCGAGGAACATACCGTCATATCAAAGCGACTTTTGACCCAACTAATCTACGCCATTATCGGGCTTCAACTGTTACTATGCCTCGTGGACAGGTTCCCCTTCTGGCTGACCTTGTTTGGGGTCGTCTCCCATGTTGTCTATCTGGGTAACATGCGGAGGTTCCCCTTCGTCACGCTGACGGACCCTTTATTCATTACCTCCTGCGGTATGAGCAATCAAACCGGCGATCCTCTGCAGTTTCTGGGCTGACTGGTGACCTGGCAGTTCTCGTCCTCATCAACCACTTTGTCTGGTACAAGCACTTCTCCGGCCTGCAGAAGAACGCCTACCAGAACATGGCCTCGTACTACGGAACACCCGACGACATGCCCACATTTACCGAGATTGCTTCTTACTTTGGAATCTGTGTCTGGCTTGTCCCCTTTGCGCTCTTCGTCAGCCTGAGCGCCAGCGACAATGTCCTACCCTTCGAGAACCCAGCTGCGGCAGCGAGTGGCGACGGCAGCAAGAGGAAGGCACAGGGTATGGCCAAGGCACTGGTAGATGGAGTACGCAATGGGTTGAGCCAGGTAGGGGGCTTAGCGGGGTGGAAGAAAACAGAAAAAGGGTTCTGACGCCCGGGAGTTATTGGGTCCTTGAGTGTATCCCAGCTGTGATACACTGGCTTGTCTGGCATCTAGCCACTGGCTTCGACAGCCTGCGAAATGGTGAGTACGGAAAGCTCTGGCATTCTTTTTTTTTTTGCTGTTGAACTCTGCTATGATGCTCAGCATTCATTGCTATGGTAGTGTTTGAAGAGCGCTTTGCTCAAAATGTTACGAAACCTGCGAAATGATTTCACTCGTTTCCACTCGTGCTCTTCTCGTATCGCGAAAAGTGGCAAGGAGGTTGGCTGACATCGAACCAGATACCCTTCACCAATACATCCACTGATCGTTCAAAGACTGTCCGCGTGTCCATTTCCCTCGAGTTCATTCCTGATGATCGAACTTCGGCCCCTAACGTCCATCCATGTACAAACAATACTCTGGCACGTTGGTCTCCTCGACGGACTCGATGTCAGACAGAAATGCCAAGTAGGCCGACAAAGCTCAAACCAAGCCTGTGGCGTAAATCCCTCTCCCGCCGGGCAATGCTGATCCGTATCCAGCCATGTGCAACTTGGCTATACTCGATGGCATGACACCCGCATCGTCAGTTTGCCATTGCATTACGCCTGGCATGCGACATGGCCATCGTTTCTTGATCACAGATTTCTGTAACAAGGCGCCTGGGATTATTTGTTTGACATCTCCCGGGGTCCAGATGCAGACAATCGTTGCGATGGCATCTCGACATCAGGCAGCCATGCGGGCTTGCCGCACCAGCCTTTCCTGTTCCTGAACGGACGATGGCGGGATTCTTGACCTCATGCATAATTGATTAGCAGGCACTGTGCTTATGATGCTCTTGGTCGGGGCGTCACCTAACCTTCTCCATTGCGGCGAAACAAGATAGGCAATGCCAGCTTTTCGGTGGATTGATCAGATGAAGACAGGTTTGAACGTCTAGCTTGGCCGAAAATTCTCAGATTTCAGAACATCGATGGCTTTAATCTACAAGGCCGCATCACACTTGGGTCTAGACTCCCACTGCTCTCTTCATAGCCTTCACAGGCAAACTATCGGACATGTGCGCCAGGTCGCACGAACACATGGCGAACAGCTCAACCCTGTGGCTACACGTAAATAGCTTCGGCCTTAGCAGCGTGGAGCTATAGCGAGCAAGACCAATGAAGTGGTGGTTCTGACACAAGCTTCTTCGGCCGCCTGCAGGATCTCTGCTACACTTCCCATGCTGGCGTCAGGAGTATCACAACGTTCAGTCTGGTAGGGCGACGGCGAAGACCCGCCTGGAACAGCGGAGGAGCTCTACTCCACCTACACCGCTCCTTGCGTTCTCGGCGAATCGGCTGTTCTACAAGGCCGACAGAGTTCACGCCCTCGCCAGTCTCGGTGAGACGTCGCCACTCACCAACCACACCTCAAAAAAGTGCTCGCAAAATAAGTTGCTGGCTTTCAGTCCGCTTGGCGTCTCGTCTCGAACGTGTGTACGGTTTCTCGGCAGGAGGGCCCTGGTCTACCTCCTGTTTTCTAGCTCGGCAACACACCGCAACGTAGGGCGGATGCTGTGCCTCGTTCTTCTGTTCATTCAAACATGACCGGTGTCTTTGAATTGCCTGCATACAATGAACCCGATCATCAACTCATTTGTCACACTGCCGAGCCTCACAAGCACTTGCACCCTGATTAGGAGATGACTGACCTATCAGCACCTTTCTCGAGAACGACCTGCATTCATTGGCAACCGTCTCCGCGGTCCAGACCTCGGAATACTTGCGAATGCGACTTTCAGCGAGCTCCCTTTGGCGATGTCACCACCAAATGCAACGCAGAAGGCTGCATGGCGTACGGCAACGATCGAGGCGACTTGACGTCACCAGGGTATTTCATTTAAGTAACTCTGCAGACTTCAATGCCGCGTCCTTTCGCACGCTATGCCCAGGCGGCCTCATCGCGTCTGCTCCATCGAAGCCGTTTACATACACCAATCATGCAGAATAAGGAGATCATGCACCCTGCTTGTATGCAAGAGGAGCGCAAGCCCCATACCTCCACTCCTGTCTGTGTTACAACGCTTCTATCTGCGCCGCAGTTTTCTACCCAGCCGGCAAGTCTAGACAATGATCTTGGTAACATGGCTCGAACTCTAGACGAAGGGCTCATTGCGACCATCTGCATGACATGCAGGCTCCCACAGAGCCTGCGAGAAACATGCTTCAGCTGTCAGCTGTCACGCCCGAGATAATCTGGACTCTTGGCGAGGTGTAATGTCGTCAACTCGACACGCCATCTGTTCCACGCCATTTCCGGCTGACTTGCACCAGCGGCAGCGTGGCCAGTCAAATTTAATGACGAGCAGCGAATGTCCCGGCCTCGTGCTTTGTGCCCAACGACATTAGTAGTATGGTATTGTCCGCTTTCTCTGTTAATTTGCCCTGAGCCATGTCCTGGTCCGCGTTCAAGATCACTCCAGGCCAAGAAGAAAATTGGTCTGCAATTTGGGCCAGATTGAGCCTTCTGCGGGAGGATTTCCGTGAGGTGACCAGTCTTTCACAACAAGGGTCTAGTTGACCTTCGAAGAAGCTTCTAGTTCAGGTGCCCGCGACAAAAGGATCTATCCTGTCCTCAATTTGGGGTCGGAATATTTTACGACATGGTTTGGGGGGTTGCAGGATCTCGTGCAACTGGACATCAGAAGGAAAACCAATTGGCCCGTAAACTCGCGGCGCAGGAGCCTGATAGCATCGGCCACGACACCGTGGAGGTCCAATCGGCACTGGCAACCAATGTTGAAGCAAACAGGCTGCATGTTGTGGGGTCATCTTGCAGGAATCGGATCTCCTTCAACTTGTTTGGGCAAATTGCCAGCGCGGTATCTGCTGCATCTCGCCATGCCATCTGTTCTCATGGAACACAGTCCTATCACATCTAGCTGATTGGAACACACCGGCTTCGGACCGTGCAATTCCGACCAATGAACGCCGTCCACCAATGGCTTGTCCTCCATGAAAAGATACGGGACTGTCGAGGGCTCAAGATTGTACGAGCATCATGGAGCCCTGTGATGGCGTTTGATCCTCGAAGAGCGGCGCTCCTGTGTTTCACCGAGCTGACGGTCGCGTACCGAGTCGGTCGATTGCTGCTCTCGCATGATGAGCGACGTTGGTGATGGGCTGTGGGATGATTCTGGCAAACAAGAAAAAAAACATCTGATTGTTCTATGCTTGCTTAAGCGAGAGGACCTGCGGAATGGTATCCGAGTGTCACCAGACAGTCATGCAAGTCAGCTTTACGCCGTGGTATGCATCGCCCTTGTGTCAGCTTCATGCATGGTCTGTGTTAAAAGGCGACGCAGACGGGGCTTGAAGGTGGACTTGTCTCTGATGTTCGGACATGCTGGAAAGCAACTGATCGAATAAATCGAGATACGAACTGTCAACATTGGTGGTACATTTAAGAGAAGCTTTTCCCCCAGCAGAAGACAACCCCCCACTCTCTGGGTAATCTACATGCAGTCATTCCAAAACTTGCCCAACAACACGACCGAGCTCATGTTACATGCCTGATCGTTTGGCCAACCGCGATTACATCGCTTCCCTCTCGCCGAGCCCGAGCCTGCAGACAAACAACTTAATTTTTCAAGAAGAGCACATTGGCCCGGCCCCCAACTTAATTGAAACCTCCCTCGTTGTACAAAACCATGCATACAAGGCTGCGCGAATCTCCGTACGACGGTGTTATCGAAGGATGGCTCAACGGACCCCGGCCCCCTTTTTTTCTCCTCCCGCCGTCGCGCCTGTGCTACTCGGAGTGGCGGGCCTGTGCTTCGGATGGGACACGTCCTTTTGTCTCGAGTACGGCGGTGCGTCGAAACCGTGCCAAGGCCCCGTCCCGGGAGGCTCATGGAGCCAGCGAATCATCGGGTCCGGGCAGGGCTCGGGCCGGGAGGGGATCCCGTTGGCCCCCTGCCCAGCTTGGCCTTGACCGTAGCCCGGTGTGAAAGGCTTGGGAAATTTGGAAGAGGCCGGGGTGCTGACTTTCTCGGCGGTCTGGCTGTTCGGTTGGAGGCACATTGCGGAGTGTTTTGAACCGCTGATTTCACATTGACAGAAGCAGTACGATGATAGAACAAGCAGTGCTGGGCTTGAAAATTGGGTCCTCATATGCACTGCTGTGCGTTGGAGAAGGCGGCGGTATTGGTATATCTTGCCATTCTCGAAGACGCCGAACTAAACAAGAGAAGGTAGCTCTTTATACTCGCAAGAGCAGTGGTCGACCAGGGTGGACTTCGAACGACATGGCTAGCACAGTTCACGATGTCAGACCGTTGCTGCCAGCACGGAGCGCGTCTGAGACCGGTCTTGAGAGATGTTGAAGCACACGGGATGACACATGTCCACACAACCTGACAGCTGCCGTGTATCGAAGTGCGCGATATGTACTCCGCCGTCCACATTCCTCGCCGAAGTATCTCCAAACAAACTCGACCACCGCTGTACAACAGCAGCACCAAGATGCCGAACCATCACCACCACCAGACTTGTCGATCGCTCCTCATCTCCGCCAAGCTTTCAGCCGCGTACATTAGGAAACCCCGCAACTGGTCACATGGAGTAACTGACGTCGACGCGCGACTCACACATCATTGATGTCGCAGAGTCGCGATACTGCAAGGGACAACCGAGGCCTATCACTGGCATGGTCTCAACGAAAGCACCCAAATGACCAGGATTGCCCCAAGGACAGAAGTCAACCAATAGGTACATACTACACGAAAAATCAAGACGTAAACCTCGGAATTGAGAACCAACATGCCTTATTGGCTGCACGTGCCAACCACGTTGTTCCTCCAAAAGATATACTGCGATCCACAAGTGGGCGGTTACGGGGATGCCAGGATCGATGATTAGACAAAGCCTGCCGGCCACCTCTTGAGAGGCGAGCTACCTCGTCCTGTCTGCTAGGGACACGTCGCGGAGACGACCACCAGCATCCGAGACCGCGTGAGGATCGGCCCGGCGCTTACCGGCAACACCCCAAGGCATGGCCGATATGCTCGCGTTCAACAGGCCGTCGGACTTTGGCCGAAGGGGACACAGAAGGCGATAGAATGTTGAATGTTGGTCAAGACCATGCCCCGTCGGGCGGGTATCACGCACGTGGTGTATGGAGGCAGCGGGTATCCGCGTCGCATCATTTGTACCTCGCGAGGTGGAGCTTCAATTGAGCAAATACCCCCGCGTGTAGCAACGCACCGAGGAACGAGGAATACGTGCGATTTGAGCAGACTGATAAAGAGGCGGGCGACTTATCTCCGGATATTCGCACCGGTAGAAACGGATGGTACACCGGTACATCACTCGCGCCACAGCTGCAGCTACAACACTCACACGCCTAATTCACACGCCTAATTTGCAGTAGATGTATAGGTGCTGGGTATGTAAATTGGGCGTGTGGGAACTAGGCGTATGGGTGTTAGGCGTATGAATGAGGCGTGGGTGTTGTTTCAGTTAGTGCTGGCGATGAACCGGTGTACCATCCATTTCTACCGCCGCGAATATCCGTTCTCATCTCCGGACTCCCGAACGCACCCGCAGGAAGATCGGCCCGTCAGGCACTGAGAAAGCCGTCGCCTCCCCGGGCCGCATGTCGCCGAACACCCACAGTATCGGACAGACGAGCCATGCGTCGCTGGTGCCACCAAGTACCACTTTACATGTCACTCGAGAGGGGACGACCGTGTTTTTTTTTTTTACCGAGGCACCGTGCAAGTTACGGAATGAATGTTTGTACACAATACAATTGTCTTCCTATGTCCTCAACTTTAAAAACAAGATATTTACACTGAAAAGACGTTTCCTCGTCCCGGATTCCACGCTATGCAAGACCCAAATCGTACACAGAAACATATGAGCGACCACGCGCTTCCACCTCATCCACCTATGATGCAATAACGACACAGAACGAGCCGCTTACAGCTGCCTGGCGGCGGCGCGCCTGCGCTTGCAGGAGGAGCCGGAGCCCGAGGCGCCAGTGGCGGCGGGCGCGCTGGCGCTGGAGCTGCCGGTCGAGGAGCCGGAGCCGGAGCCGGAGCTGGCGTTGTTGGAGGTGGAGGCGCCCGTGGAGTCGGCGAGGATGGCCTTGGCGGCGTGCTCGGCGGCGACCATGACGATGGCCTGGGTGTTACCCGTGGGCAGGTCGGGGTGCATGGAGGCGTCGACGACGTAGATGTTGTCGGTGCCCCAGACCTTGGTGTTGGAGTCGACGACGGACTTGCCGTCGTTGGAGGCGCCCATGCGGGCGGTGCCGACAAAGTGGGAGCCCGTGGTCATGTTGTCCTCGGCGATGAGGGCCTCGGCGGTCGAGTTGAGCGTGAAGGGGGAGTCGGCGGTGTTGACCATCTCGATGAGCTGCTTCATGAAGTTGGTGATGGCGCTCTTGTCGCCCGTCGACGTGAGGTAGGGCTGCGTGGTGATCTCGGTCGAGCCCGACGAGGTGATTCCCAGGACGCCGGTGGAGGTGATGCCGTGCGTCAGGTAGACCTTGACCTTGATGGTGTTGGCCGAGGGGGCGTTGATGGTGCCCTGGACGTAGTAGGTCGCGCCGTCGTCGGACTCGACGGTGCTCCAGATGTTGATGCGCTGGCCGGCCTGGGCGAGCAGACCCGCGGACTTGGTGTTGAAGTCGGAGATGACCGTGGTGTTGGGGGCGGTGAAGGCGGTGCTGGGCAGGGCGGACAGGCCGCCCTTGACGTTCAGGCTGACGGTGAAGATGGGGTGGTCCTGCAGGTTCTCGCCGACGGGGAGCTCGATCCAGTCAGCCTCCTCGGGCAGGGTGACCTTGACGGAGCCGCTCTTGACGGTCTGGATCTGCGCCTTGGGGCCGATGCCAGAGTTGATGAGCATGCGGGGGGTGGACAGGGCACCACCGGCCAGGACGACCTTGCCGCTGGAGGTGAGGTTGATGATCTGGCGGTTGCCGTTAGACAGCTCAACCTCGACACCAGTGGCGGCGGAGCCCTCGCGGATGACACGGACGAGCTTGGTGTTCAGGGACAGCTTGAAGTTGTTCTTGGCCTGGGCGAGGGGCAGGTATGAGCGGATGGGGCCGCCACGGAGACCGTCCTGAATCAACCAGGGAGGGTGCGAGAAGACCTTCTGCTTGTCGTCGGGGTTCTCAAGAGCGTTGGTGTGCGACCAGCCCTGCTTCTCAAGGAAGCCGGACATGACAGTGAAGGCGTCCTGGTCGACACCGGTGCCGTTCTCGAGGATGTAACCCGGGCTGCGCTCGTAGAAAGCATCGGCGGAAGAGGACACGTCAGACCACTTCCAGCCCGTGGGCCACTTGTCGTCAAAGTCATGTGCCGCAGGCTTAACGAACATCAGAGCGTTGACCATGGTGGAACCACCGAGGAGGCAGCCGGCCATGGAAGCGGTGTCGAGGCAGTACTCGGAAGTCTCAGTGGCCGAGCTGAGGTAGTAGGCCATGGCGGGAACATCGTACTGGGTGATGGTGTCGTTGTAAGAGACGGTAGCATCACCACCAGTCGAGTAGGTGGAGGCACCACCACGCTCAAGGAGGAGGACAGAGGCACCGGACTCAACGAGACGCTCAGCGACGACCAGACCAGCCGCGCCGCCGCCGGCCACGATGTAGTCGTAGGTGGAGTTGCTGGTGGTGGTGGTGACGTTCTGAGCGCTGCCACCAGTGGTGGAGTTGCTCGCGCCGCCAGTTGACGAACCGCTCTCGGTCTTGGAGGCCAGGGCAGCCCAGGTCTCGTAGTCGGCAGACTTGGCGTCAGCCAGGCTGTGGCTGTACTCACCGAACGCAGCACCGTGGTAGTTGAGGGTCGCGGAGGCGTCGCTGGTGTCGGTCAGGGCAGTCTTTGACAGGGCATATCCGAAGACGTCGGCCTCCTCGTTGACGGTGAAAGAGGCAGTGTCGTTTGTGATACAACCCTTGCAAAGGAAGGTGTATTGCCAGCCGGTGGAGTTCACGGCAGTACCCGTGGAGATCTCGTACATGCCCAT
This sequence comes from Diaporthe citrichinensis, assembly GCA_014872995.1. NCBI lineage: Eukaryota > Fungi > Ascomycota > Sordariomycetes > Diaporthales > Diaporthaceae > Diaporthe > Diaporthe citrichinensis. The sequence continues at coordinate 465,738 of JADAZR010000030.1, forward strand.
CGAGTCGTCGGTGACCGGGCTGGGGTTGGTGTAGCCAGTGGCCTTGCGCAGAGAGCCGACCATCTTGTCGCCGTCGGCCCACGCGCAGACGAGCAGGGAGTTGGCCATGGGACCACCCAGAGAGACGGCAGCGTAACCGTCGACGGTGTTGGACTGCAGGATACCGATGAAGTCACCGCCCGCCTCAGGGTTCTCGGGGAGAGCCAGACCGAAACCCCAGCCAGTCTTCTCGTAGTACGAGAACTTGATGCCGGAGCTGGCATCGGTGTATGTGGTGGATTGCTGACCCAGGACGCCAGCGGCCATGGCGGCCGTGGCCAGGAGTGATCGAGGAACCATTTTGCTATGTGTTTCTGTGAATGCTGGGATCCTAACTTTCAAGTAATTGATTCCTGCTTTGTTTTTCTCGATTCCAAGGCTTCAAGCTTCTCGGATATCGCTTGGATGAACGGGTTGGGGAAGGAAGGAAGGGTTTGAAGGAATGAATGTGGCACTGCCACTGGAAAGAATGTCTTCGAAGGAAAGAATGACTTCGAGGGAAAAGAACGTGGTGGTTCAACCAAGCAAAAGGAGCCTGAGAAGAAGAATGAGAAGATGGGACAGGAAAGAGAGTCTTGGCAGCTGGTCGAGGACGGCTTCTCTTGCCTTTATCCTTCTTCCATCAGGCCCCTTATCCGAGCAGTCGGGCCCGGCTCCCGGCACTTGACGGGGGAGAAGGAGGAGGGTCCTAGCAACAAAGCAATCGTCGGCATTCTGCGATGGGTCATGATGGCCCACTATGCCAGCCCTTCATCACAAACGATGGCGGCTGTTTTTTTGCGACGAGAGACCCTTGACCATGAGGCTCCGGTCGTCAAGGCCAACTTCAGGTCCTTGCCCTCGAGGATAGCCCCGATGGGTGGAGGGATCTTCGAAGGGAAAACAAACACGGCTCCCCTCCCTGGGCCAATGGGGTGTTGTAGATTGGGGGGAGGGTGACCAAATGCGGCAAGAGGAGGCTGAGGATGATCCACAAGGGATCTAGGCCTAGTTTTCTTGGGTACGCAATTAGCCTGCCCTGACCAGAGAGCGCACCACATCTGAGAGCCCTGGGCAGCGGGCACGCACCGCGCTGGAAGAGCCGAAGCTGATTTTGAAGGCGCCGAGGGAGCCCCGCCAACTTATGGGTCTCGCGAGCCCCTGGAAACAACGTGCCAACATGACTCGTCGGCCAGGCTCCGAATAGTAATCGCGCCACCGTCAATTGGCCGTGTGGCGCTTGGGGAACCCACTGCAGCGCCCATGTGGACGCAGCGCCTCGTCGCGTTTAAATTGAGCACTGGTCTTTTGTTTCAGGCGACTCCCACTGGGGCCCCCCCTTTCCGCCTATTGGCAACGCCGCCCCCAAGCCCACCCCGGATGAACATTCTCGCTCGCATGAACCGTTTCGAAACTTCCTCGAGAGAGTGGAGCGTCGAAAAACATCGACCAAATCGAAAGGCCGCCAGCGAGGACGAAAAGGGGCAAGGGGCCGGAAGGCGTTTCCTCTTGAGCAGGCGAGCTGGGTTCGTCCCCTTGATTGCTTGTTTGTCCAAATTGGACAGACGTCAGCATCTCCGAGATGCCCCCATCGTCCTAGTAGCCGATGGACAAATTCTGCCATTCCGATCCGACACTATCATAATGTCCCCATCGTGATTCGCTTCGTGCTCGGACGGGGGTGGTTGGACTGGATCACCACTGTCAAGTCTGGAAGCGGAGGGCACTCCTGTCGATCAGCCGCAACCTTGCTGTTGATGATCGCTTAAATCAAGATTGGGAAGTTTTAGCCTCGGTCGACCATCAAGACTCGGTGCTTGCCGGATCGCCTGTTTTTCTTTCTCTGGGCCAAACCCGAGGTCATGGTCCTTCAGGGGTGAGGCTTACGTATGTCCATGGAGATATGTGGCAAGAATTGCCTTGGTAAACGCACCTTTGGAGCCTTTGGAAGCATGCCAAACCGTCCTAGTCGGTGCTGACCCTGTAGGTGCGTCGGTTCCGAATCCGCGGGCCAAGTGCACCCCTTAGGAGGTGCTATTAATTTCAGGCAGCTCCCCTCACTTACCGTTCCGAGGTCAAGTCATCATGCCACTACCCCTCGTCATCCGCCGTAAGGCAGCTTGTTCAAATTGACGTCTCACCCATTAGCAAGCCTCAAAAGGCGCCCGACTGTGCAGGCAGACGCTTCGAAGAGCTCACCCCGTAGACCATTGGAGTGCCGAAGCCCAATGATCACCTCGCTGCCCCCCGCATGCTTTGGGTCTCTAGCTGCATCCGGCAACACTCGCCGGCAGCATCGGCTGAATTCTGTAGTTTCATTTGGCGCCGACGTGCGTAGGATCAATTGGCAGGACCAGTACAGAGGCATCCTGACCCAAGTGACTCTCAAAATGAGGGGAACAAAACATAAGAGGACATACAATTCGAAGACAGTCTAAGCTTCCTACCCGAATAATTTTGCTGGATCACAAGCAAGAAATCTTTCACAATGCAGGCATTTAAGACGTCCCTCCCCAATGGTGCAACTCTATCGGGCCACCGCTACAGTCCAGAGACGTCGAGTCCGGCCTACGCAGCCTTGACCGACAGCAGACGGCCTTTATTTGTGGCCATCCACGGGGGTACCTACAGCTCAACCTATTTTGACGCCGATACCAAACATACTGCCGTTCTATGCAGCAAGGGCCTCGGCGTGCCGGTAGTCGCCATCGACCGCCCTCTGTACCAGGAGACATCCTCATTCTACCCCCTCCCGGAGGGCAAGACCTACCACGAGGGATTGGCTGTCCACCTCCACAAGCACATCCTGCCCACCATCTGGAAGGAGTATGGCCAGGGCTGCGGGAGCATGGTGCTCGACTGCCACAGCCTGGCGGTGCCCAGCGCGGTCACATTGGCGGGGTGGCATGCCCAGGAGCGGGCCCGGGGAGACACCCCGGCGTACCCCCTCTCCAGCCTGATCCTATCCGGGTTCGGCAGCCGGAACACGTCCACCATCGTCGAGCAGAGAAAAGATGCCCCGGAGTACATCGAAATGGCCCCCGAAGTTAAGGACAATCAAATGTTCGAAGAGGGGACCGTGGATCCGGCCATCTACAAGCAGTCCGAGAGGCTGAACAACCGCATGCCATACGCCGAGCTGGGCGACTACGAGGCGGTCTGGGGTGGAGACAAGTGGAGGGCCCTCTGCGGCGCGGTCGAGGTCCCGGTCATGATCGGGATTGCGGAGAGGGATGCGCTGTGGTCGGGCACGGAGGAGCACGTCAGGGAGTTTGCGGGTGGGTTCAGCAGCAGCGAGAGGGTCGACGCGAGCTTGGTCAAGGGCGCGCCGCATTGCATCGAGTTGAGCTACTGGGCGCAGGGCTGGTATGCGAGGTGTTTCGGCTGGGCCCTAGAGTGTGCTGCTGCACATGCTGCGAAGGAGCTCACCACCTAAGGAGTATGATGATGTGACCATGATTACGAATAGTACTGCGATTTGTGTGACTTACGTGAATCTACGGGAGATCTCCTTTCTCAGGTATCATTCATTAGAGTGATGTTGCTAATATGCTCGAGAACTCATGAAATGTCCCTCGAGATTCAGGACAGCTGGCATGAATACCTAGGTAGCTATTACTGCATGAACGTCTTGATGCCAGAAGACCATTGTCTTCCGGAAGGGTGCTGTGGTTCCGCCCACAAGACAGACAATAGCAGTTGCCATATTTTCCATCCAGTTGGCTAGAGATCGACCCATGGACTGATATTACACCAAAGTGTTCTCACGCGGCTTTCACCCATGGAGTAAGTAGCCTTTGTTAGACAAAAGCCTTACTAAGTGGCAGGCGGCCCAGCTCCTTTGTCCTCGCACGTGGTTGGGTCTTTTCGGACTCGGGTACAATGCCTCTGTATGACTCTTGTTAGATTTGACGAGGCCGGTATGGTCGACGGGATTTCTGTGTATTTATTGCTCTCCACTGCACCGAACCAGTTCTGTGGAACGACCTTTCGCGCCCGGACCGTTCACTCAACATTACAGCACCCCTCCTGCACGTCATAAACCACGATCGACAGACCTCAAGCTCAGATTTCCCCAAGTTTCACCAGATCAAAATGATTCCAACCGTTTTCGAACACTTGCTGAGTTGCCGTACCTGCAACAATGCCATTCTCGTCGAGGACCCATATGCCACCCGTTCAAGCGCAGCAACAGCGACTGGTGATACAGTGGGACTAGTCATTCGACATGGAACAACAGAAAGCGCTGGCAGTGTCTCGGGGCTCAAAGTCTTCCCGTTCGCAGCCACCGACCCGCCGCCGCAGTGGGGTGCTCAAGCTCGAGAGTCAAGCACCGTCTCCCGGCAGGTCATTTACATGGAGGACTGCGCCACACCGGCATGTCGTCGTCAGATTTCCCGGGACTGGGGTTTGAAATGGTTAGACTTCGAGCAACATTTCGAGACCGTCGCCGCGTGGTCGAGCAGTAAGGTAGTGGGCGAATGTCCGTGCAAGTGCCATCACTGGGACGGTGGTGGAGACGACTCGGAGTGCATCTCGATCGATACGACGCTCGCCCTTGTGGGCCAACAAAGCGACCGTTACAACAAGCCCAAAGTTCCGGAAACTGATCGTAGCACTTGTCATCCTACTGACTTGCCAAGCGAGTTGCGTGGACGAACCCGGAGCGAGGAAATCCCGCAGACCGACCTTGACATTCTTTCTTGGCGAGAGCAGTGTCGGAGAGACAGTCAGTAAGCTGGACCGTTGAAGGTTCTTTTTCTGCTTATTAATTTCCACCGGGAAACTCGTGGCCGGAACATGTAATACTGGTTATGGGCGGCACAGTCTTTTAAGCCCTTGCTGCGTGAATACTTGGTACCTGAAAAGGTATTCCAGGAGGCACTCACTCAACACGTGCAGGGCATTTTAATAAATTTCGTTTGTTTCAATCATAATCATCTTGAGTCGTGTATGTACTGTCTAGGGGCCTAGATCAATCTATCACCTCTGCTGGAATAAAGTCTGATCATGGGCTCGTCACCTGTTTACGGCGCCTTGTACCATCCACTCCCCGTTGCCTGGGTCTTTGCAGGTCCCACATATCTAGTGACATAGTCCTGCCACTGCTTCGTAGCGTCGCTACCGGAAGCATCCGGGAAATTGACATCACAGCCCAAAGCTTTATAGCCAGGTGCAATCAACCCCGATAAAGCATTCACCACCGTCTGGAGCAAGATTACCGAATTATACAGCTCGGAAGGGAAATTCGCGTAGACAGCATTGTAAAGGAAGCACGAGAGCCCCTGGACGTTGTTGGGCAGGTCGAGCGGGCCCACGACCCAGCTCTGGTCCGCGCCGGCGCCGCCCAGGGCCGGCTGCGCGTACAGGTAGACGTCGAGGATGCCGCCCACCACCTCGACGACGGTCATGGGCGTCGCGCGGCGGTACCACCCGACCTCGGGGATGCGCTCGGGGACGTGCGTGTAGGTGAGCTCCGGGTCGTCCCACGCGCCCTCGCGGCTGGGCTTGGCGCCGTAGAAGGAGGTGACGGACGCCTCGTTGGCGACGCCGCCGGCGCCGATGGTCCCGTTGGAGAAAAAGCCAGGGATAAAGTAGTAGGCGCCCATGACGACGGCGGCGCTGGGGAGGTTGAAGTAGAACTGGCTGTTGGCGGCCTTGGACGCGGCGTAGCGGTTCTTGAAGTGCTCCTGGATGGTGGCCACGCTGTAGGTGCCGTTGCCCCTTGCGAGGGCTTGTTGGTGCAGCTGCTTGAAGAGCTCGGGCTGGAACGTGATGTTGTCGCCGTCTAGGTAGAAGTCGTTGCGGGTGGCGGAAGCGTCTCCTTCGTTGAATTTGCCTTTTTGTTGGGGTCAGTATGGGGTCTCTTGCAAACTCGATAGGTGTGATTGTCTTACCATGTCCTGAAATCCCCGAAGGCGTGCCGAAGATGCCGTTCAGAGCGCCATTCAGCAGGCCGACACGGCTGTCTGGCCCACCAATACTCATTTTTTGTGAGAGGATATCGCCGCCATCGAGGGCACCGCCGGTCGCCAGCAGAGTGGACAGGTCGGCACCCATATTAAATACTCTCGCAGTAGCAGCATTGATTTGTCCAATGGTGGCGATGCCAGTACGGGGAATGTATCCATGATTCGCGAGAGTATTTAATCCGGGGCAAGGACCTCGCTGGTCGTTACGGCCAGGTGCTTGAAATGGGTGATCGGCTGAATTCAAGTTAGTACAAACCAAATCGAGACGATTAAACAGAATAAGAAGGTGTGACATACCCTCAGGAAATCTTTTCAAGCCGTTGACTGACTCAGAGGTAGGGATGAGGCCAAGAACGTTGTCAAGAATCGCTTCAACCGTACCACCAAGCAAGGTCACGACACCATTTAGCAGGCCAGTACCCAGCTGACGGGTCTCGTGATGCTGTGACTGTTCAGGGACTCGGCGGCCGAGTTCTTCCATTCGTCGGTTGATTTCCTGGCGGGCCTCTGGGTGGTTGAGCAAATTACCCATCCCTTCAGGAGTCATCCAGGGGAAAGCTAATGCAATCGGCGCCCACAGGGCGGCGTAGAGAAGAAAGAAATGCATCGTCAAGAATTTAGATATAACTAATAGAAACACACTTGCTGGACCAGAACCACCGAACTTCTGGAGACACTCGTACTGATTCTAATCATGCCGACATGGTGAGTGAACCGCATGCCCGTACTTATAAAGCTCTTGCGGATATGTTGTTGTCGCCACAACGTCATAGTGTACTAACAAGGCCGTATCGGTCGATCACGATGGAGATTTCAGCCGCAAACAATTGTCCCAGCCAGGCAGCCAGGTATCGCTCTCCTTTGTGTAATTAGAATGTGCTCCGTAACACTTGCTCTGCCATTGGCTCCCTGTCATTCGGAAGGTCTCCTTCCCGCCAGTAGTCTCTGCGGCCCGCAGGAGATCAACCTGACAAAGGCTAGGGCGGCTCTCGGTGGCGCATGGGATCTGCATCCCTCATCTGAGACGGGCTCTACATCTGCGTGGCGTACAGGCACAAAATTGACTGTACAAGTATGTTGATTCTCATTCAATACTGCCTAGCTAAAAAGAAGCTTTCGCCGAAGAGGGGCGCTTGAAATGCAGCGTGCGGCCAGCCGAAGCTGATTGGTAAGGGCCCTGCTTTGCTGGCGTAGCGTACGTGCAGCCACGCCCTCACGTCATTCACAGTGTATACATGTTTGTTTTTGTCTTGGAATGTAGTGGATTCACCTCAATTAACGCGGAATCTTCATTTCATTCTGTCACCCTCAGTTTGCTCACAGTAATTACACTCTGAGAGTAAATTTTTAATAAGATACAAGCTATTCATTGAGGTTTTTCCTTTTCTCCTTTTATTTAGAAATAAGCATTTGTGTAGTATGAATTTGAATAGAGACTTGATAAAGGGATATTCCACGTAGTTACTCTCTCCGAGGACCCCTTTCACGCGCAATATGAGGTTGGTCTGTTACTAGTACGCACTTTAACTTACTCCCTGCTTATAGCAAAGGGCACATGTTGGGGTTCGCCGATCATACTTTCAGCCAAATAGTTTCACTTGCGTACGCTGTAGCCATAATGGCTTAGAGGCAGAGGAAGTGATGAGCTGGCACGAGTAACACGGTGGCCGATCAGGACATTGATAGCCTGCTTGCGGCTGAGTTCCGAAACTGGCTGCATGTTTCTTTTGCTAAAAGAATCAGCATGTTGGACTTTATGGATCCGAGGACCACCATTAACGCTTTAGCCCAGGGGATTGTTGAGGAGGCCGTTGGGTCATGAGGCGAAGAATTCAGGGAGGGTTGGTATCAAAGGGAAGATTGGGTGCCAAATAGTTCTGCCGCTTATAAGAGACGATTTCTCAGATAAGCAAGTCTGTGATCAGGATTCAGGTCCATAAACGTTGCAACTTGTTCAAACTACTGGCAAAACAAATTAACAACGGACATATGTTCATTCTGCAAGTTTGGTAGGCTGTGCATATCCTCAAACAACCCCACCCCACTGATGCACTTCGTCGCGCATACTGTATTAGGGATCAAACTCGCCCGATACCCCACTTACGCCACTTTTGACGGGCTACATGTACTGAAGGGACATGTTCCTAGTGGTTCGAAGCAGAATCCTAGTATCAGACCTCGTTGAATCGACCTAACTGGGCCGAACTCGCTTCGGATCTACGTTTTCCCAATCGCCGACGTCTCAACTTACAGAGCTGCCGTCTTTGACATCCGACCTACCGCCAGGCGGCAATAAACACGGATCGAAAAATTGAGTCAGAACCGGGGTCCACTTGTGCCTGGCATTTGATCATTTGTTCACTGCCTGGTCTTCACGTCAAGCTATTTTAGCGGTCTATATATCCCACGGCTAGCTCTATTCTGTGTGCTCGAAAATAGGTTGTGAGCATTGTAGCGCCCAGGACGCCATCCATCTTGTTACTCCCCCAAAGAAAGACTCCTGGCGATTGATATCTAAATCTACACAATGAGCCCGCATATGCTGGAGCCTGAGGTCGTAGCCCCGCTCCCTCCGAAGAAAGACATCCTACTCAATGTGCGTACCGGCAAGGTTCGGCCATTTGGCGGTGGCAAGCTCCGGTCCGCTATCAACAAGCGTTCACGACAAGGCAGAGTGCGGGTGACAGAACTTGGACTGGTTGGCGACGAGCAGCAGTATGTCCTGCATGGCGGGGTGGACAAGGCGCTTCACGTGTACTGCGAGAGCAATTACGCGAAGTGGAACGATCTGATTCCAGATCGAACTCAACAATTCACCGTCGGAGGATTCGGTGAGAACCTGTCGTTCAGTGGCGTGAACGAGGGGAACGTCTGCATTGGCGACAAGTTTCGGCTCGGCGCTGAGGTCATCGTGCAAGTCAGCGAGCCGAGGCAGCCATGCTACAAGCTGAACCATCGATTTGAGTACAAGAAGATGTCGAGGCTAGTGCAAGACACAGGGATGGCAGGCTGGTACTTCCGTGTCCTGAAGCCCGGGCTCGTCCAGGAAGGCGATGAGCTTGTCTTTGTTGAGCGCTCGTACCCGCAATGGTCGCTGAACCGCGTCCAGGATTTCTTGTATCGCGAGGTCGACAATATGGAGGTCAACGCAGAACTGGGTCACATGCCGGAGCTAGGCGGCGAGATTTCAAAGCTCTTCAGAATGCGGGTGGAGAAGGGCGTCGAAGATATGAGCAATCGTCTGGATGGTATCCCCGGAAAGAACCGAATTCATCTTGCTTGGCGGCGCTACAGAGTTACTGAGAAGGAAATGCTCACACCGAGGATCGCAAGACTAAGCTTCAAGCTTGAGGACGCAGAAACCGGCATGAGTGACGAGGAGTCCCACCTGGGGAAGTTCCCGCATGTTCGAGTCAAGTTCGGTCCGGATGGCAAATTCTCCAGGGCATATTCTGTCGTGGCTGGAGATATGAGATCATTCGAACTAGGAATCGCCAGGGATGATCACTCTAGGGGCGGCTCCACATATCTACATGATTTGCTGAAGGTCGGAGATGTTATTCAGGCCAGCAAAGGCCATGAGGCGCCACACGCAGACCAGAAGAAAGATAATGGTAAGCATACACGACATATATTTATCATCGGAGGCATCGGAGTTACCGCCTTCTTGCCTGAGATCCGAAGACTATGGCTAGCGGGCGAAGACATCGAGGTACACTACGCCGTCCGCAGTCGGCAAGATATCGTGTACAAAAGCTGTCTCCCTCCCGAGAGCGAACGAACTTTCGTTTACGTTAAGAGCGAGGGGAACAGGCTCAGTATTCGGAACATCGTACCAAGCCTAGGGAACCACGACAGATTGGAGACTTTCATTTACACTTGCGGCCCGACATCTTTGATGAACGAATGCCGTGAGTTGACAAATGAGCTCCAGTATCCAATGTCCCAGCTACACTTTGAAGAGTTTGGCGGGGCAACTACTGGTACCGGTGACCCTTTTGAAGCCGAGATCAGAGCCACAGGACAGATATTGCAAGTTCCAGGTGGAAAATCCTTGCTGGACGTGCTAAACAATGCAGGGTTCGACATCGAGTCATCTTGTATGGTGGGTAACTGCGGGAGTTGCATGGTCGAGTACTGTCAAGGTGAAGTTTTACACCAAGGGCTCGCCCTGGATAACGATCAGAAGAAAAGCACATTGCTGAGTTGCGTCAGCCGAGGGAGGGGAAGGATCGTCATTGATTGCTGAGTCTTCTAGTTTGATACAAGCAGGGGCATGGTGTAAATGATAAAATTTGTGCAGCATAGCCCATGTTAGCTCGAATATTAAACAAACTGCCCGCTACTAGGGACTTTTTTCATCATTGTGCTGGCCCAATTTTGCTCCCTCTGCATCGTGATCTGTTTACCATTTCCAAAACATCACATTCTCCCAGTCTGGACACCCAAAATCACGTTGCAGGCATTATCCGCTCGATGCGATCGTCATGGTGTGTATATACCGAAGCTTCCCCTTCACCATGCGGAACTCATGACTGTCCGGAGCGTTGCTCAAGTGCTGGAAGATGTTGATCACATCGACCGAGCCAAACGACTCATCGATGACGTAGCGCCTGTTGACGTTTGGCGCCTGCGAGTTGTTGGTCGGTATCCCAGGCTTGCAGCTGTCGGTGGGAGACCCGTTGCCGGTGTACGCGGAGCCCTCAAGCCGGGCACAAGGCGTGCCCCAGGGCACAGCGTCGATCGCGCTCTTGTTGCTCCACATGTCCAGGTAGGCGTCCGCGGCATTTTTGAGAGCCGCGCGGCTGTCTCGCTCGCCGGCCGGTATCATGCCCCAGTCCTCCTTCAGCACCCACTCGAGCGTTTTGCTGGCGTTGAAGATCCAAGACCCCGTCGTGGAGACGACGGAGTCGACCAGGTAGACGAGCATGTCGTTGTCCGGGTCGTGGCGAACCTGTGTGCCCACGACGTGGGGAGACGCACGGTCGGTCATGATCATTTCTGTGTACGTAGCACACTCCGTGAGGTCCGTGATGGTGCGGTTGTGGTCTACGTGCAACTTCTTGCCGAGAACGCCGGTGGTGATCTCTCTCGTTCTGTTGTTCTCTATGTAGGTGAGGTTGTGAGGGTTTGCGCCTTCCAGGTTGCCGAGGGATCCATTGTTCTGTGCGTCAACCAGACCGTGGGCAAACTGTAGCATTCGTGTCTGGTTACACTCGGCACCAAACACGGCCAAGAAGAGGGAACTGGCAACAATGCAAGGCGAAAAGCGAACCATCGTGTCTGGTGGCTGTACGTTCGGGTCTGGACTAGAAGTTTCTGGTGCGGATTTCAGGCGTCCCAGTATTCTCCCCGTGAGGGAGACAAGAATCTTTTATCATTGAATAATCCACTCCCAACCCCTCTGTCTGTTCAAGTGCCGTCCCGCCTATATTAAAGTAACACAAAATCCGGTAAAATGTAGATCTTTGAGCACGCCCGGATGGTCCCAACTAATTAAATTCTAGGAGCTTTCCGGCAACGGGCTAAATGATTGAGCAATGTAGACTTAGATGGTCTAGCAGGACCACGGCAAATGATGAGATGCATTCATATTCCTCCCTTGGCAGCAGTTCATTTGCATCCATTGGGGACATGCGGAGGAATAAGAAAGCGTCCTAAATAGACCAGTCCATGATGATGCAAGAGTACATTGTAATGTAATGACGGCTTTGCATCTAAAAGAGATTGAATAGTTAGTTACGTAGTTGCTGCGATACATCATGGGGTATTACTCATGTAAGTGCTGTAGAAGGCTTGAGATGTAGAGGATATCAAAGAGTGTTGCCAAACGTCTTGGCAGACCGATTCGTCTTCTACAACCCCGGTAAGCTCTCCACCCTAGCACAGTAAGCCCGGGAAGCTGCTCGCCTAGGGGCTGAACCAGACCCATCCCAGCTGAACCAGACCCAACCCATCAACATTGCAGACTCACCCATCTTCAGTATTGCACCAAACAACAGAACTATAATCCGACCTAAGAGACCTCGTCGTAAGCTCTACCGTTCCTCTGCACACGACTCAAGGTCATTACGACCGATCATGTCCGACGATTGGTTCTCTTGCAAGCTCGCCCCAGACGGCGCGGTCGAGGATGGATGCCACCCGGAAGAGGCACAGGCGATGAAATACTACCTGCGCCAAAAGACGACTGCAGCCGAGGCTGCCCGAGCTATTGCCCACCCTATCGTGACTGCAGATAATCCCGGAGAGGATCTCGCCCGCTTCTGGGGTTTCTTGATGGATTCTCTCCTAGAACTACCAGCAGAACTCACGGGGTCATTATTAGAACTGCTCAAAGCAATAGAGAGCCTTCCGGAGCCCGATTTTACGGCTGTCGACGAGAGCAAACGGCCCCGTGAAAAGCTTTGGAGAGGTCTCCCGGGATTCGGCAGCCTGTGGTCCGATTCATATCAATCTGGGAGCTGGAGAAGGACCGCCGCTGCGACTAATGGCCCAGCGCGTGGCGCGCTGCGAGACACACACGTCAGGAAGGCAGAGATTGAGGCGCGGTTAGTCACGGCTGGCCTCGGTGGTATTCCGATCGATTGGGGATATGAAGTCGTTGCGGATGCTCTGGAGAGTAGTAACGCGCTGCTTGATTTTGAGGTCCCAGCTGCGACGAGGTGGCTTGTCATCTGCGGCCAGCGGTTCCGACAGGGGGCGGAGAATGGCGAGAAGAGCTGGGCGTTGAAGGCGCATGTTACAAGGTTGTCCATGACCCCTTCGCGAGATCTCTGGAAAGAGTCTTCGGACCAAGTATTAAGTCTGGGCCGATGGTTGTCGTGGGAAGGGCGTTTGAGGGAGTTACAACAGGGCAAGCAGGGAATTGTTCAGGATGCGGCAATAACTGCGCTTGGTGCCATGCGCAAGGAAGTCCATGCAGCATCGTGAAGGAGATGATTACAGAGGATGGTCAGACGCACTGAAGAGAGGTCGACTCTTGAGAGCCTGTACAACACATTATTGAAAATCCTCTGCTACCCTATGATTAATGTTGCCGTTACGTACTAAAATTTGGGATACCTGCTATAGATGGTCATTCCTGCCCTAGTGTGGCTGTTCTTGGGACGTAGGAAGTGCCTCAGCTTTCCATCGTCCTGGTGATCCGGTGACTGGTGATCCGAAAGCGGGCATCATCCCAGCCCTGCCTGTCTCAAGTGCCGAACAATAACGGCCTGGATGGCTTGAATTGACTCTTTTATTTGAGCCTAACATTAGCCGTGAGCCCAACTGAGGACCAGGCTTCCGTCTCCATTCTCTCATTAACCAACGTCGCTCCTCTTTTTGACCAGTTATGGGAACTAAGACACAGTGACCGTCTTTGCTGATGTGTCAGGCTTATCAGAGTACTGCAGCTTCGCCCGCAGCTTCCTATAGTCGTCCTGCAAGACCGGTGGGTACTTCGCCGGGTTTTGGCCGCTGGCGCAGGCAGGGAGGCACTCGATGACGGATTCTGGGTCTGGGCTGACAAAGTACGGGATTGAATAACGAGCCCTCGTCAGGCCTTTGCCACCCTCGGGCTGCTCCTTCATCACAGGTGGGAGCGTTACACGATGGAGTGTCGACTTCAAATAGTCTGCCGGGGAGGAATCAGCCGATTGGACATGGAAACTGAGTCTCTGCATCCGCGTGCCACTCACCGTTGCTCCACCGCATGAGGAGGTCTCCGACATTCATGACCAGTGCTCCCTTCATAGGCGTGGCGTCCACGAACTCGCCCGGCTTCTTTGGGTGCTCGACCTGCAACCCCCCACAGTCGTCTTGGAATAGCATCGTGATCGAGCCCCAGTCTGAATGCGCCGGCATTCTCGCCATCGCGTTACTCGAAAGCTTCTCGGTCTCAACAGGTGGGTAGTGCAAGAGCCGTAGCTGGTTGTTCTCGCCGCTGTGGAATTTCAACAAGTAATCCGGGTCGTCCAGCCCTATGCCCATAGCCATGGCCCGCAGGAGCTCCTTTGCGGTGTCATAGCAGGACCAGTAGAAACCCGTTGTGAACTCCCGGAAACCCGGGAGAACCTCCTCAGGTAGCCACTGGTTGGGTTGCTGGGCGAATGTCTCGCTTCCGATCTCATATGACTCTTTGCAGTCCTGCACCTTGCGGAGCTCGGCATCCTCGTCGTCGGAATCTGCGTCGTCCTTGTGGATGTACTGCGAGACCTTCTCGAGGCCTGGCCATGAGTAGCCTCGATGGACGTTGGGACCTAAAAATAGGTGAGCAGACACGAATCACTGAAAGAAAACGGCCCGAAAAAGCACCGAAAACCTTACCTGGGGGGTGAGGTGCCAGCATCTTCTTTTCCTCCGGCAGATCAAACAGCTTCTTCGACCAGCTGAAGGCTTCGTCTAGGAGCTCGGGGGTGACGCCGTGGTTGACGATATAGACAAAACCAACGCTCCGGCAGGCTTCGGCGAGGTCCTGTGCGACTGCTTTCTTCTCCCCTGGTGAGCCCTTCAGCCACCTGCTAAAGTCTATTACTGGCAGTGACGCAGCCATGTTTCATGCTCCGGTGACCTTGCTAATTGTGTCCTGTTCCTTAGTCGCGTACAATGCAATGCTGTGCGCCCTCTGGGACGTAAAGATATCCGCTTCTCGGCCGGCTCTTAAACTGGGACTGCGCACATGTGTGTCGATACCGTGTAGCACGCTAAGTGACGTGGAGGCGTAAAAGGGAGGGGATTAAACTCTATCTTACGGTATGCCGGTCTGGAGCTTGGCACCAATAGGGCGCGGGGGCAAATGGGGATTCCACATGGTTGCCGCCGTCTTGCGTTGCCGATCTTGGAGATTGTCGGACGTCACCGAGTGAGGATGTTATCTTATGGACGGGCAACATCCTTAGAGGAGAAATGTCGCCGCCGCCTACCTTGGTCGCGCGCTTATCAGCCGACGCACCTGGGCATAGACTGCGGGCATTTGCCAGGCCAACCTTCGGTGAGATAGTAAATCGACCGAGGCGGGGGGAGGTTGAGGATGTTGGATGGAAATGCCAGCGCATTAGCGCCACTGCCGGGCTCATATCATCCTCTGTTACATCGGAGACAATAACCTGACATTTCCCCGACCTCTTTTGTTCTTCAACTGTCGATGGTGACTACCTGCACCAGCAAGACATCCGTGATGCCCGGCGACATAGAGTCCCGCGCGTCGTACTGGGCGAAGCGGCTCGAGTGCCCCGTCGACGAGGACGCCAACTACCGCAACACGTTCTGGTGCAACCGCGACCTGATCCCGATCCCCGAGGACAGGAGGACTTGGACATGGCAAGGTTTCGCCGGGTACTGGGTCATCTGCGGGTACGTGAGTCAGCTGGAAACGGCCTCCCCAGTCGCCGTCCTGCGGCGCATCCGTGCTCACTAACTGTAATTCAGCATCAACACGACGGCATGGACGGCCGGCTCGACGTTATTGTCTCTGGGCCTGAGTGCACCTCAGGCCATAGGCTGCATGGTTGGAGTCGCTCTGATCTCTGCTCTTGTCGCCGTGCTCGCAGGATGGCCCGGGAGCCATCTTTACCTGGGATTTACAGTGCTCTCGCGAGCTTCTTGGGGCATGAGAGGTGGTTTCTGGCCAGTGCTTAACCGCATTGTGACTGCATGCGTCTGGATGGGTATACAGGCATATTGGGGCGGACAAGGTAAGCCAGCGATACCGTTGGTGCTAGATTCTTTGCTGATCCTTTTCAGCGGTCAAGATAATCCTCAGGGCAATCATCGGACCCAAGTTCCGCGACCTACCGAACACACTCCCAGTGACAGCCAACGTCGACACCGCCAGCTTGATCTCCTTCTTCGTCTTCATCGTCATCTTCCTGCCCCTCCCCATGATCCCGCCCGAGAAGCTGCAGCTCCCCTTCCGGATAGTCTTCGTCATGATCACGGCGACCATGTTCGGAATGGTAGGCTGGTCCGTCCACGCGGCCGGCGGCGCGGGCATCCTGATGTCCACACCGGCGACGGGCTCCGGCTCCACGCTCAGCTGGGCCGCCGTGTTCGGCCTCCAGTCCATCGTCGGGTCGCAGGCCAGCGGCTGTCTGGGCCAGTCCGACTGGACGCGGTATGCCAGGACGCCCAATGCCGCACTGTTTGGGCAGTTCATCTGCGCGCCGATATTCATCGTGGTGACATCTGTGTGTGGCATCATCATCACCAGCGCAGCGGCGTCCATCTACGGAGAGTACATCTGGAACCCATTTGAGCTCCTGTTGACGGTGCAGGCTCACTCGATGTCCCCGGCAGCAAGGGCGGGCACCTTCTTCGCTGGCCTTGGCTTCTTGGTCGACCAGCTTGCGCTGTGCCAGATGCTGAACGGGATCTCGACAGGGATGGATATGGCGGCCCTCTGCCCGAAGTGGATCAATATCCGACGAGGTTGCTACATCCTGACGGTGATCGCGATAGCTATCTGCCCTTGGAACTATGTGACCAACCCAGGAACATTCATAACGGTGTTGAGCGGCTGGAGCGTCTTCCTCAGTCCAATGACTGGCATTGTCGTCTCTGACTACTTTCTTGTTCGACGAGGTCAGTATCACATTGGCGACATGTATATGGGAAACAGCCGCAGCGCATATTGGTATAGCCATGGATTTAATTGGAGATGTTTCTTGGCCTGGGTATTAGGCATGGCGCCTCTGCTGCGTAAGTGTTTCCTGACTATCCTCTCTGGCAATGTCGACTGCTCAGTTCGTCTGGCTTCCAAAGAACACCACATTAACCTACATCGCAGCCGGTTTCGCACGCGCCATACAAGGAGTCTCATCTGGGAGTGGATGGGATCATTTATACCAGATATCCTATTTCTACGGGTTCTTTGTCGCCTTAACCATGCACTGGCTTCTGCACACGATCTTCCCCACGGCAAGACAGCGTGGCACTTCACCATTTGTGCTGGAAGCACATGCGGAAATGTTGAACACGACAGCTGAGAGCGACGACGTCACGGTCGACAGTTCGGAAGAGGAGAAGTCAGCACCCGCCACACGTCCAGAACGGGGGCTGGAGTCGCAAAATGTATAATTATTATTCTCCACGATGACGCTGAAGAGAAGCTTGGAGATCACCTTGATGGATGAGGGGTGTCCGGAGGGCGAGGACGCAGAGAGTTCGGGAGTACGCGGTCAGGAGCCTGCATTCCCACGGCGCAGGTGCTGCACTCGAAGGAGCCTCAGGCTTGTGAAAAATGTCCAACAACGGCAAAAAGAGCTCGAGCGCTGTTTTTGGGCACCTCCGTGAGGCATGCTCGCCTAATTTCTTGCAGGTTGTTAACCACTGCTGATACCCATTTTAATACAATTTTATCAAGTATGGTATCTCCTTCCTGAATACCGTATCGTCCCAGCTCATTTCGAGATGTCCTAGCTGGAGATAGAAATGTCGAGGGCGATTTCTGAGAGGCCGCAAAAATTGCTTTTGTCCGTGTTCTCTAACACCCAACGACACACGATGCATGAGGCACTGCTGATCTTCTCTGTTCCGACGTCAATACCGTGCGAAGTCGGAGTTCTGACCCGATCCCTTGAATCTTCGCTGCGGGAGAGGACAAACAGCCCGTGTTTGGGCCATATCGAACATAAGCCCTGCACGCAATATGAGGACTTGTTGGTGTTGATTTGGAGCACGAGCATCTCATCCCGTCAAGCATAGTTGTCCATGGTCAAGATCAACGTTGCAGGCGTCTAACGTCGGTGCTGCGTCATTTTACCCCGAGCCCACCGATCATCAGCTCACATTTCCCCAGTCATTCGCGCCCGTGAGGTTCTCGAGCCGCACGATGTGGATACTGACGCAAGGATTGTAAAACAGGGCTCGTTCAGCAAGAATCGGCCTGCAAACTGATTCAACCCCCCATAATGAGGCGCCCAAGCCATGAATCTCATTTCTCATCCCAACAAACCATAACAGGACAACCAATTTAGCACATTCGACCAGCGTAACCCACCTGGTTCAACTTGAACATATCCCACCACAACGCCCTCGGCTCCACGCAGACACGATGCGTCTAGGACCATACCAGTACCTCGCGGACATGGTGGTCATGCACTACCATAACTCATCCCTCAACGTGGGCGAGAAAGGAAAAGGGACGCAGCGGCGCCGGTGCCTCGTCGCGATAGCCGGAGGGCTCGGCAGCGGAAAGTCCACCATCGCAGGGCACGTGCGCGACCGGGTGGAGGAGCAAGGCCTCAAGTGCCAGGTCGTCACGGTCGAGGGCTTCCTGCGGCCACGGGAGGAGATGACAGAGGAGCAGTTGAATCAGCG
Source organism: Diaporthe citrichinensis (assembly GCA_014872995.1). Classification (NCBI taxonomy): domain Eukaryota; kingdom Fungi; phylum Ascomycota; class Sordariomycetes; order Diaporthales; family Diaporthaceae; genus Diaporthe; species Diaporthe citrichinensis. The sequence goes on from JADAZR010000030.1 coordinate 484,028, forward strand.
CGGGGCGATCGACACGCTGGACGGCGACGCGGTGCTGCACATGGTGCAAGACCTGCGAGACAGCAGGCCGGGCGAGGATGTTCACCTGCCGGGGTTCGACGAGCACACGCGGGAGACGGTCCCGGATGGGCAGGTCATCCAGCCCGGCACACAGGTCGTCATCATCAAGGGGACGTACGTACTGGCGAACGCGCAGCCGTGGCGGAAGATTGGCGCCCTAGTCGATGAGAGGTGGTTCGTCTTCGTGATGCCCGATGTGGCGCGCGAGCGAGGGGCGAGGCAGTACCTCGACAAGGGCATCGTGGAGACGGAGGAGGAGGCGTTTAGGAGGTACGACGAGATCGGAGTGTACACCAACAAGTATGTCAACAGGCATTCTTGTCGAGTGGACGTGGTTATCGAGAATAATGACGATACTGTGCCACTGACGGAGTAGCGCTTCGCCTGACCAAATTACGAGCCTTGGTTACTGTTCAAAAGCACCGCGGAGTCTGATGGCCAGCCCCTGGGCATGACTGTGATGTAACTCGCGTCTGGGCGAGGTCCTTCCCGAACCCAGCCAACTCACCTTGCGTGCGCTCTTTCCCCGACGCGCCTTCCCCAACCACAGACAGCTTCACAGCTCAGGCGCCTTCCCGCTTCTGCTGTGAGCCTGATTCTAGGCGTGCCTTCTCTCTTTGGGGCAGACTTTCAACTGAAGGAAGCTCGAAGTGGTTATCACCTGGGCAGGCAGCAGCACGACTTAACCTTGAACACGATCTCGACCTTGACCTCGACTTTCCCAACGTCACTCCATCTCCACATCGTACACCGAACCTCTGCCTGTCGCAACCCCAATCTCCTTGACCAGTTCCGCGCATCATCAGTCGACAATGTCTTCCCAAGACCCCCCTTTTCCCACGCGCTTCTATCGCGAGGCCATGAAGCAGCCATTCGCCGGCTGCTTGGAGATGCTCAAAATATACCAAATCCTGAACGGCCCTCACAGTCCCCCAAAGTGGGATACTGGTCACCGTCTCCTTCGCGAGAACCCCAGCTTGTGGTTCAGAGGCGCTCAGATTGACGACAGAGACCTCGCTCTCATCACGGCCTTTCGTCTGCCCTGGATTGACATTGGAGAGGAGTCTCACTTGAGTCATGTTGTATGTCAAAGTCTCTTGAATGGGAATCCCAAATACAAGTGTGTTGCTAGACAGCTGACAGCAGATCCAGCACCACAAGCTCAAGGACCAGCCTTCCAAGAATGTACGCACCCCGTTCACCCCCACCCGAATTCAATCTCTCCCTATTGCTCACAATAAGATCTACAGACACACTGGACCGTTGAGGACGACAAGGCTCTTTGTAGCATGATCTCTGAGTTCGGCGCCAGATTCACCGGCTGGGCTAAGCCGCCTGTTCAACTGCCCGCACACGATTGGGAGTCGATGATGGGTAATTAAGCATTCTCGCTGCAAATGTCTTCCTCCCCAGGTCTCGATATCAGTGGCTAACATCCGCAAAACAGTCAATATCGCCATCACCGGTAACATTGCTCCAGGCATCACTTCAGGCTTCCTCTCGGGTCTACCTTCGAACGCGCGTGTGCTGGCAGGACCCTGTGAGACCTGCCCTGAGAATCCCTGGGACATCATGATCCTACGCGACTTCCACACGAACACCCCGGGCCTTGACCAGGTGTCTTCCATCGCCTCTCGTCAGTTCGACGTCCTTCTCATGAAGCTTGAGATGTGTGAGGACAAGGACTGTAAGTCGTGCCCCAATTTGCATCAATCCGCGCGACTGTGACTCACACATGACTTCAGACCCTTGGGTTGTCCTCAACGTGAAGGACTCTGGTCCCAAGGAGATTCGTTCGTAAAGTTCCAATGGACACTGCGAAAACAGTTGCTTTGGTTTCTAGGAAGTCGAAGGTGCTGGAAGGAGCAAAGCCGTCTCGGGATCAGACGTGCATATGGGCGGAAATTCTAGCGGATTGATTCTTTTGGTCGATCATCTCATGGATGATTGTGTGGTGGATTGCAAGTCGATGCTTTGCTGTACATCGAGTTAGTCTAGATCCCCGAAAACTGAGCCTGATGTGAATTATTTCTCTGCGCCTCGTTGTCCATGTGCAATTGCAGCCTCAAGACAATATCACGCCCGCGATATCCATAAGTTCATGACTTTGTGCGTGGACATTCCCTCATTGAGCTCAGGCATTTCAGATTGGGCGGAGAGTTTCAGACTCATCTACCGTAGGTAGACTCGTTGCCTCGCGGTATCTGCCGATGCATGCTGCGCACCGAGTTGAATACGCTGGGCTCACACGTCAGGGCGTAATCAACATTAAGTGGTTGAATATCAAACCTCGGGCTGTCCGCCTTGTAGACCTATCATCAGGGATGCTAGGGCTCTCGTCATCATGCAGGCTTTGGCCTTGAATAGTGAACGCGGCATGAGCCGGGAACTGGACTGTGATCCCATGCTCTGTGGCTTTTCACTCACTATGGAAATCATCTTTGCTTGCAATGTTATGATCTCCGAGTTCAGGCTAAGATTTATCTACCTTGAATCTCAGTCTGTGCTAAGGAGCCTCCTCTCCCGCTGCGTTTATCTATATGCAAGCGAAACTCTTCCGAAGCTGGCTTATGAAGGTCCTTGATGACTGGACATCTCAACAGTCTATACTGGACCGATCGCTGAGCCGAGAGACAGGCTGTAACTCCTGTCAGGACCTTCCCATTTCCACCGCCTTCCCTGTATGTGTCTGTTCCGTGCGCCTTCTAATTCGACCTGGGGTATCTCTTCTAGCGCTGATGTGTATGTATTTCAAACGGCCACCTGTGACTTGGCGGTGGGTGCACCCGTGCATCCTTCGCACGCCGGCTGTTGTGCGCTCATTAAGGCTCTGCGGTCCATGCCCTGCAGGTGGCAACCATTATCGCTTCGGCTGTGCGTGTGGGGTCTCCAGTCCCTTTATATTCGGCCTGTCGTTGGGTAATATCAAGGCTTTCCAGCCCGGGCTGCCTCGACTATTTGCTCTGGACCTTAATGGCGTAGTACATGTAGCCGCCCACGCCGAAGACGATGGTGAAGACTGGAGAAAGGATTAGCCAACGAGACGGGACACGGGAGTATATTGGAAGCAAACCCACCAACTGCAAGTGTTTCTAGGACACGATGATCTACTGATCTTGCCACAAAATAGTTGAGGTGCTCTCCCAGCTCCTGGCTGATGACGCGGGTGTCGATGGCAGGCATTATTATTGATTATTTGCGTAGGATGCTAGCCGGCTTGGCATACTAGATGAAAAGGGTGCGAACGTTGTAGATTGGCGACAAGGGTTCCGAGCACATGCACGATTGACGGGAGGAGAATTAAAAAAGAATGGGCTCGCCGCCGATCAAATAATAAACAACGAATCCTTATTTTCATTCCGGAGAGGGCTGCATCTTACAGAGGACTCGGAGGGCGAAAAAGCCCCGGCCTCAGAAGCCCCTAGGCGCGCCCCCGTCGGCGGCGGGCTCGACTCATGATCAGCTGACGGCCAAGCAGCCAGTGTCAGAGACTGTTTCCGACGTGGGCGGCGGGCGCCCAGGAATGAAGCCATATCAACCCATTTCGGGTTTCATGGCTTATGTGTATATGTTTCATGCTCATCCTGCAGCCCCACTGTTCTGCAACAAAGGCCAGGCCTCTGGGCTGTTATCTTTCCCATTTCTTTCCCTTTTGTGACTGATAGCTGCTTACTGTACTCGGCATACGCGCCGAGAACTGCCTTTGTGCGCATATAACCCCTGCCCGCCCCCATTTCGACTTGTCGCATGAGCCCCCGGGCTGGCCCGACGTCCAAAGTTGGTATCTCACCATGTTTGCGGCCCCATGGATGGGCCCGTACGCGGCCTGGGTTTTACCCCGTTTGCCCCGTGACACTCCAGATGGGGACGATGGGGGAATGGACGACCGCAATGGGAAGAGTATTGAGCAGGGGACGGTTAGGGCGGACCGGGTTTAACCGGCCCTGGCATGATGGCTTGACTTGTCAGAACTGCGGTCGCAGACTGTGAATGAATGCATCAGGGTCTGCTCTGGGCAGGACCTTCTGTGGAGGAGGTATCCAATTCCAGGGGCAATTGTGTATGGTCGGATTTACATAGAGCCCATATGAAACTACCAAGAATGCATGCTATGTTGCTCACTACTCCAGAACGTCCTCAGAAGCATAATGGACATTTATTACGGATGTACGGCAGCTGCATCCCTGGTAAGTACGCGGCTCATGCCGGTAGTTCAGGAACTGTAGCTCGTCGATCTTAGCGGTAGTCTTAGTGCTAGGCACACCAGGGTGCCAATGAATGCCGGACCGCCGAAATTATCTAAAGGCTGCGGGCCGGGAACTTGGCTATAAAGGCTGCAGAGTGCCACACCAAAGCCATCTTTCTCACCGTGTCGGGGGACCTCTGTCATATATATGAGAAGACACCGTCAGTTGAACCACATTATTTTTTGTTAACCTTTCGAGGAATACCTCGCGAGCCGTATTGGCTGGGTGTTGTGCATCACACGACCAGCAGTGTGCTTCATGGGATGGCGCTTGAATATGGCTGTCACTGAGCATTGCCACGGGATGATCTAACCTGAGGTAAGCAATTCACACATTTCATCACAGTTTTCCATGGCGCCTGGAAAGTTTAAAATGAGGCTGAGCCGGATCGCGCCCGCAAAAGCGTTGCCAATACCTAGGCGCGTTTCACTACCCACAGCTGCGAAATAGGGGCGTTGTTGCCAATCGCGCTGGTCTGGTCTTGGAGTCTTGGGAGTCTTTATAACAACGACTTGGCTTACTGGTTATTCCGATCATCGTAAATGTAGATCAGGACTCGCGCTCGCTTTCATGCTTGCCCACATTCATTCTGCACTATGTTGAAACAGCGACCTCCTGATCAACGTGACGCATTCCAGTTCCGGCAACCGCTGAAGCCAAAAGGTCTAAGCTATGCACTTGGACTGTACACCGTGATTTGAAAACCTCTATTTATTCCACAGAGACTTCGAACACGAGCTTGATATTGCGCTGATTTCTGATGTGAATAGTGACTCAATCTGATGTGAAGCGTGTTCAAGAACTTGACAAGCGCGACTACATAGCTATGCTGTGCGTCGGTGATGCTGATTTGATGCTTCTGTGGGCAGGCTAGTAAATACTCTGATGCCCTAGAATAGCGATGTTAGCTTATTTACAACGTCAATCTGTAGTTGCTTGCAACCTATATATTCATTCGATAGCTGACTCCATCTTGCCTCTAGTAATGTCGTTGCCTTCTGGGTACGACTTGGAAGCGCTAGTTCCTGCAATACTTGAGATCCTTGCGTAGCACTTCACTTTCCAGATATAGGCTTTCGTCATTATCACGGATTCCCAGTGAGCTTGCTTGGTCCTGTTTTCTTATGGGGGCAAGCCATCGTCATGAGATATGTCGTCTCTGATCGAACTGTACGTCGGGCTATCACGTAGTATAACTTCTGCAAAATATAGCCTTCGTGGAATCAGAGAAGTGTACTACTTTTAGCTTATCAATGGCTGGCGTAGGAATCAGCGGTGATTATCTGCAAGAAACACGTAAATCTTCCTTAGGCTAAGGCTTGCAGCAATCTCAAGTGAGGGGAAAGCCCCGGAGCCCCGGAGAAAGCCAGGTGACGTGGACCATGGTGTGTAGGACAACAGTCGGATGGGTGTGGCGTCGTGCACTTTTCCCGCCTGCTTGTACTGTTAACTGAACGCAAAGTGCAGAAAACACCTTTTAGCGCTCAACTCGCGTACTTGATTTGGGGACCGGTGTGAAAGATCTGCATTCAACATGTAGCGTTCTCGTGAGATGGGTTGCTCACGATGACTTCCCGTTACCTATGAGGCGAACCCCCAGATGGCGGGCCCTGTTCCTATTTCAGAGTCAACGTTGTCCGCTGTACATGTTCCGCCAATCTTCCAGTGAAAAGCTTGATTTGATCTTTCTTTGCGACCCGAAGCATACTGGTACGGTCAACCGTCAGCTCTCTACTTGTATACTTGATTATCCAGAGCCTGCCACAGCAGTGCATTGTACTGACTTCTCACTGCTAGTGATACCAGACCTTCCCTCTCTTGTCATGGACGTTGTTCTCATTACAGAGTTTGCGGTATATTCCTTGCCAGAGCTAGACTCAAGAATTGAGGCGGACTTCGCATTTGTTGAATAAATGACTCTTCTGACCATTGAAAATGGATATGTGCATGTGCATATGCAGGCATGCATCAGTCTTTATCCTTGGCTGGCTCTGGTTGCCTCGTCTGACCCCCGCATGTTCTCTTGCCTTTCGTACCTAGGTAACGACTCCCGCTCCTCCCGATCTGTTCCTATCAGCAGGAACTATTTGACAACCCTCCTCTCAAACATCACTTGTTGCACGCGTGGACATGAGACTGATATCCACGCAGAATCTTAAAGTGATATCAATACGCGAGGATGAGATACCGCCATATGCGATCTTGTCCCACACCTGGGATAAGGACGAGGTCACGTTGCAAGACATGCAAGGATTTGGAGCCAAATTGCTATCCACAGCCAGTCGGATCAACCTTCTCAAGGCGAAGCAAGGCCTCCGGAAGGTGCTTGACGCCGCCAAGCTCGCTGCGTCCGAGGGACACGATTGGATTTGGATCGACACTTGTTGCATTGACAAAACCAGCAGCGCAGAGCTTTCCGAAGCCATCAATTCCATGTACAGGTGGTATCAGGGCTCAGAGATATGCTATGTCTACCTATCAGACGCAATATTCGGCAGCAAAGAGCTTCAGAAGTCCGACGACGACTCGCTGGGGGAATTGATCCGCGATAGTCGCTGGGTCACGCGTGGCTGGACCCTTCAAGAGCTGATAGCCCCTGCATCGGTATCGTTTTACTCAAGCGATTGGTCATTCATTGGAAAGAGTAGCGAAGACCGTATAATGCGCCCTCTGGCAGAAGCAACGGGCATCGACATCGGCGTCCTATCTGGCGACATTGCCACGCAGGAGGTCAGCGTCGCCAATCGCATGAGATGGGCATCCAAGAGGAAAACAACGCGACAGGAAGATATGTCATATTGCTTGATGGGACTGTTCGGCGTCAACATGCCTTTACTGTATGGGGAAGGCGGAGTTCGTTCTTTTATCCGTCTTCAAACCGAGATCCTTCAAGCTACAGAAGATCAGACCATATTCGCCTGGTCAACGCCGACTGGAAGCAAAGATCCGATCCGACCATCGGGGCTATTGGCCGAATATCCAGCATATTTCCGAAATGCACCGAGTATGTACCCTATATCAGACTGGTATCAATCCGAAAGCAGCATTCCGTGGAGCATGACCAATCGAGGGCTCATGGTGCAGCTATATCTTCAACCTTCGAATTCCAGCGACGACACAAACGAAGACTCTGCAGAGGATTTTTTGGCGGTTCTCAACTGCTCTGCGGAAACAGGAAGGCTGGATGATTGCGACCGGGAGGAGATTTATGAATACAGTCCAACAATATCACTACGGCGCCTATGGGGGGACCAGTTCGCAAGAATACATGGAGATGAGGATCGATATATCAGAACCCATGATCGGCAAGGAGGCCAAGTCAAGACGCTCTTTGTGAAGCAAGACCAGTATCTTTCCCTCCATCGCTTCGTCGTACCTGAGAAGATTCTGAGAGGCACAGCTAGCTTTATCGTGTCTGGAGTTTATCCTCGAGATCTATGGGACTCAAAATCTGGCGTTTTGAGGTCCGGCCTTTTCCGACAGCGATGTATTCAAGGGCTTTTTAGATTCTCTTATTCACCCGGCAATGGTACTACCGACGGCCTCTTTGATGTCGCTGTAGTTCTTCAGTCAACTGCTCCAGGTCACTTCGAGGCTGTTGGCATTTTGAGACCACCAGGGGGGAGGACGGTACGCCAGGCTTACGACTACCTCAACAAAACATGGGTTTCGGCTTCCCAGAGTGGTAAAGCTGATCTAACGGAAGAATACCGGGACAGGATGATTGCTTCCCTTCAATTACGAAAGACGCAAAGACTGGGTGGCGTCTCGTACGTTCTTGATCTGCTGGAGAAGCCCGAGCTACAGTACACGATCTACACGATCTCCGATTCGCATTTAGGTGCGCCAGCGTTGATCACTCTGAGAGGCCTCAACATTTCTCAAGCTCCGACCAGCGCAGAAGGGCAGTTGAAGTTGCTATTCAAGCCTATTTGCGTCTCGGAACCCTCTCAGCCAGGTCGCCTGATCCCATTCGACAACAAAATTAGGGTGCGCCAGCGCAATAAGCCTTTCCTGGTGTCTCAGCGTTCGAACATGCCGGACAATTTGATATTGGATGTGTTCGGTTCGTCTCCATCCAAGTGAACTTTCACAGCACGGACCTGGCCCGCGGCCGTGAGACCTTACTGACTATCAGAATCAGGTGTAAGCCCCAAGTCCATTTTTCACGAAACCTATCGTTATAGACCCAACACGGAAGATGAGAGGAGTTCCGTATTGCACCAAATCTTGGCCATTCTCATGAAAGGGGACGATATCGAAGCGGTACAGGTAAATGAGTCAGGCGAAACTGGCAAGCGGGTGCGATACGAGGTATCTGAAGACCGGCTCATTCATTTCACGGCTCTTCGTGAGAATCCTCAACGCATCTCATGGCTAATTGATCAATGCTTTGATATCGACGATAGCTCCTTGACAGGAATGCATGTCGCGTCGATAGTACGCAACGCCCTGGATTTCCACAAGTTACTCAAGAAGTCGGAAGGAAAGACTGGCTCCACACCCGAGACTCTATTTAGTATCAGAAGAGAGCTCGGAGCAGTGGAAGGAACTCGAGACACGGCTCTCCATTTTGCCGCAACGTATAGCACGAAGGAGGAGTTCGAGCGCATCATGACCACCTTGACTCGAGCGGCAGAGGATACCAATTATTACGAGTACAGCTATCTGTGCCGACTCAAGAATGCAAACGAAGAGACAGTACTGCACAGAGCGGCGGCCATGTCCAACTTTGGGGTCGTCAGCTACATTTGTGAGCACGCTCCCGATGTCGCATGCGAGCTTGATTCGATGAGTCGGTCGACATTGTGGCACGCGGCTTGCGGAGGTGACGACAGGATCATATACACCATAGAGACGGCTCTTAAGTCCTTGAGATGGGCACCTACAGTTGATTATCCGGATGACAACGGCCTTACACCGTTGCATGTGGCATGCAGAGAAGGTCATGAGAGTTGTGTGACGGCGCTTCTCGATCTTGGGGCCAGTCCTCTTTGCGCGGCGCAGTCCTCGGGGCTGACATCCATCCACTACGCCTCACTCTTTGGCCATTCGGATTGCTTAAGCGCAATGGCTAAACACCGAGACCCTGACGCCCGCAGTGGTTTCATTCAGGCTGTTGGGATGGAGAAAGATGCGAGTTTGTTACGGCCAATACACCTAGCGGCTTCCAATGGATGGGCCGAATGTGTCCGATTGCTCCTAGAATACGGGAGCCCACTGAAGCCTTTGGCATCGGTCATGTGCATTGCGCGAGATTCGCCCTCACACCCAGCTCCCATACTGATCGACCAGTCAAGTTCAGATTCGCCGGGGGAGATCGAAGTACAAGTGCAAGACATTCAGATGTCGACACCGAAAGAGGTTGCTGCTAGAAGAGGTTGGGATATAGTAGTTGGCGTTCTGGAAGAACATGAAGGACTTCTCCTGGGCAAGAGTACCGCGATGTAACAAGGCCTGTAATGCCATTCATACCCTCACATTCACATCTTCCAGCCCTGAAGCCCACAGTACACATTCCCTCAAAAAGCCCGTTTCGAGGAGTAATTAGATCCTGCGCGTTTTAAGAAGAGTTTAGATATTCAAGACACAACACGTTTGATCGCCTCCTAATGCTCACTCAGCAAACTTGCGCCACCCTCTATCACCGTGTAAAAACGCTTTGATTCTCTAGATCACGCCATATGAATATTCTACGCCACCCGAAGTGGCATCATCAAGTACATCCTTCCCTCCGTCGACCTCTCCCCCAGCGTTAAAAATTACATCTACAGGAATTCTCTCCTGATCGGTAACTGACTCACTTGTCCCCAGCAAGTCCTTCTTTGAGTTTCATACCAGGAACTACTGACTGGAGTATCTCCAACGTTTCTCTCCACAACCTTTTCTGAGTGGAAGTGCCGTCTGGGGAGAGGACAAATGGAGACGGTCTAGGAGAAATCCATTTTGGTCAGCACCCCCTTGGCCTACCCAGGATAATAATTACGATTTCGACTCACTGCTTTATAACCTGCTCACTAATATAAGCCCCTCGTTCCGTCTGCTGCAGCGCAGCGTCCGCCAAAGCATGCCCGCCCTCCTGAGAGGACCACGCAAACACCTTGTTGAAAACCGCGATGCCCGAGTGCGAGCGGTGCAGCGAGCTGGCACACAGGCCGGGGTTGACACCGTTGATTATCACAGACCCGTCCGTCCTGGCGTTCAGCTCGCGGAGCCAAAGCAGGTTCAGGAGCTTGCTGGCGTTGTAGCGGTCCATGCTGTTGTGCTTGAATGAGTCCGGGTCGTCCATGCGCTCGAGGATGTTGGGGGCCTTGTGCTCCTCGAATTTGGTCCAGAAATGAACCTCGGAGGTGACGATGGTCCTGCCGACGGCGAAAAGGGGACTGGTCAATATTATGCCTGTCAAGGAGGAGCGGAGACTCAAATCTTGAGGTGCCGGGGAAGTCGTGGACTCTGGCTCACATACATCTTCGTCGGCGAGCCGAGTTGTTTCTCTGTACGCTGCAGGGGCTCCAGCAGCGCGAGCGAGAGCAGGGCCGTACCGAGATGGTTGACCTGCACGTGCGCCTCGTGTCCCGTCCCCGACCTCTTGTACTCGAGGAGCTTGACGCCCGCCGACAGCACTACGATGTCCAGCCGGTCCAGCTGCGCCGCCTGCCGCGCGAAGGCCTGGATGCTCGGCCACGACTCGTAGTCTAGCTCCCACACCTCGACGTGCACCCCGCTGTTGCCCTTGACGATGTCCTCTCGCGCCGCCTCTGCCTTGGCGACGGTGCGCGCGGCGATGATCAGCCGCGACAGCCCGTGCGCTGCCATCTCCTTGGCCGCCTCGTGGCCCAGGCTGCCGATGGTGCCTGCGCCTGTCACGAGTGCTGTTTGGCCGTCGACGCGGATGTTGTCGGGTACGGGCTTGGGGTGGAAGGCCAGCTGCCTGAACAAGAAACCGAGTTGGCCGCCCATGGTGATTGGCTCCCACCTCTGCTCTACTAGTATCGTCTGATTCGTTTATATCCCTAGGTACTTGCTATCTTGCCCAAGTCGAAGAGCTTGTAGGCAGCTGTGAAATTGGTAGATAATGGACGTCGGGATATGCTCTAGATAAACAGCGGCTGTTGTAAGTTTTCCTTTGCCGAATATTATAGATTTATAAACTGAAGATGTGGTTGGCGGACTACCTGATGAAATCAACAATGTGGTGAGATCTTTCAAAGGCTCAGACGCTGACTGAGAGCGGACGGTCGGGGGAATTCAGGCGCCGCCCGAAGCTGACTGAAGTACACAGAGCCAAGATTTCTTGGCTGACAGGCAATTCAACTGCATATTAGAGGCACAACTGACGAGACTTCTCACCTGGATTAGTCCCCAGTTGAGAGGGCGCTTCACAAGTTCCGGGGCGGAGGCGGAGACGGGGAAAGGGGGAATAAATCAGCGCGAATCCCGCGGCCATTGTAAATGCTGAGACTTTCAGACCTTTTCTACGATGACGCCACCCTTCTTCGGATTCTTAGGCCGTATTTCATCGCGCGGAAAGACTCTGAAGGACATTGATCCTCAGATTACTCCATTCGTAGGCCCTAGCAAGCCGATGCTAGGCTTTGATTCCTTTGTCACTGTGAAGCAGGAGTTTGCTTTCCACCACCTGGGAGGCCCAAGGCCCTGGAAAGATGGGAACTGCTTCATTGGCCAAACTGGGACTAGCGCTATTTGGGATAATTAGATACTAGAGGGTGTCTACCTCACTCACTGAGACTTTGTAGATATCAACTTAATTTGATGATAATCGGTCTTGTGCACGGTTTGTGCCCCCTTTGGCAGCCCTTCATGCGAAATATCGCCAGATCTGCAAGTAGCCCAGTTGTACCTTGAGCTATATCGGATTTCGAGCGATAAATTACTCTCCCAGCCTCGAGAGGAGGGCCAAATATCTTATAGACTAGTCATATTGATTGGGTTCCAACGCTGAGTTGGGCCGACAATGATTGTGTTTATGTGGCAAGAGACAATGTGTTTTGTATCCAACGTTGGCCATTTCCGCTCCGCAAGGCTTAAAACGATGGCTATTCAATCTTGCTCAAACCGTTGTTGCGTCTTATGGCTTGTTATGAAATGCCTTTCATTCCGTATTGACTGTACATACTGTACGTTCTACCAATAACAAGGTGGTCTGCAACCACATCTGCCTGATCTGCCAATCGAGCCCAATGGCGAAGTCATTCAGCACTCTACATGATACCACGACATACGAATCTGCATGGATAACGTGGGAAAACTCCGTAGTATCCTGATATTCTGATACAAGGCAGAGTGAGAAGCAAGGTGACCTGAAGGTATGGAAAAGCTCATGATGTCACTGGAGGTAGAGCCACCAGACAATCATTTTGTACCTCATCGACGCAAATTCGTCGACCACCCGGTAGCCACTTGACATAATTTGCGGCCATATCAGCTTGTTTGCAATGTGCTATTCACAGATTTTGAAATCGGCCGGCAAGTTGGCCATCGCCATCGACCCGGATTAAGCAAGTAAACTACAAGAACCCGTGTTTCTCATTACGACAGTTTTAGGCATGCTCAGCGATAGTTGACCAATATATCATTCTAATACGTCACAGGAAGAAATCCTAGGTTTGGACTTGCCCCGCGCAGGGCAGGGACAGGACAGTGACGAACAGTGCCAAATGACGCCTTCCATCCTCGATAATTGACCGAGGCTGGCAGCACCCGAACTGGTCATTCGCTGCTCTACGCCAGCAACACAGCATGGATAGAAACTGCGTCTCCACTGCTCTAAAGCGAGAGATGATACTCGTAAAACTGCCGCGAATGACGTGGATGGCTATTAATATGCTGCCCAAACACGGAGAAGCTGCCGCTTGCGGACAGGTCGGAGACGCAGCTAAATGCGATCTCGTCCCCACGATGGATGGTGCACTGGTACTGGATTCGATTGACTCCTGCATCCAATTCTGGTGGTGATATAAAATCGGATGGTGGGCGGACAACACGAGCATGCTTGATGCTGCTTCATGCCTCTCCAGCGACGATGACGCGGGGCTGTCAGATGAACGACCGATCCAGTGAGCTTGGGCCGTGTGTGGAACCTTGGCTATAGCTGGAGCCTGGAGGCCTTACGATGAGCCGGCAATGCCGAAGTCGTGAGGATGCATGGGGCGGGAATCACTGAAGTCCGGTTGGGCGAGGCGCAGAGGTGATGCGCAGCACATGCTTTGGTGGGACAACTATCTTCGCTTTTGGCTGGGAGTATGCTGATCTTAAGCTCTAGCAACAGCAATGCCTACGAGAAAGATCGTCGTCTTGAACATTGGTCTGTTGCCGGTTTCAAAAGTTTCAGCTGCCAAGACCCAAGGCAGACTGCCGACTATGTGATGCGAACCTTTGAGGCCATTCCGAGCTTGTACTGCCGGGACACTCTGGAAGGGCCAATGTGCGATAGAAGTCGTGCCCTTTTGCCGCATCCCAAAGTTTGACCAGAGCTTTTGAACGGACGATCGCGTCTGAGAGCGTCTGGCCTTGAGACGAACGATGGTTGCAGTCACTGCTTATCAGGTTGGGCGAGAGATGGGTAGTCGGCACCAAAATCGGGGGCCTCCACTGGATCCCACGTGAGTTTTGGTCCCACTCGACGTTGTGGTCAGACGTCAGACGGGTGTTGTGGTGTTTCAGATTCAGCCCAGCCCCTGGATCAGGGTTTCGGGACGGCCAAGAGCCGCACTTTATTGGCCCCTGGCAGATTGATCCACGCCATCCGGGCTTTTGATACTGACCCCGAGGTGTCAAAACAAGCTTGAATTCTTGGCCCTACCCTATCGAGACTCGAAAAGGCGGCTACAAGCCCAGCATGTCTGCCCTAGGGCTGGCATTGCTGGGACGGGGCCTCCTACTTGCCGGTGCGGTCCTGTGCCTTGCAGAACGTGGCCCCCCACATCTTTTCCGTACGCAGAATTGTGAAGCCAATGCTGTCTCCGATGTGCCCCCCCTCCATATGCCGTGCAAGCCTGGCAGGTGGGCAGGGCTACGTGGTGGTGCACCACAGGACTGCAAGGTTGGAGCTTAACGTGAGTCGGCGCTTGCCCCTGACGATCAGCCTCACACCACACACGGTCTAAATCCGGGGCGGAACCCTTTCTCCTGCCAAGCTCTGACGTGCCGATAGACATGGGAAATGGAACACGGCCACGCTGCTGTGCATGTCTGTGGCGGGGATCCGGCACACAATGGCACAGACTGGCACTGTGTATTTTTGGGATCTCCACGGGCATCGTGGCAGCGTTGGTGTATCAGAATGCGCAGTCAAGAGCCCCAGCCGCATTGCAAGCTCCTGCAGCTAACCATGTCCAGCCATGATCACTGCACACTGTTCGTCCATCAGCCCAAAAGAGCGACGACCAGGGTCCTGGATCGACGGCTAAGAATATCAGAGCCTTTAACATGTCACCGGGCGCCAGTCTTCTAGTGCAAACTCAAGTCACCTAATTTATATCGAACTTCTTTCGACTTTCACTTCTCTACATTGTCTCTTGTGCAGCTGGTCTGTTTTTCTCCTTATCTGTTTTAAAACATCTACTCATACGAGTCTCCTGGAGAGTACCTAATCAACAACATGTCTGACAACGGAAACGGAGGACTCGTAGGTGGGCTGGTGAACGGGGTCGGCGGTCTCTTGGGAGGCGGCCAAAATGCGCGGCCACCACCACCACCGCCGCCAGACTCGTCGGACAACAACGCCGACAACAACAACAATAACAACAACCAAGGAGATGCCACGAACAACGCTGCAGATCCGGATGGAAATGATGGTAAAGGCCAGAACCAGGGTCAAGATCAGAACGGGAAGGATGGTGATGGGAAGCAAGGTGGTCAGGGTGACCAGGGAGCTGGGAACAATGGCAACGGTGCTGAGACTTCATCTTCATCCTCAACGTCAGCATCACCGTTACCGACCTCCACAACGCCTACTTCGGCCGTTGCTGAGACGACGGCACCCACGAGCAGTGCCGCTGCCGGAAACCAGCAGCAATCCACGTCCCTCCCAGAGACATCCGCCCCGGCAGTCAACACACCCACGACTCCGGTGGTCCAGACCCCAACGCCCCCGGCATCTACTCCATTGCTTGAGTCTATCTCATCCCTGATCTCATCAACCGGCACCGCGTCACTGCCACCCGCGGCTGTGCCCACCGAGCTCTCATCATCATCAGTGAGCTCCATACTGTCAACACCAGTGGTGCTCAACCCTGCAACGCCGCTGCCCACCACGCTGCTCTCATCGACACTGAGCAGCACGCCCTCAGCCAGCGACGCGGCGGAGGCCCCGTCGGCCTCAGCAGCTGGCCTCCAACAGGAGGACAACGACGGCGCCATCCAGAAGACAGCCAGCCAGTCCAACGTGAGGACGACCACGATCGCCATCGCCGCCCCGGTGGGCGGGGTGGTCGTGCTCGGCATCCTGTTCGTCATATTCAAGAAGAACAGGGGCTGCTTCCGCCGCAAGAAGGAGCAGAACGGGAGCATCCTGGACGACGAGGAGATCTCGAGCTGGAGGACGGTCCAGCACCACGACAAGTTTGACCCGGCGAGGAACTACTAGGAGCTCACGGGTGTGTGTCATCATGGCTTCTACTACCATCCACAGTGTACCAACAAGGTAGCATCCGCATGAAAAAAAGCAGGATGAGCGTCCGGGGTTTTAGCGATCGGGATAGAAAACAGGGCATTAGTCAGTCGCCCACGAGAGGAGCAAACTCTTTAGATTGCGCGCAATTACCATACATACATACACAAAACCACCTACGAGGATAATGAATAGTTCATAGTCATGCATCATCCTCCGGGTGCCCGGCCGTGTCCGTGGACAGGCCCTCCAGGTGCCCGTCTTGTTTCTTGACCATGACCGTCTTCCTCAGCGCCGCCCGGGGCGGCCACTTGGCCTCGAACACCGCGTCCAGCTCCTCGAGGGTGCGGCCGCGGGTCTCGACGCCGAACATGAACCACACCAGGCTGTAGACCAGGTTCAGCCCCACAAAGACGAAGTAGTAGTGCCAGTCGATGGCTTCGAGTGCGACTGCGGTGACGTAGGTGTTGTAGAGGTTCGCACAGTTAGACAAGATGACGTGCTGTTTTATGTTAGATACAGAGTTCGGCTGGAGAAAAGCGAGGCAAGACTTACAATGCCCATTCCTTTGGCCCGCATGGGGTTGTTCAAGACCTCGGCGCAATATGTGGCCGTCAACGGGGTGTAGACGAACGAATACGCACAACCAAACAGGAATATGAACGCCACCCCGCCATTGCTCAGTGCAGGCCCGGGATTCGCCTTGTTCTCAAAGCGGCTCGAAAACCCAGTCACGCCCGCAAACAGCCCGGCCAACACGATGCTGCCCACCCACAGCTTGGTCCGCCTGCCGATGCTGTCGTTGGTAGCCGAGCCGGCGACGGCCCCGGCGCAAGAGACGATCGAGTTCATGAATGTCAGAAGCAAGCGGCGCTCCGTCGAGGTCACACCGAGGAGGGTGTACATGGACGGGAGGTAGTACGTGAGCACCGAGTTGCCCGAGAGCTGCGCGAAGACGGACATGAAGGCCATCATCAGGAAGCGCCAGCGCGCGTTGTGAGTGCTGACGAGGGGCCAGAAGTTGAAGATGCCCGACGACTTCTGCCGCTCTATGCCCTGCTCGAACTCATGCAGCTCCAGCTTCACCACCGGGTGCTCCGGGTCGCCTCCGCCGTGGTACTTGGCGAGGATCTGGGCTGCCTTCTCTCGCTTGCCCCACATCGTCAGCCAGCGGGGCGACTCTGGGATGAGGAGGCACCCTGCCATGATGAAGAATGGTGGCACGAGCTGCAGGGCCAAGGGGAGGCGGAAGGCTAGCTCGCCTTCGGCCTTGTTGCAGGCGTATGCGACGCCTGTTGCTAGTATGGAACCGGTGTAGAAGACTCAAGTGGTAGTCAGCAGGCTGCATAACCGTTCCGGTGGACACAAACTCACAAGTGTTGTAGTACCCAACGACTCTGGCCCGCCACTGAGGAGGGGCGAGCTCCAAGGCATACGTCGGGGCAGCACTCGTGCCAATGGAGACGCCGAAGCCCAGGACAAACCGCCCGCCGAGTAGGTAGCCGTCATTCTTTGCTGCTGTTTGCACCGCCGCTCCAACCATAATCAACAGAGATCCGGTTGCCATTCCCGCGCGCCGGCCAAACCAGTCGCAAATGGGACCAGTGAACAAGGAGCCGACCATGTTTCCGATGGTATAGATCATGAAAATGCTGTTGCAAACGTCAGCAAGGAGCTGCCTGGGCTCTGTCTCCATCTCCAAAGTAGACTGGGTTTCCAAACTCACATTCCCGTGCTGGATCCGAGCTCTGTGTGGTGGAAGTACGCCTGATACTGTTTCATGGCGTTGATGGAGCTGAAGATCGACTACCGGTAGTCACTGCGTCAGCCAGGAGTTAGCACTTTAGAGTCGGTGGTACTTACTCCATCAAACCCCGAGGTCGTCGCATTGAGCGCGGCGACGAGGAGGATCAGGTACAGCTGGATGCTTGTCCTGGACCATGGGCTCAGTGGAGCAGCCGTCACGGTCTCATAGAAGTGCGAGTCGCCCTGTACTTCCTTGATCTTACCCGCGGCAGGCTTGATGTCGTCGACCTCGTCGTTCTGGTTGCTCGTGACCTGCGCCATCTCTATTCCCCGCGAGTCCTTCGCTTCTGCCATGATTGGTGCTGGACCCCGATTGGTCGGTAAGAGTTGTTATTCAAAAGCCTGTGAAGCCTCAAGCTCGGGATGCAGGTCTGATGGACGGCAGAGGTAGAGATGCAGAACTGATAAGCTTGATAACCCAGGTGGCACCAAAGCACAATTCAGAAGTTACTCGGCATTCACTTGATCGGCCCTGGTTTGCACAACCTCGGAAGAAAGGATCAGACGAAGTCGCGTCCACGTGGTGGAGCAGAAGCAGTCCAACTTGCCAGACTCACTCACTACCAGCCGGTCGGGTCATTCAGCCACACAACGGTGACTGTTCTCGCCATGGTAGAACAGCCCACGGCAACCGGCTTTCGTGGTAAGATTGAGCGCCCAGGCTAGAAACCATCACATTCCCCTCCCTTACTCCGCACTCCTTCGATAAGCAGGCTTGCCTTCTGACGGCGAAGATCAGCTTAGACGACGGGTAGAGCTTATCATGCATAGGCAGGCAACCTGCATGGAACGTTCCCTCCTCGGCCCCTACCGAGCAGTTGGGTAACCGCGCCGATTCATACGAACATTGCCGTCGGGCATAGACTGGATGTCGGGAAGATTGACACTTCGGAGGCCCTATCCGACTCCACGGTCGGCTCGTTTTTGGGGTTAACGCACGGAAGCCGGCTCGGGTTCCGTTTCGACCAACAGCCGACTCACACGACATGAAATTCTCCTTCAATGTCAACGATAGCCGCGTTGCACAACAACTCGGGTTTATTGCGACTGAGAACGGGGCGGAAGAGAGCTCCACCCTCAAACACGAGCAGCGAGAGGGCCACGATTTGAAATCAGATGGTCCAGTGATAAGAGGCCAAAGGCCAAGACGGGTTCCACTTTGCACACAAGATGGAGGATAATCCAATCACCTGCAGAACAGCAACATCACGTAAGAAGCCCTTCCCATGAGCCAAGCAAAAGCCGGCCGACTAGCGTAGCAACATGTGGTGCGGCGAGCCGGTGGAATGCCGGTTCGGTTGCCACTGATTCATGTTTCACTGCTCCGATCAGCGACCGACATCTCGGCCGCGCTCTCATCACTCTGCCCCGGATCTCATCACCTCTAACGTGTCCATCTATTAGAAGTGTGGTACAGTCAATGGTGCACTCACTCGAACGAATCCGGCCACAGATCACTACGACGAGTATTTATAGCATAGATTGCTGGCCACTCGGCCTCTTACTTTCTCTCTCTCCCATAGCTGCCTTGCAACCATTGCTTGCCTCATTGCCCATCTCTCAACGAGAAGTATACGCCGAATTTGCTCCATCGCAGAGATATCTTCTTGAAGCCTTAGATATGGGCAGTTCAAGTCCTGACTGGCAACTTCGGCTGGAACAAGACGGCTTTGTCGTCCTTCCGAACAGAGTCTCCACCGATGACTGCGCTGAGTTCCGTGAGCAAGCCCTCAGCTGGCTTGAGAAGTTTCCTCATGGATTCAAGCGCGATGACCGTTCAACATGGACTGCAGAGCATCTCCCTGGTAGCATCACGTCAGACAACATACCAATAAGACCTCGAAGGAGGGTTATGAGTTTATTCTGACAGACAAGTTTAGGGGTGGGCTCTATAGCCGATACTCTGTAGGCCATGAAGCATTTGTATGGAAGATCAGATCGTAAGTTGGGAAGTGGCCTGCTGGATAGCTTGGTAACTGACCATGAGAACGAAGCCAACCCAAGATCCTAGAGGCTTTCGCCCAGCTCTGGGGCACCGACGACCTGATCGCCAGTTTCGACGGGATCAACATCACCTTGCCCATCAACGAAGAGACCGGTAGGACAGACATCAAGCCAACAGGCGCCTGGCCCCGTAAGCACACACACACATACACACACGATTTCACATCACCATGCCGGGAGACGGAAACTGACAGAAAACGCACAAACACAGACATGGACCAAAATCCACGCAAATTCGACCGCTTCGAGCTATACCAGGGCATAGCCAACCTCGCCCCCAGCGGGCCCCAGGACGGCGGGCTCTGCGTCCTCAAGGGCTCGCACCTCCTGCACGAGGAGCACTTCGCAGGCACCGGCGGGTTCCGCCCGGAGCAGGACTCGGGCGAGAAGGAGAACGGCTACAAGTTCACGGCGGCCGACGCGGACTGGTACCGCGCGCGCGGCTGCGAGGAGGCCAAGGTGTGCGCGGGCGAGGGGGACCTCATCCTGTGGGACTCGCGGCTGATCCACTGGAACGCGAGCCCCGTCGGGAGCCAGGTGCGGTTTGCGAGCTATGTGTGCTACTGCCCGCGGGCGCTCATGGACGAGGCTGGGCTGGCGCGCAAGTTGGAGGTTTTCAGGGCGCGCAAGAGCACGACGCATTGGCCGGTGAGTTATGGATGCCCCCCCCCCCCACCCTGGGTATTTTGTCGTTGGGATCTGTGCGATTGTGAGCTGATCTGGGTTCTACCAGCAACAAAATGTGGTGCCTGCTGATCGCAAGACCAGCAACGCGGTCCCTCGCCGGCCGGACGGGTCGCCGGACCATGCTAACCGGACACGCCCGTTCGTGGAGCCGGAGGAGACACCGGCAATTCTGAGGCTCGTGGGCGTGAGGGCTTGATGAGCTGCTTTGTGTCTACAGCGGGTATATGAGCCAAGAGTTTTGGATAGAATAGACTGTTAGATGGTAGAAGGAAAGCCCACAGAGAAGTGCTGCGCGTCGCTCCCCTAACTCCGACTGTGACGCCGCGTGGATGATATTCTAGCGGTGTCTCAGGCTGTATCCCAATGTAACAGCATCATTATCGGCCATAGTCCGACTTGGGAAGTGCCCATCTAGTCTAGGAACTCGCGCTCTCAACCACAACTCCACCGCCACCTCGTGCAACTGGGTCCTCAAAAATTGAGACAGGTGCGCCTCGGTTCCCCATCCACGATGAGACATGCCACCTGTCGATCGGCAGCCCTGCCCCAAGAAGTGTTCAGATGAACCAGTTCATTATTTAGTGCTGCAACACGATGGGGTGCAGATGAGAGTCAGGTGGCCGCCCGCCCCGGGTCTTGGAAGGTTGCACACGCGCTTGGACAAGTCCCTCGTCCCGTAGCGCGCTTTTCCCCAGATTGTGGCACGAAACGGTGTGCGGGACTTTAACAAGTCTACCAGCCATATTTCTTGTCTTATGCCGGCAGAGGCGAGCGCCACGCCTCGGGATGCTCGGCAGGGACTAGCTCTAGGTCTTGGAGGGTGCCCGCCCCCAAAAGCGCCACGGAAAAAGCTTGCGGGGCTGGGTGTGGGTTGCCAGGGTACGGGGAGGCAAGAGGGGTGTACTGTATTGTGTAAATCAGACGACCTCGCCTTGGCCGTCAGAAGACCAAAGACCAAGCTTGGGCCTTTGTTGAGGATGAATTAAGGTGCAGAGATGGTCAGCCATGAATAAGGTGTCGGCACGGATAGTCGCACGGATATCAATCACACCCATCTCAGGGGGGAATTAAATATAGAAAACGTGCAGAACTCTAGATGCAGAAGAATCTTGGGCGGA
This sequence comes from Diaporthe citrichinensis, assembly GCA_014872995.1. Classification (NCBI taxonomy): domain Eukaryota; kingdom Fungi; phylum Ascomycota; class Sordariomycetes; order Diaporthales; family Diaporthaceae; genus Diaporthe; species Diaporthe citrichinensis. The sequence goes on from JADAZR010000030.1 coordinate 505,582, forward strand.
CGTCCGTTTGGGGAAGAGATGCATGATTCGCATGCCAGTATTTCTTGGAGACCGTCCTCTTGACCTGGTCTTGAGGGCAGATCTGTGTTGCATTTAATCTCGGAAATCTTGTCCGCATAGTCACGAGCAGTCTTGGAATGCCAGTACTCAACATGAGGTTCATCTCTTTGGGCCGCCCCGGCTGCATCAAACTTGATGGAAACCCTGCTACCGAGTCCCAACCAGACCGGCAACCTCGAAAGCTACATCTGCAAGACGCGGTATTGGAGCTTTGACTCCTCTTTCGCACCACGGTTTGCGCGTCAGGCTCCCCTTAATCTCAGGCAACACGAAAGAACATTGTCACCCCGCACTGGTACAGACTGCGCCTGGGGAATTGGCCTGTAATGGTGCGGAACGTTGCAACGTAGGAGCACATCATTTCTTGGCACAGCAGTCTGACCCCAGGACCCTACGAGGATGACTGCATAAGCCGGCCATTAAATTGACATCATCCATGCGCTTTGTTTCTCGCGGATATGGGACGATGTGGGTTCGTCACGCATGTCTTGCCGGCTCGCCTCGCTCCAAGGCATTCAATATTCCGAGCGGCTATGCTCTCGAGCTGTTGTCCCAGGCCAAGGGACTGTCTTGTGTTCTGTTCTAGTGCACTTGTAGGCATACCGTCAGACCGCCCGAGTAATTCAGTCCGATGGGAGATGAGATGGCTATATCATACTACCGCACAAGCTCGGCCAAGGGTGACGGCTGCAGGGATCTCCCGCATTTTCTATGGGCCGCCTGTGGCTCTATCCCCTTGGCGTCTGGGTCAGGCCCGGGAGATACCCGTGGCTTACGCTGGGGCTACCCCAGATATTCACGGGAAGCCAGTGGTGGGGGAGGGGGGGAAAGTTGAATGCAGTTCGTTGTCGATGAGATGGAATTGTGTGTGGCTGGTCAGACCTAGGACGATTTAGGGGGTCTGCTCTTTCACCTCATCAAGGGCTGCTGGCAAGCTGCCAGAGAGCCATACGGGCTGGATTTCAGTGTACATAAGGCTCTCATTGTTTGACGAAACTCTGTTTCCTCGGCTATGCACATGCAAGGAGAACGAACCCACGAACAGCGGCCATCCTGCCATCATCCGATTGTGCACGCCGGCTTGCCCTGCCCTGCCCTGCTCCGCCAAGGGCGTTCATCGGATCGGTCGTTTCCCCTGCAACGATGTCGCACCCACACGAGGTGATCAGCATTCTACCTAACCCACATCACCGGATGCAGCGTCACTGCAGGTAATCACTAGACCAGCAAGTTCCTGTCCATCGTGCCTGGAAGGATCCTGCCCTGCTGACATGTCCAGATGGCTCCAACTGCTGTCTTTTGGTGCCTGATTGGAGCCCTCAGCAAATTGTCCACTTGGCCGTATGCTGCCACGCTGCTGTTGTCTGCAAGTACCGGGGCTTGCTAGTCGTCACCTATCCCCGATCAGGAAAACAGCAGCGCCCATCTTGGAACCAGCAGCAAGATCGCAAGGCTCGCGAGACAAAGACTCCTCATGTTACTCCAACTCAAGACAACTTTGTCAGCGTCCAGCGTGCCAGCAAGGCCTCTTTCATGCAGGCCGTGCGCATATATGGGACTAACATGAGGAGCCATTTTAGAACCCACGGCTATTTCTCCGGCGGTGATTTGCCGCCTGCCTTTGTTCAGCTCGTCCAGAGTCGCAGGCGTCATGCCAGCGTGATGCAGTCCGACCATGCGGGCATTGCGGCCAAGGGCGGACAACCTTTCTGGTCCCTCTGGGCGCAATCTACCAGCGCAAAGCTTCTTGCACCTCGCCCTGTCACGATGATCCCGGCCAAGCTCCCAAGCTCCCCTGGTTCCTGCACGCGGGGCCCATCCTGGTAGTCAGGCGCAGCGGTCAGACTGCACAGAAGTGCATTGTGTGCCCGCCAGCCCAGCCCAGCCCCTTCTGCCCCTCCTCCTCCTCCTCCACCAAGCCTGGTCGTCCCGACCCCAACCGCACACGCATGGTGTAATCCTGGCTTGCAGATGGGATATGTCAACGTGCATCCCTAATGTAAACACACTTCTCGGTCCCCAGGGGCCGGGGCCGGCGAGAGCTCCATCACGGTTGCGCGCCCGCCACCATGGCTCGGCACGAAATATAGTCTCCATGTAATAAGTTATAAACCGCCCGACCGACCCGCTCCCTTCTCGAGCTTGTCTAGATCGGCCCCAGGCTCCTCTTGTTCTTCGTCTGCCGTGCCTGTCGCGTTGCTGCCCTTCCCCTCTTTACTAGACGCGGTTGTTGAGAGTGTATTGTCGCGAAGGCTGCCTCCCAGAACGACCTCCATAGGCCCTGCCTGACCCTCGCTGTGCATTGGAACAAGACCAGTATTCCGCAGACGCAGTCCCTTGACGTGAATATGCGTTCCCGAGCTCTCCACCTCCTCTGGCCGCTGGCCGTGGCCGCCCAGAGCCCACCCTTCAGCAACGGCAGCTGCACGGGCTCGCCGTCGACGCCGGTGCCGTACCAGCTGCAGACGCCGCCTCTCGACACGCCCTGGACGGACCAGGTCGGGCTGAACCCGTGGCCGGAGCACCCGCGCCCGCAGCTGAAGCGCGAGGACTGGGCATCGCTGAACGGCATCTGGACGTACCAAGGGGCTGGCAACGCCACCAACGTGACCGACGTGCCCTGCGCGCCGCTGCAGTACGAGACGCTGATCCCGAGCTGCATCGAGAGCGCCATCTCAGGCCTGCAGGTGCTCGACACGTCCGCCATGTGGTTTGCGACCACGTTCCAGGTGCCCTCGGGCTGGGACAGCAGCCGGAACGTGCTGCTGAACTTCGAGGCGGTCGACTATGAGGCGACCGTGTACGTCAACGGCCAGCAGGTGAGCTTCCACCGCGGCGGGTACTTCAGGAACACCATCGACGTGACGTCGTATCTGAGCACCAACGGGACCAATGAGCTGTAAGTAACCGCCCGTGCCGAGAACCCGGCTAAATTTGGGGGCGAGACCTTCCCGTGTCACGAGAGAGGCCGGGAAAAAGAAAGACGTGACTGACCACGGTGGAACTGCACAGGAAGGTGTTTGTCTTCGACCCGACAGACCTGCCCGGCTATGTGATCCCCATCGGCAAGCAGACCAAGAACCCAGAGCACATCTTCTACAGGCCCTGCAGCGGCATCTGGCAGACTGTGTGGCTCGAGAGCGCCCCGGCGACGCACATCACGCAGCTGGACGTCAAGGCCGCCGCCGACGGGTCCACCACCGTCAACGTGCACGCCTCGGGCAACAGCACGGGCCAGCCAGTCGAGATCACGGTGCTGGACCAGGACGGCAGCGTCCTTGGCACGGGCAGTGGCACCAGCGGCTCGCCCTTTGACTTCACCGTCGACGGCGTCGACCCCTGGAGCCCGGACTCGCCCACCCTGTACAACCTGACCGTCACCCTCGGCGACGACACGGTCTCGAGCTACACAGGCTTCCGGACCGTCAGCCGCGGCGTCGTGGATGGTGTCCAGAGGCCGCTGCTGAACGGCGAGTGGATCTTCCAGTGGGCGACGCTGGACCAGGGCTTCTGGCCTGACGGGATTCACCTGGCGCCCAACTATGAGGCTCTGATTTTCGACCTGCAGGAGCTGAAGAAGCTCGGCTTCAATGCGGTCCGCAAGCACGTGAGTAACCTGAGGGGTCTGTAAGCGTGGTGGTTGAGAATGGATGAAAGGTGCTGACGAACCGCGACCCATCAGATCAAAGTCGAGCCTGACCTGTTTTACTATGCCACCGACTCACTCGGTCTCATGGTCATCCAGGACATGCCATCTATGTCCCCGCGTGTGCCGCTCCCCAACGCCGATCAGCAGGCAGAGTTTGAGCGCCAGCTCGACATCCTGATCAACGAGCACTTGAGCTACACCTCCATTGTGACCTGGGTAAGTCGACCCCACAGCCGAACAGAGCTGCCCACCCGCCTTCCCTTGAGACGTAGGCCATGAATTAACATTTTGTCCAGATCATCTACAACGAAGGCTGGGGCCAGATCCGAACGCCGCCGTACCCAGAGTACGCCATCGCCGAGCGCATCAGGTCCATCGACGGCAGCAGGCTGATCGACGCGACATCGGGCTGGTACGACCACGGCGCGGGCGACTTCTCCGACAACCACAAGTACGCGAGCCCCCAGTGCGGCGCGCCGTTCTACTCGATCCAGTCCTCCCCGTACGACAGCAACCGGATCGGCATCCAGGGCGAGTTCGGAGGAATCGGCCACAACGTTTCCATCGAGAAGTAAGTTTCTGCCTGCCTGCCTGCATGCCCCTTCCCTCTGCATCAAGCGCGAGAGCGAAAAGCTGACAAACGGTCCCCCAAAACAACAGCCTCTGGAACGTCCAGGCGGCAATCGACACCATCAACCAGACCTACGAGGTCAACATCGACCTCGAGGCCTACAACTACCGCGCCCACGTCATCTTCGACGAGTACAGGCAGCAGATCGAGCTCTTTGCCTGCAGCGCCGGCGTGTGGACCCAGACGACCGACGTTGAGGGCGAGGTCAACGGCCTCATCACCTACGACCGCCGCATCGAGCGTGTTAACGTCCAGCAGTGGCAGGACGACATCCAGGCACTGTATGACGCGGCTGCCGGGAGGGGCGGCGCTGGGAACTCGACGGCTTCGATGCAGAAGATGCGGATCTGAGGCCTCGAGCGATGAGCGGTTTACATGTGGAGGAGGAAATTAATTCGGATGGGTGGTATTCTTTTTGTATATACATTAAAGCCTTATCAATGCCATTGATGCCCTCTTAAAACGGCCCAACAAGACTGCTCATGTGGGAACAGGTCTATGGCTTCCTGCCACAAATTAGAACTTCCTTGAGGGAACACATTTCTTACCATTAAAGGAGCAGGGCATATCCAAACAGTGCCCAATTATGCCCTACTAATACATGGCCACACCTTGGACCTTGGCAGTGTTCGTTTGATTGCTTTAGGTAACCTCTGTTTGCCTAGAAGCTCACCAAGGAAATCATGATCATCAAATAGAAGCCACCCATAACAAGATGGAAGAGAAGCCTCCTTTCCTCCTGAGAACCAGGAGATTGGGTGGTTTCAAACCTGTGGGAATTAAGATCATTTAAACCTTGCCGGAAGCACAAACTAAGCTGGCAATGCTGGGTCCGTCCGAGGACCATATGCACCGGAGAAAGTGCAGTCGAAATTCTTAGAGAAGTCCACAAGGCAAAGGAATGTGAAAGTTACCGGCTCTTTTTCAAACGCCAATTTATCGAGGCAGTTCAGGTCCCCAGGTGTATGTACTTGGTTCCATCGGAAAGTCGCAAGTGGCACTTCTGGACGCTGCCACAAATCTCCAAAGCTGGATCAAGTCATACTTGGGCTCCAGGTATTGATACAAAGCTTTCGAGAGCTTTAGACTTGCCTAGATCAGTGCCGACCCTTCAGCAAACCTTACATCACCATTCGCATTCACCTGACTTCGTAACCCATACGAGAAAGTGTTCATCTCTAAACCGCCAAACCTTCACTTTGCCCATTTCTGTTGAGGCCTTGCCTGTTACCCACATTCCAATTCCCTAGACACGTGCACACAACACTCGTCTCGATTACGACTTAAGACCCGAGACACTTGCAGTCTCGGTCTGCCACCCGACTTCAAGAATTGGACGACAACATCAGCCGTCCTGACATCAACTCACAGAACAACGGATCCTCAGGTCAACATCAGGTAACTAACTACACTATGGCTGAAGACGTCGGCATGCTCGATCAGGCCATGGACATCGACGCCGATGTGCCTCGTGTCCCCTCCACTGGCAGCACTTCAACTACCACTTCTCGAAGCCCCCTCCGTGCTCGTCGCAACCTCCCCAATGAAAACGAGAAGAGACGAAACCACCAGGTAAACGACAGCCTGAAGCCTCGCCCTGATGCGAAGGTCCACAAGTCTTCGTCAAACCCAAACACCATTCGCCACGATTCCTCTTACGTCGACAAACAGAAGCGCAAGATGATGATGATCAACGCCCAGCGAAACCGCAAGCTGCGCATCCAGAACGCCATCGTCAACGGCACCTTCCAGATACGCCCCCTGGGCTATGGCTCTCTCGAGCTAGACCAAGACGAGCCGCAGCAGCTCGAGAGGCTGAACAAGGACCTCGTGGCCCAAGCCCTGTACTCACCCGTTCCCGGTATGGCCTTCGACCCGACGATGCCTTCCTTCAGCGAGGCCGACATGAGCGATCTGGTCCAGGCGCTGGAGGCGTTCCAGAAGCACCTCGCGCGAAAGGGAACCATCGTGCTTTCGGACAGGGCGGGCCCGCTGGTGCGGAGCTTCGCTCGCGATGTGCTGGCCATCGTCGTTTTGCAGCCGGACCTGAGGCCTGGCTGCAATATCAGCGCGGACGACTTCTGGACCCGTGTGACCTCGGATTACCAGCTGTCCAAGAAGCTCAAGTGGCTTACCGTGAGGGTCATGAAAGTGCTCGAGCACACTGAGGAAGACACTGCCCCGAAGCGGGGCAAGGGTCCGCCGTTCGCAGCCCATATGAACATCGTCCTGCGTGCCTTGAAAGCTCCGGGTAAGATCCCCGTTCTCGACAAGGTATGTTATGTCGTCCACCCACCAGACAACCTGTGTTTTTTGGCATTCATGCTCACAGAACTATCTTTCAGGCGATTGCTGAGGCGAGTGAGGACATGCCCTCTTTCATCGTGGCCCAGCCGTCCACCCTACGATGCCTCATCGGCCATTTCGAGGCCGCGCGCTCCCGATACCTGGCCAATCTCAACAACTCCCGTGATACTGGCAACCAGAGCAGCCTCGGCTCTCACAAGCCCACGCAGGGCTTCGGCATGACTCCGAGAAACCAAGACCATTACGCCTCCTCTGAGGACGAGGACGAGAACGATGATGTCCAGGGTGGCATGCTCGACGGTGGTGTGGAGGACAATACCCAAGTCGAGGAGGGGGTGCCTTCGCCACACACCCAGTGGTTCTTGGCGAAGCTTGACAATTGGATCGCGTCGAAGAGTGGACAGCAGCAGGGAGGTGTTGACACGGACATGCTCTCGGCCCTGGGTCTGGGAGATGCCCAGTGAGTCTTTTGAGAGGGAAGAGGGTTGATGGAAAGAAGTCGTGTTTTTGATTTTTTGGGAGGCTGGTTGGGGAAGAACAGATCGGAATGCCCCCATCCGGAGATGAGATGACTGACTCGCCACCTTGTGCGATCATTGCAGCTGAATTTCCTCAGGACATGTCGCTCTGAGGGAAGGGCCCGGAGTCTTTCCGCCCACTAGGTGGCAGCACACCAGAAAGGTGACTGGTCTCTCATGACACAGGTTCGAGCTAGAGCTGAACTGAGACAGAATGGCCCATCTAGGTATTAATCAAGCTTTTAGACCAATCTCAGCCAGACTCTGTATCTGCAAGGCCAGGATGCATGTTGCATCGGTCAGGGTAGTGGGTGCGCTGAGATCCGCTCTTTTACAAGCGTCGCCTTTTGTGATGTAACACAATCCAGTTCGCACCTGTATCCCAGAGTCTCGGGATGCTTTAGCCCGCGTCGTAATCTTTTTCAACATGGACTAGGACGGTCGCCACTCCTCGCGCCAGTTCGCCTGATGGTTTAGCTCCATGATCACGTTCTCGAAAGATTTCCTCCAACTGTTACCATGCGTAGGTACGAGGTTACATGATATGGGAAATGTACCCGGCTGTACTCGGATGTGCTGCCTCGATCCGAGTGTGAAATTGATGTTGAAGACTTTTTGGCTGGCACACATCATGGAGTTCAGCTGTTGATGTCAATCGAGGAGACTGTTCCTACCCTGTTGGGGGCCGACGGCGCTATCTGGCTAATGTTGCACTGCAAGACATCGGTAGTATTCCTTGAAGTAGATAATGAACCCGTTAGTGGGGATTTAATTGTGGTTGACGGCGAGAGGTATGATCAATCTACAGTGAGACATCAATCACCAACTGAACCGGGAGCCTGTGTTCCAATTGCGATTTGATGGAATATTTTGACGTTATTGAAGCCAGCGCGGAGCCAAACTAGCCCGCCAAGGAGACTGGGGCAGTCTGGGTGACATCGCGATGTTTACCATCATTAAATGTGCGGAGTTTGTCCGCCGGCGCGACTGGAAGACTGTTCTGGATCACCTGAGGCCAGATCGGGGCCAGATAAAAATAAAAGACGAACCCCTCCCCCTTCGCAGCAGCCAGGCCCGCCTCTGTGCTCTAGATCTGGGCCGGAGAGTTCCAGGTGGCGAGGCCCTTCCATCGGTGAGCGGCAGGGACAACTTCCTGATGCGGGGGCACGATGTTTCCGCAGCCAGCCACACCTCATCTATCCCAAATGAAACCCTTTGGGCCCGAGGACCCTGAGACTAACTGCCAGTGGGTAGCTTAAATCAATTAAGGTTGACCCGGTGCCAACCGATGACCCTGGGAAAATGGCGGGTGAACCGGGGCGCCAACAATAGGCTGCGGTCTGGACTGAAATAGCTTGGGTCCCAGAGCGCCGGAGTTGCGGGTAGCAATATGGATAAATACAACCCAAGCTCGACGGCTTCGCAGACTATCGCAACTGTGGCGACAACTTCTCGAAAGTGGAGCCATGTGATCCCCAGCTTTATTTAGTCCTGCGATTATCTGTCTATAAAGAAGAGGCTCCACTTCTTGGAATCAAGCCTTGGTCCCCTAGGCGTTGTCAGACAAGCCAGACGAGGATATCCCCGAAGCGTACACACGGAGATCACCACAGTTCCCATACCTCACTTTTCTCCCGCCGATAATCACCCATCCGCTGCAAGTAACACAAGTCCCGGAGATGCTGTCCAAACTCCTCGCAACAACCCTCCTCCCCCTCACCGCCCTGTCCTCCCCCTTCCGGCCCGGCGTCCTGAGCCCCCGCGAGCTGCCCGCCTCGGTCGGCACCGTGACGCAGTTCCGCTACTCGGGCAACGGGTGCACCCAGGGGTCCAACTCGGTGACGCGCTCGGGCGGCTGGGTCTCGCAGACGTACAAGTTCTCCCAGTTCGAGGCCGACACCATCACCGCCGGCACGCCCACCACCGAGAACTGCGAGCTTCACTTCCAGGGCGCTGGCCTGAGCCCCGGGTGGCAGGTCAGCCTCTCCGAGGCAGACGTCACGGGCAAGCTGGTGCTGGCGCCCGACGCCAAGGTCAACTATTACTGGCAGGTGTACTGGAGCGATGATGCTACCGACACGGTAAGTCTTGGATAACTACATCAACCCAATTGGCACCAAGGAGAATACTTAACGCTGACAAATATCCATACAGCTCACACTACAAGGGACGATCGACAACACCGGTGGCAAGAACAAGATCACCAACAACAACTACACGGTCAAGGCCAACGTAACGGACTCACTGTGGTCGCAGTGCATCGGCGCGGACGGCAACCCAGGCATCCTGAATGTCAACTTCAGGGTCGCAATTGTTGGCGATGATAGCTCATTCGACGTTGATACCGAGACGCTGAATTACAAATTTAGGAGGTGCTGATAGCTGTGGCGGACTCAGTGATGGTCTTATTTCAAGCGTTTGGTTGACTCGTTTTGTCCATTTAAGCATGTGTAAGATGAAAATAAATCCTAATCTGGATCTCAACCCAACCTGTTTTCGCATGTTGAAAAGTCCCCCCATTCCACTAGAGACGAGGTCAATCTCGGCACATAATACCTCTACAAAGCCAAGACCGAAGAGGCTTCAACCGAATTTCTTCAAGAGATGTCTTTGGCTCATACTCTGCAGGGCTTGCCGCAAGGCCGTGATCATGGACGAAGCGCGCCGCTATGGATCTAAACGATCAACGGAACTTGTTACTCAATGCCGTACCCAGGATTGAAACCAGGACATGGGAGCTCCGTATTCGGAAACGAAATATATCTTGAGGAAATGTTACACAAGATCACGTTTATTTGAAATACAAAACCTATATCTCAAAACACAAATTCATATCTTATTTGAGTCGGTAACAGTTCTACCAAACTAGCCAGCAAAACGGCACTTCAAGTTGTGTACTGAAAACAAATGAGACCAGGATATGGTAAATCAAGTAAGAATTTGTATTATTACCTAAAGGCCAAGCCGAATAGCATGAAAGGAAAACTCCACAGAACCTTACCCAATACTTGAGTTACAAATGTGCAAGAGGGTGGTGGCGCCGGGGGGGGGGGGGGTTTGCTGCACCTCTATACCTACCTCACCTATCGGCCCTGCCTACATAGATAGATGGTCTGAACTCCCGTAGAAGAACTCGTCATCATCCTCTGTAATCAGCCACTCCGCAGGTCCAGGCATGTCAGGCATGTCGTGGTGGAATTTCTTCAGCACCCATGCATACTCCTTCAGATTTTCAGCCGCAACCCACCTCGCCTTGCCTGTTTTGGCAGCATACTTGACGTGGTACTCAACTACATCCCCTCCTTTCTTGACGTGCCTGGTTCGTGAAGCGTCGATAGAAAGGGGAGCAGTATAATCGAGTACAGTCAGTTTGGCCCAAAACCCGCTGGGCTTGGCGCCAGCCAGAGACCTGTGGCATTTACCATGGCACGTTATGCAGGAATCAGACCCAGGGTGCCTGCGACAGCTCATGCCTTTCTGGTAGCACACCCGACACGGGTTTTGCCCTCGATGGATCGGCTTGCCATCAACTTCGTTTAGGGGATCGTTCAGAAACAGCTCCAGCTCCACCTGCAGGGTCTTCTCGAGCTCCTCGTCCTCTTGCTGCTGCTGCTGCTGCTGTGGTATTTCATTGTTAGACAACTGCGGCTGTTGGCCACTTATACTCTTTTTCCGTGGGTCCACTTTTCGAGCATCGGCAGCCTGTTCCGTCTGAGCATTTTCCATGAGTCCGTAGGATCCTGGGATAACAAACCGAGATGGGCATGTGTTGGATGAACAGACGATGCTGAGGTTATACTTTTGCTCTGCTGTGAGACGGATGGCCTTTTCAACATCAACAGCGGTCGCGATAGTGCCAGGGATGTAGAGAAGAGTGCCACACTCGGCGCAAGTGAGGGCTGGGTTCACCATGTCGGGAAAGCTGTTCACAGAAACACTAAGTTGTTTTCCACAGAGTGTTTGAGTGGATGATTTCCCAGTTCAATGGAGGATTGGTGAAGAGAAGAGGAGATTGTCTGTTAGTTGAAGCGGAAGTGCCACTTATTGATATATGAACATGATGAAGCCTGGTGCTACTTGGAGTCCATGATGTTCAGAAGATTTTCCCTACAATTGACTTGTTTGCTTGTACTTCTGTGCCGAAGACAATGAATAAAGAACAAAGCAAGCAGGTAGACTTGATCCTGGCGCTATTCAGAGGGTGTGGTCTCCTTGTTCGACCTGAACCGAACCTACCTGGGTAACAATGTTATTGTAATACTGAACGTTGGAGCCATTATATTGGCCACCTCGAATATTAAAGGAAATTTGCGAATTCTTTTTTGAAAGACAACAAAAGACCCAGAACTTCTTGTCTGCCCTCATTCGTCTTAGAAAATGTCACTGGATGAACAGCCTTTAGGTCGGAGGAAGATGTCAGCGTTTCGCCCACCCCGCGTGATAATAAGAAATGGTATACTTTCCTCTCGGAGACTGGCAAGCTTATGGAGATGTTGAGTGTGGACGTAAATGCGGTCAAAGTGGGTGCATAAATGGGTCGTTGATTGGGCTGTTATAGCGACAAATAGGTCGCTCCTAACTTGGGCACTGCCCGCGTTGAGTTAATGTGGTATTTCGGGAATAAGAGAATGATTTAGAATGCAGAGTGACGGTTTGAGTAAATAGTCATTACATATTTGGCAATTGTGCGACAGAGCGTGAGAAAGAGCCTGGGGAGGGATCCGGACAAAAAACGTTGGAACCATGTGGGTTGATAGCAGCAAAGACAGGGCGTGCACTGGAGCGTTAATGCCGAGTATCGGAGAAACGAGCGTCGGTTCTCGCGTCATTGGCGAGGCAGAGATAGCACCGGCAATATCGCAACACTGAAGCTGCCACACCCATGTGCCTCAACCTCTGCAACTTCAAAAACTTGAAATCGACGCCGTAGTGTTGATTCTCTATGCGCTTGCTCCGCCAGATCAACAACTCATTTCATCATGAGGCAAGTAGAGGCAGCATCTGCCAGCGGAGTGACCACCGCAGAATCCCCCGCAGTACTAAACGTGAGCGACCACGCATTCCCGGACGTCGACGGCAACTGGACAGGTTTTCCGAAGCAAACGGGCCAGTCCCTATCGTATTGGTTGCAAGGTGTCCGGTGCGATCCGTTGCTCGACCATAGATCAACACCAGAACTACCCGCGTCTGCAGACATCGTCATCATCGGATCTGGCGTGAGTTGCTCCATGCCAGTTGTATCTCCGGCAACAGGGAGAGCAGGGGTGTCGAGGCATTTCATTTACTGATACGTCCAGATTACGGGAACTCTGGTTGCCAAGCAATGCTTAGAGACATGGCCTGAGAAGAGCGTCGTCGTGCTCGAGGCTCGCGAGTTCTGCAGCGGTGCAACCGGAAGAAATGCCGGCCACTGCAAGCCAGACCAATGTGAGCTGTGGGTATCACCTAACTTCGTCACTTGACTGATCGATGTTATAGGGCGAGGTTTCGGCAAATACGAGAAGGCCTTCGGCACGAAACATGCCCTACAAGTAAGGATAGATTTGCATAATACCCCGGAGTAGTCGGCTTACATTATATCATAGATATTGCGAAACGAACAAGAGACATGGGAGAATCTAGTGCAATACGTCCATGAGAACAATGTGGACTGTGATCTCTGGGTAGGCGATACCCTCGACCTGGCCATGACACCCGAAGTCGCAACTCTGGCCAAGGACGTATTCAAGCGGTATGAAGCTGCAGGCGGGAAAGTCGACCACATCAAAGTCACGCTTGACCCAAACGAGGCCAGCAAGATCTCCCGGCTCAAGGGGGCCCAGGCGTGCTTCGCATGGCCCGCGTCGACCCTCCAACCATGGAAGCTGGTCGCCCATATCATGCGGCACAACATCGCACAGGAGCCGCGCTTCAATCTGCAGACGTACACCACCGTCCGGAAGGTCTCGGGGAGTAGCCACCCTGGGAAGTGGGTCGTACACTCCGACAGGGGAGAGATCGAGTGCTCACGGGTGGTGCACGCCACGAACGCGTACGGCGCGGCGGTCGAGCCCTCCCTTCGAGGCTTGGTTGTCCCCACACCACATATGTGTAACAAGGTCGTCCCTCCGGCGAACTTTGCCGGATCGAAAGCACTGAGGAACTCGTATGGGGTCTTGTTACCTGATGGCGCCCTCTTCAGCGTCAACCCGCGACCAACGTCTGATGGTGTCATAATGTTCGGGGGTTCCAACCCCGGCCAGAGGAAGTTCAGGGACTGGCTGAAGAAGCACCCTGAGCGGTGGACTGACGATGGTCTTTCCGAATTCCCGGAAATTACTGCGGCTGTCAAGGCTCTCGCTGAGGAGCAGCTTGAGGGCTGGGCTGCGGCGGTGCCGGGGCCGGGTACGCTGTATGATTACAGCTGGAGCGGGATCATCGGTAATACGACAGATGGCGTTCCTTTTATTGGGGAGTTACCTGGACTTCCAGGGCAGTGGATATGTGCTGGACATAATGGACACGGAATGGCCAGGACATTTACTGCTGCTCCTGGGCTTGTGAAGTTGATGGACGGCGTGACGTGGGAGCAAGTCGGGTTACCTGACCCGTATCAGCTCACAGCCGAGAGGTTGTCGAGACTGAGAAATCTGTCGAAAGAGGAGGTCGTTGTGATCTAAGCTGTAGGAGGGACAGATATTTCGAGGGCATCTTCTTCAACTTCGGACGTTATAGGTATGACTGATGAGGCATATTGCAGGACCACACTATAGATTAGCTTAGCACTCATGCTACTCACCGTTGAGGTCCAATTGCTTGTTTTGCAGCGCTCAACAAACAGCGTCATCAAAAGTCATGGCTTGATCCAACCATCATTCACTTCGTTTTCTTTCCCGTGCGGGACACCTGTTTTCTCACTAATCTCCCCATCTACTATCCGTCGTCCATTCAAACAATACGGCCACTGTTTGAGTGAAAACAGCTGAGCGCCCCAAGCCTAGACGTGGTACACCTGTGAATTGTGGCATTCACTCAACCTCCTAGTCACTGATGACTCCGATAAGTATTTACAGCATAGATTGCAGGCCATTTGGTCTCTTCATTTCTTGCTCTCTCGGTAGCCGCAAGCAAATTCTATCAACCAGCTCGCCACAACAGTGCTGGTCCCTCTTTTAGTGAATAGCCACCTGGCCTCCCTTCAAACCTAGAGTGCCAACGCCTGAGAGTATTCACTTCAACTGTCGCACTACTTAAACCTTCCACCCTCAATGACCATCTTTTCCCAGACCATACAACTCTTCTTCCAATCCACTCAACACTTGACACCCTCAATTGGGGGAACATCCATCACATCAGAAAGCACCGTCAGACAACTTCGTCCAAGATGGTGATCGCAAACCTGATGGAGTCAATCTCCAAGGCTTGGCCCTTCAGCAAAGTATTAGAGTGGAGCGATGAGGGCTACTTCGTGAGTCCCCAGATGAGCGACATCGACATTAACTTCGACTTTGACTCCGACTCCGGCTCCGAAGCCGACAACGAGGCTACCGATGCAAATGATGAGGCCACTGCCCATGACACCGCTACTGTGAGTGTCAAAACCTTCAGGGCTTGTGTCTCTGGCCCATGTCTAACTGCCTCTCTTAGCCATCTGCGATCCAATCATTCCTCTCGACCGGGCGGCTTCCTGGCCTTCCAGGACAATACGATTCTTCTTCGACTGAGGGACACGAGGATGACGACGAGAATGTCCCCGGTGCTCTTGAGGTGAGCGATTCAGACTCACAAGAGACCGACGAGGACTCCGCCGACGAGACCATGATCGCCAAAGAGGCCTCAATGTTGGAGAACGACGACCTTGAATCCCAATTGTCCAAGTACAACCCGTGGCGGACTCTTGCGAGATACCGCAACCCCATGAAGCAGGAGGACGTCTCCCTATACTCTCGTTTCCCCATTCTGTGCATGCCAGCCGAGCTTCTTCTGATCGTCGCTGAGCACCTGCCGATTGAGTCGGCCGCCTGCCTTGCCCTTGCATGCAAGACGACGTACTTGGCCCTGGGAGCCGGCTGGTTCGAGATGCCGAAGCCCAACCTCTGGAACTTCCTCCTCCTCATCGAACACGAACGGCTGAATTCATTCGCCTGTCCCCGATGTCTCAAGCTCCATCGACCTCCGAATTCTTTCTCAGCGTATCATACTCACCGGTGCTACGTCTCGCGTGTGCTGGATACCGGCCTGCCTGATACCATTTCGCCCGGGCTGCTCAAGATGATTGGGAGGAAGTACTTCGAGGATCCCAGGGCCTCTCAGGAATGCCTTTCGTGGATCACAATGACTGCCAAGAAGACGACTCGGCATATCAAGCTCGCCACGCATGTCATCCCGCGAATGCTGGACGGGAGTTTGTTGCTCCGGACTGAGACCTACATCTACCCCTTCCGCAACGGAAATCTGACGGAGCGCTCCCTCATGGAAATGATATACCACATCGTAGTGCTCTGCGGGTTTTTTCACAACAAGCTCCCTGAAGTGTGCTTCCATCAAGAGTGGCAATCGCTTCTCCCAAATGTTCCCGCACTCTGGGAGTCTATCCAGCCAACCAGATGTGTCTGCGGGAGCGGTACAAGCACCCCCAAGAGACACATGTTACGCTGCTACCCCACCAAGAGAATGTTCAGCCCGGCAGCTCGTGGTCGCAGGTCCCCAAACATAGCATGCTTCCTCACCCACAAGCAGCCCTGCAAATCCTGCAAGCGAGATCCCGAGAATATCTACGAGGGCGAGATCAAGGGCTGCAAGAAGTGCGCCACCGACTTCTGCATCTCTGCCCGCAAGGTGCCCGGCGTAGGCACTTGTCTGGTGCTCACCTCCTGGAAGAACATCGGCGGCGTCGGGCCCGGCGACGCTGACAACTGGGACCGTCACATCGCGCGCCGCCGCCCGCCCTATGTCATGATCGAGGATGATTTTCGAACGGATCGCCAGGTGGGAAAGATTTACCAGGCATTTGAGAACATCACGGGCGGCAGGGCCGGTCGCGCTAAGCCCTACCGCCCGCAGCCGGACTCGAAGATGGTTCGGGATCTCACCCGTCGCGTACGCAAGTATGACCACAGGGCGGATGATACCACGGACGCCGAGGCCTTTACGGCAAGTGAGGCAAGCGAGGAAGATGAGGACAGTTCGTGATTCTGCGGATGGTTTCTACTGGGTGCGGAAGTGGCACATTCGACGAGAAACTTTGGAAACCTCGTTGGTGATAGATTGAGAGTTTGGTCTCTCGAGCTGAAAGGCACACTTGTGCAGGCTGCGAATGGGCGGGAGACGCTGCGGGTTGTGGCTTAGCCATGGAAAATTCGAGATCAAGAATACACATTAGTCTGCCGCTCTGGGAAACTTGGTGATTGAGTGTGTGCACGTGTTATGCCAACCCATATTACTATGAGTTGATGAGAAGCCCTATCCACTATGCTTTTTTGAGCGTGTCTTGATTCTCGATCAGTGAGATGGTCCGCAAAGTGAATGTATTTCAGAGATCACGTCCTGCATGAATCTATTCATCCTCTAGAATTTGCTAACTAGGTAAATTCTTGTCTCCTGATCCGCTAGCGGAGAGGCCAGGAACTCACTAATACCAGCCCGATAGTAGGGCCTAAATCATTATGACCCTTTAGATCCTATTGGCGCTGCACCTGGATGGCTGTTCAGTATTGCTTGCACTGGAGATTGGGTCCAAATCTGATCCAGAGGCTGATAGAGAGTGCCCGGACTGTGCCTGGTACCCTGAGACGGCTCAGTTGAAATCACATTCTTGGGAGGCTAGTTATTGTGAAGATGGCGCCTAGACCGGAGGATCCGTCTACAAACATTCATGGACATTTTCAATGGAGCACAACTTCGCCCATGCCAGCCCACGGCTCGGTCAACAAGGTACATCATAGCACTAGTGAATCAGTGTGCACCTCAATGTCCTTTCTATTTGATATATAAATGGCGGAGCCTCCCCCATCTCCAGAGCCTTTCACCCTTCCTTGGGCATGCCTGATTAAAAGACTAGCTTCACTATCTTAACTTGGGCATCCTATGACAAAGTTTACCTACACACACTAAACTCTTGTCACGAAACGAGAACAAGACCAAAGACAACACCTCACTTGTTCACTGCTGCTCTCTCATACCAACCACACACTACTGTCACCACCTGAACTAACACCCCTGGTGGGACAACAACACAAAATGTCGAAAGGGAAAGGAAAAGAGATTGCCACCAAGCCAGATTGGAAGGAGCAACTGGCCATGCTAGACCAAGAGATGGGCTGGGATGAGGAAGAGGGCTCGGACTGGGCGGACAGTTGTGAACCGGAGGAACAACAAGTATTTACCCCGAAGCGACCGCTCCGAAGCAAGCATGAACCCAAGAACAATGCTAACATGTCACAGTCAACTGAGAAGAATCATGGAGCCTACTCCCAGGCCAAGCAAGACGTTTCCTCAGGCGCCGCCATGACCGACTGTGACTACACCTCATGTCACGACTTACAAGAACATTTCGGAAATTGCAATATTCACACACATTACGAGCCATCAGACTGCATCGAAGATGACGAGGTCATGTCGGCGGACATGCAGAAGACCATTTGGGAGGCAGCTGTGGAGCAAGCTAGGTCTGCCGCCTGCGTGGACACCAGCACCGACGCTCTCTATGTCGACGAGGAGGAGGAGGATATTTACACCGCACCAAAACAACAACAAGAAGAACACTTCCAGCCTGAGAGCAGGTTGGAAGCCTACATCTACCACCGCTTCGGTCCGGATGTCATCTATGAGAACCGCTGCCCATGCCACGAGCGCCTCTGCGACTTCAGGGAGGAGAAAAACAAGAGAACGAGGGAGTACTTCGCCCAGGCAGGTGGATCGAACCTGATCAAGGACCCCTGCGTCCTGCTGCCGTATCCACAGGACGACATGCCCGGCACGGAGAACGTCGAAAAGCCGGTGCTGATGGTCACGACGCCCGAGGGCGAGACGCTATACCCGCACGACATGGAGGAGTACCCAGAACCAGCGCCGGCTTCGTGGCATGGGCCCAGGATTGGATGAGGAGGGGCTCCTATCCAGGGGCAGCATGTGATGCCCTACGAGGATGAGGATGGGCCGGATATTTGAGCAACGCAGCATGCCTGCATTTTCATCGACACACTTGACATATTTGAGCGATGGGCGTTTGGGTAAAGAGCCATTGGCATACGGGCATTAGAGAGGACTAGATACTTCGTCACTTCAGTCCCACGGAATACACAAGACCATTCCGTCCACACATTCTTGCCTCCCTTAGATTGTGAATTTCCAGCATGAAAATTAGATTGTGCAAAATCTCTTGTCACTAACTGTTCAGTAGGCGTGCCCAAGCGTGCGCCCATGTGTGGCACTTAGTACCACTAGTCTTTAGACAGATATATAGGTCATGTGGAGGCGTGTTAGAGAACCTTGAGGCCTGTATAGTGTGGTTTCTATTGAATTGAGAGTAGGCTGTGTCTGCTGGCGTCATGACTAGATTCACGATGCTGAATGAATCTTTGTCTTCCTCCCTTGTCCCTGTGTGATGTTTCTCCACGCCTCAATCGCATTTCCTCCTCGGCTCATAGGTCGGAGTCGTCGTCAGGAAGTGGAGTCTTGACGGCCCTCTTGAAGGTGCGTGCAAACGTCAGCCACCAATTGAGGTCCTTGTCCTGAAGGTAGTTGTCGTTTGTCTTTGGCGCCGCGATGTTTGGGTCGATACTGTCTACTGCTCCGGTCGATGCAGGCTTCGATTGGGAGGTCGAGGAGCCAAAGAGGGCAGGCACTGAGGATGAAGACATTTTGCGTGTATCGCTGTGCCGAATGACGGATGTTGCTAGTTCGCAGTCAAGTGAAACTTGAGAAGGGTTGAGGTATGCGGTCTATATGCGGCTGGATCGAGGTTAGCGTGAGAACTACAAAAGCCTTGGAGATGGGAATGGAGTTACCAGTTTGTGAGACAGCACGCTTTCTATGATCCCTCAAAATACATCAACATGTGCTTCGTGAATGCTTTATGTTGATGGACAGAATTTTGGTACCTAAGAAGTGGATAGTTGGATTTGATATTGATCCGCAGGCAACAGCCAAAACGGGGGACAGAAATGGCTGCCTGTCGCTTGACGGCTGCATGCGGACAGGTAGCGAGCGGTGAATTTTAGTGGCAAATCAAGTTCACTTATAAGATGTCCTTAGCTCGCACCTTCAGCCAATCCAAGGCCGGCCTATGGGATGGCGGGTAAGCTAGCACCCGTTTCGAAACCAGAAGGCTTTGGTTCATACGAAAGTCAACTTTTGTTAAGCCAGCTGCTGCACGGCAGAGTGCAGCAGGAGAGGGCAGTCACCACGGTATAGGCGTCTGCAGAATCCGCCCATTCCTCCAGGAGCGCTGATGGAGATGGACTGGCTCATATTCTTGCAATACCCGCCGCAAAAAAACAGCGTGCTTTGACCCATGTTCAGTTCGCGCCACGAAATCTCCACACAAAGACCGTACGATGCCATTGCCAGTGAAGACGCTCGTGATGCTCCTGATCCTGCCTTACGTACACAAGCACATAAGAATACAAAATTTTCATGCAGACTCTAATCATAGCAAGATCAGCGACTTTGAAATAGCTTCTATCGAATCTCACATTAGGTTAGAGCAAGAAAACTGCCAGGTCAGTCTGAAGAATTTCATAGGGAAAGTACTGATTTTTATTGCAAATGTATTCTGCTACAGGTTTCTACAATTTCAAAAACTTGTAATAACGTACAAAGCCAATCTGGACACAGGAAATATTCATCAGGGTTACCCGGGTGTTGAGGGGGGCTCTTTGTAGCGATTACTCTCTGGATGAAAGCCAACCAAAAAGACCAGGATCCATGCTAATCCTCCCACGATATTCAATATTATATGTTCATTGTCCACTCAAGGACTGTATGATCGACGATGACGACGACGCCGAGCGCTCGCACGCCTGGCCTGGCGGACTGTAAGTGAAGGCGAGACATCTGACGGAAGGTCCGGGAAATCTTCTGGAGCAATCCTCTCCCGACCTCCTGTTGACGGCGGGGTCGGCAAAACTCCCGAAGCTTTTTTCGGGGATGGTGTCTTCGGTTTCTCAATTGACGGCGATCTACTCGCGCGCAAGTCTGCCTTTTTCGCCCTTCGTCCCCTCCGCCTGACCGCGATCCTCAAGGCAAAGATCCTCTTCAGGAGGTCCTTGGTCTCCCAGCGCGTGCCCTGTTTCGTGCCGCACACCCCGTCCCGTTGGAAGGCCTTGACGACGTCGAGTTGCCACGTTTGTATCGTCATCTGCGATCTCTCGTCCCTGACTTTTAACTTTAACAGAGGGTCGTCCCGTGAAGTTGGGAGTTTAGTGTACTCGGTCTTGCTCTGCCAATATTTCTCGTCATGGCGGTGTCTGACGAGCTGCTCAAGGAAGCGCCAGTGCACCATTGTCCAGTGGGGATATCCGTTGGGCTTTCGCTCACCCAGCCAAGCTTTGTTCCGATCGATCCAGTCGTTCTGTGCGGCGACTGACACGTCGGCAGGCTTGGTGACAATTGGCTGCGCTGGCGGCCCCGGAAATGCCTGTTGGGTTTGGGGTTGCGGGGCTCTACTCTCCTGACCCGGAGGGGTATGAGGTTCCGGGGACGCTGAGCACTTGCAAAGAATATCACCCTCTCCGTCACCAAAGTAGTCCTTGCCGTAATCAATAAAAAGCTCCTCTCCTTGGTCAATGTTCTTGATTGCTTTAAATGTGATAGTCCGTCGACCGCCCAACACGCTGTCGACAGCTTCGACGTTGAAGTCACGGCAGCTGTGGTTTACGAAACGAGTCCAGTTTCCATAGTCCCTGGCGGATGAGCTTGCAACATTTTTTATTTGGAATGAGTAATCATCATCGACGCGGAGTGCCGCCATACGTGGAGGAATCAGCTCGCCAAAATACTCGTCAAGGAGCTGGCCTTCGACGAGATCAGCGCCTGCGAAGACACCAAGGCCCATAGAATTATTTGGTGTGGGGCGTACTGTGAAATGGAGTATTAGTACCGAAGTAGCGACCATGTCAGTGGAGTATTAGATCCAAGCTCGAGAGGTATGGAACAGAGTCTAAACAATCTGGAAAGAATGGATCACAGCGGAGTGCTCACTTTGGAATTGTTGCCGCCAGTCCTCTCTCAGCCGCTCCCTATGGAAACTGGCAACACAAGTACCCCGGGGACATCCGACAGCGCCCTGCTCGCATTGAAAGCAGGCCTCCTGCCATTCTGCATTCCGGTGTCCGAGAATACCTGCGATCGTTCTCTTATTGGACTGCCGTATATCATTGACCCACTTCGGCGGATCGACTTCGTAATCTTTGGTTTCACACGGGAATCCGTTTTCGTTTCTGGGGACCTCGCCGCCTGTGGCAATTTGGAATGAGGGTAGTTCGGTAGGGTTTGTAAGTCTAGCACGCCGGGCCATGGTGTTTGCTACAGTGTTACTGATAGCCCTACTAGTACCGGCAAGGTCCAGAGTGAGTCTGGCAAATGGGTATGTGCTCGCAATTTCTCCTGTGGGGTGGATATTAAGCAGTGCTCTTTGTTCACAATCCTATAGGATCGATTCTTTGAACAGGCTACCAATATCCAATTTACAAGGCAGGTAAAAGGCCCGGGTTGGCCCACTCGGATCCGGATTCGAAGAACAAGGAGCCCATCCGCCGTGCTTCTTTCTCATGTGTTCCGATCAGTGGTCCAGCATACCGAATTGACCGGATTGGGCAAGTCATATAGTATCAAACGTATGCCTCATGCTGTTCATCAAAGATCTGTATCAAGGTTAGGAAGTCTCAAACGACCTCCAAGGTTTACAGCTTTCATGGACAGCGGAAAGGAACACAAGTTCAAAGAAGGTGATCTCCAATCCCGTTCCAACGCTCTTAGCCTGCTCCCGTGATCATAGGGAACCCTTTTGATGACAATCACTGGATGAGTTCCCCGAAACATCCCTGCCGGTGAACTGGTGGTATTTGAAAATGGCCGGCTGACCTAAGGCTTAAGGACTTGAAGAGCCAGGCACCCTGCAATGCTCTATGTTGTTCCTTGCTAGTGAATATATGGAGCAAAACTACTCCTATAACTTCCTGATTGCTGTATGTACCAAAATCTGAGTAATAGTGGACATTGCTACATAGACTTTTGGAATCCTGAAAGCTCTCCGCATCTCCCAACCTATCCTCTGATCTATATAGTGCATAAGTCTCTTCATAGTTTTCTAATGTTAGTGTTCAGAAACGATTTTGCTTATTATCATTGTTTTGGGATACTCAATCTGGTTCTACTCCATTTGGTCAGACGCGGCAGTCTTCGGGTTGGGCTTGAGGATAGCCAGGATTTGAGGCAAGTTGGCCGGTTCCCAAAAAGACTTAGGTCAACAACTTCTCATCCCCTGCAGCGCCCTCAGTTGGGGACGAGTTTAGAGTAGCCCCACCCACTGTGGCACAGCACAGGTTGATACCAGGTAAGCAAATGCTAGTGGCTAATTGGTCATCGATGCCGCCCGTTGGTTGTCTGACCGACCTCTCTTCAACCTGTCCCATCTACCCGGCTTGACTTCCTCGACGCAATCCCCACTATCACCTCTGAGTGAGCGAATGATCCAAGAGCATTCAAAATTACTCCCTTGACTTCTGGACTTTATTCATCCTGCTTCTGGCTCTACGCGCCTGGCCGGCAATCCACAAGACAAGATGGTGAAGCTAGACTTTGATCTGCAGAGGGACGTGCCAGAGCTGACCGGCAAGGTGTTGCTCATCACCGGCGGTAAGTAAATGGCTCCTCGAACTCTCCCACCCCCTCCTCACCTCATTGTTACAATGGGATGCTCACCCTTCTGCCAGGCACGAACGGCCTCGGTTCTGCAGCGGCGAAGATGCTTGCCACTCGCAACCCCGCCAAGATCTACATTACTGGCCGCAAAGAGGCTGCTGCTCAGCAGACGATTTCGGATATCAAATCCGCCGGCTCGACCGCCGAAGTGACTTGGATACGATGTGATCATGCCAGCCTTGCTTCAGTCAAGGAGGCTGCAGACAGGATCCTGGCCCAGGAATCCCGTCTGGACATACTCATGGCCAATGCGGGTGTCAGTAAGTATACTGAGGATCAAGTCTACTTTATTCGGAGTCACAGTCTATCCCCTAGAATATAGGCTAGTATCTTTCGTCAATCCAGAGGGCCGCCACCACTCCTTCTCTTGAACTGAATCCATCTGGGAGAACCATTCGTTGTGGCTGACTCTGCACTCTAGTGGCTCTCCCACCCGGGCTCACCAGCGATGGCTACGAGCTACACTTCGGCATCAACCATATCGCTCACGCCCTGCTGATCCGAAAGCTGCTGCCTCTTCTGCAGAAGACAGCCAAGGAGCACGGCGAGGCCCGAGTCATCCCCGTCTCAAGCCTGGCGCTCATCCTAGCTCCTAAGGGTGGGATAGTCTTTGATGATCTCAGAACAACCCAGGCGTACTGGATCCTCGGGAAGTGGCAGCGGTACGCCCAGAGCAAGCTGGCGAACCTCTTGTACGGGCGAGAGCTTGCGTGGCGGTACCCTGAGGTCCTCACGCTTGTGGCGGACCCAGGCCCTAGCAATACCGGGCTTGTGACGAGTCTGGGGTGGGTGGACAAG
Source organism: Diaporthe citrichinensis (assembly GCA_014872995.1). Taxonomy (NCBI): domain Eukaryota; kingdom Fungi; phylum Ascomycota; class Sordariomycetes; order Diaporthales; family Diaporthaceae; genus Diaporthe; species Diaporthe citrichinensis. The sequence continues at coordinate 529,448 of JADAZR010000030.1, forward strand.
ATGATTGTGTACCTGGGAAATTACAACAAGTTTCTTGATGATGACCAAGGTCACTGGAACCAGGTGTGGTTGGTCGGGGTATCCAAGGTAAAGGCGAACCCAGGAGAATTGTATGAGCCTGTTGGAATCCCGAGCAAGTCTTATACGGCGTATTGTCTTGACGACAAGTTAGCAGCAAGGCTTTGGGAGTGGACAGAGGATGAGCTCAAGCCATGGCTAAATTGATGACATGGAAGGTGTTGTATCTAGGGTATGGGTACCAGACTGATTGCAAGGACCTTGGACCAATTTGATGTACTAAAAGCCACCGGATGGTAGTTAAAACATCATGCACAAAGTGGAATTGTCCATTTTTCATTTGATCTGCACGTTGCATTAGTATTGGAGCTACAATAAAAAGGCCCTGATTCCGATCACTGTAATGTGTCTACTACATCTGAGATGTCACCGGTATCATGCCCGGCCTGATTGCCGCTGAGCAATATCCAAGGCTGAATAAATTTCACGACGGTCTAGGAGTGAGTCGCTTTTGAGCCATGAGCATGACTAGCCGTTGTTGCCGGGGCCAGCCCCATTCGGAGATCAAGCTGCTTATTGTTTAACTGGTGCAATCTGGATGATAGCTCTTCAGTATACATGCTCAATTCTGTTTGGATTCCTTGCATAGTATAGCACCAGTGGTTTATACATGGCCAAAAGTTCTCGTGCAAACTATCCGAGTTTAGCAAGCTGGACAGCCTGAGCCGGGTACTAAAGATGTGGTTGTGACCGTTGAAAAATAACTGGCCCCACAGCAGCGTATCTCGGAGAGAGATCTGATATGGGCCCGGGACGCCATCCAATGAGCCGATTGCGTGATCCTTTTCCCCCTTGCATCAGCAGAACCTTACAGACCAAGAGATCGTTAAAAACCATCATGCTGCAGAACATTCTGCAGGGCAGATCATCTGGTCACCCTTTGTCTCCACGCATTCACACCAAGAGGCTGAATAATTGCCTGCAGTCTTGGCTACTGTACCAACATGTCGATCCCCACTGAGAAGTCACAAGCCACGGCGGCATCCACCGGTGCCGAGAAATCGCCATACCAGGTGAAGGCCCCCAGTGCCCATGACATCCCAGCAGCTGAACAAGCATTTTCGCCAAGTCCGCCCCGGCAGAAATGGTACCAATGGTTCTCGCCCGACGACACGCCGGAGGAACGTCGACTCATCGTCAAGCTGGACTGCTTGATCATGATCTTTGTCTTTCTGGCGTACTGGGCCAAGGTCCTGGACTCGTCGGCAACAAGCACAGCATATGTCAGTGGAATGAAGGAGGACCTGAAGCTGTATGGAAACGAGTTGAACTACTTGAACACTACTTACATGTACGGCTGCCATCTCAAATAGTCTTAGTATGCCATCACATGGCTTACCTATATTGTAGGGTCGGCTTCATAACGTTGCAAATTCCGTTGACTGTCCTTGTAAGAAATCCCAACTCTGCGGATCTGGAACCCACCATTAACTTGCTGCATTAGATGACTCGATTTTCCGCAACTTACTTTATCCCCAGCGCCGACCTCATCTGGGGCGTTCTCACCTTGCTTCAAGTATGTGACCATTACGATGGTGCATCGTTGTAGACCTCTCGTCGCGAACCACGACACGTCTTTGTCCAAGTTGTTAACATATTCCTCCAGTATAAAGTCACCAATGTCCATCAACTGTATGTCATCAGATTCTTTGTTGGCGCAGCCGGTAGTCTCTTTTTCCCAGCCGTGCAATGGTACCTCGGGTGCTGGTACAAGCGTTCCGAGCTCAGCAGAAGAGGAGCCTTGTTCTTCATAGCGAGCCAGATAGGCGGCATGAGTTCCGGCTATATCCAAAGTGGAGCGCACGCCACTCTTGACGGGAAGCATGGTATTGAAGGATGGCGGTGGCTATATATCATCTGTAAGTCCCTCCACCGTGTTGATTCAGGTCCTGCGGCTCATAATACATAGGCTTTGGTTGCACCATCCCAGTTGCCCTTCTCGGGTTCCTCGCCCTGCCTGGCCAGCCAGACAACTGCAAGTCTCGCATCCTCACGGCACGAGAGATCGAACTGGCCCAAGCCCGCATGGCAAAAGAGCACCGGGAGCCACGAAAGCCGCTCACCTGGTCGTTAGTCAAGACGGTGCTGTCCGGCTGGCACTTCTGGGTACTTGTCTCGTTCGCATTCTTCTTCTCGCAGGCCGACGGCGTCTCGTCCAACAGCGGCCTCCCGCTGTGGCTCAAGCAAGAAGGCTACAGCGTTGAATCGATCAACACCATAACCACCGTCTCGCCCGCTGTTACGATCGTCGCGTCCATTATCTGTGGTATTCTTTCCGATGCGTACGACGCCAAGGTCTCCTTGATTGCCACCACGGCCGGCCTGAATATCTTTGCGAGCATCGTCCTTGCGATCTGGAACGTCCCCGTCGGGCTCAAGTTCTTTGCCTTCTTCCTCTCCGGATCAGCCGACGGCATTGCGGCTGTTATCTATGCGTGGGCTAACGAGATCTGCGCCGGGGATGCGGAGGAGCGTGCGATTGTCATCAGCAGTATGAACACCATTGGGAACACTTTCGGTGCCTGGCTGCCACTTTTGTAAGTCAATGTCAATTTCTGGGGATCGGATGACATTCAGACTAACTCCTGGTCTCAGCGTCTGGAAGACTGTTGATGCGCCAAGGTATCTCATTGGCTATAACTGGACCATTGGTCTCGACTTGTGCATGTTGGGAATGCTCTTCGTGCTACGATCGTTCTGGAAGCGTGAGCAAAGGGCATCTTCTGGTTAGCACCATGTCTCTCTGAAAGCCAGGTCTTGAAGGGGCAGTCATACCGTGATCTGATCGCCGTATCATCGGGGTAGAGCTGAGTCGCAACTGATGGCCAGGCTCTCCAAAGTACAACGTAGATAGCAAAGTAATGTGTAAGGAATATATCAGCTGACTTCCAAGGCCTCATAACCTTCTTGCCCTAGTGAAGGTCTGTTGCCCTCCTACTACAGCTTGCAGCTGGCAGGCCCAGACGTCAACAGTCGCCGAGGGTGGCACACACTCTACCGATCTACCCTGGCGTCATAGGAGTGAATAGGAAGATCTCGCAGCACCGTCTTAGTAAACTGGGCCCTGATCCCTGCGCAGGTAAAGGAGTTGATTGCAAGTTATTTGGCGGGTCGAGCCTCTATAGACCCTTGACTTTGACCACCCTCGCGAAGTTGCCGCCACAACTAGCAAATTGGTAGCTCCCTGTCCTTCCTCCTCATCTTACATTGTCTTTCGATAGCAGCATTCTGTCTCACAAGTCTTCCCTTCCCCACTCAGCTTGCCAGCAACCCTGGTAACTCGATCAGGTTGTTGGTATCCAAACGTCCTGCTTGACTGTTTAGGTTCGTGCGCGGTGCTGCCAATCTGACAACAAACCTGACCTAATCAACACCAGAATCTTAGACGACAATACGCTTCGAGTCCCCTGAAGCAATCGCCCTTCCTGGTCAGTCAATTCTAGATCCTCCACCACAATATCACACACTGCAAATTCCGTCCCGAAACCCAGAGCCATCCATCACTACACATGCCTACGCAAATACAGCACACGAATTTCCTTGCTCTTCACTGACCCATCTTGCGAGTTAACCATTCAGCTGTCCAAGCCCTTCAGGATGGAGTCGTTTGACAGTCTGGGGATTCTCCAAACTGGCCCCAGGGATGGAGGCCAAGGGCGAAGGCATGTGTCTCCCGTCTGGTGGAGCTCGGACGAGAGTAGCTTCGTCGTGAGTGGCCTTGACGAGCGACCGGCCGACGACTTTGTTTCTGGAGACGAAACCGAGGACAGGACGATACTTGAGCAACCTTTCCAGACGAAAGCCTCCAACGCCTCCACAGCCGATACCACCAAAGCCGAGCCTGACACAGTGAGCTTTGCGAATCGCCTGCGACGTCAACCTGCTGCGATCTGCCTCTACGAGCGGTATCTGGAGTCAGGCGGATGCAGCATCCACGAGTCTCGCGAGGCTGGCGCTGTCGGACAACAAACTATCTCCTCAACCGCCACGACTCAGGATACTACAGGGGAGACGAACCATCGCGTTCGACGCAGCGGTCAGTTGTCAGCGGACATGAATCAGCCCAAGTTGGTTAAGATTTCCTCCGGCCCCCGAAGAATCAGCGCACGGACGATGGCAGCCATGTTGGAGGCCGGTGTGTGGGAGGACAGAGGCGATATTGCACGCCAGGAAAATGCCCATAAAGACAACGACAGAACCAGCCCAGATACGGAAGACACACGCACCAGATCTTCGATCGCTTCTGAAGAGGCCGCATCTACAGTGCGAACTGGAAATGTCACAGCGAACATCGGTCCCGCGCAGCAGTTTGAGGCCCCGAACTTGTCGCCACAACACGCGGAGTTTTTGAATGTCCACTCGAGCAGTGTACGCCACGAATCACTTCCATTACCCGCCAGACGAGATATCAGCACCCCTCAGAGTCGCACCGAGGAGCAAAACAACCTTGATCGCCTCAGATCCGTCATGGCAAAATACGACAGCAAGGTGAAAGCACATATAAAGCCGAAGCGGCGTTCTCGCGGACACACCGTGATGCGTGCTGAGACAGCCTCACGTCAGGTGGCAAAGGACCACGGTGCCCGACTCACCAAGATCTCGAACTCCCGCCACTGGCGTGAGCCGCTGGACCCGAAGGAGGTGCCGCGCTACGCCAACAGCATGCTGCTACGAGCAGAAGACATTCCCGCATATCTGAATCTGCGAGGCCTTGGTGACGGTGGAGGCCGGCTGTACGAGCAGCCATCACCCCTTGCCTTCGGCAGTCAAGAAGCTCGACCATCCAGGGGAAACTTCGAGTTGGGCCAGGCACAAGCAGTCAGGTTCTCCAAGCCTGGAAAGGCGAGCGTGGTCAAGATCTCTCCTCATAACTCAAGGTCTTTCGACCTCGGGTCTCTGGGCCTTGTAGAGACGAACCTCATGTTCTCGGCTGGTGCTGTGGCCAAATCGGCGCGCCAGACCAATATGCGGTCTGAGGGTACGCGGCTTCGTCGCGAACGCAGCTCAGATATCGACGGCAGAGTCAAGCCCTTCTCTCCGCTGCGAGGCTATCAACAGTCCCGGATCCCCCGTGCTGTTCCAGGAACGGGAGACCACGCAGGTCGCCCATACCAGCGGCCGATCGACGACTCTTCGACTAATAGGGACCGGGATGTGAGGTTCCCACAGCTTGTGGGACGGCTCAAGATGAATAAACCCATGTCCAACAAGGACGCCGGTTACGCTCCTGTTCAAGATTTGACCAGACTAGCCCCGTCAGCAGCACCTGCACCCGAGCAGCGCTCCACAGTACACCCGCCGAATAATCGTTGGACCACGGGAGCAATTCAGTCCCCGTTCCTGAAGCACAAGGCTCGACCTTTTAGCCTTGACGGCAACGCAAGCCAGAGCCGGATTGCCAATGAAGATGACTCGCCCCTCAAATCGCCGTCCAAGATACCGGCCAATACAAACCCTCCGCCCGGAAATAGTGGTTGCCCTTCCTTGATTAGTGATGACGGACAGGAGCCATTCGACTTCCCAGAGGCGGTGGCCGATCAGCATGCTCGTCTTCCGATATTGCAGGGACGGCCGGAAACCTCGGCATGGGAAAAGGAGGACACCTCGACAGCGCTAAACGAGACGTCTTCCGAGGGCAGCTCAACTCTTGTTCACATCAACATGAATGCGAATGAGCTCTTCTCCACGTCTGATACCGAAGCCATCCACAACGAGAACATCCTCGCTGACGAGATCCACGCCGGTGTGGGCGACAGCAGCTACACCGAACGTGGATGGTTGTTCTGGGTGACCGAAGCATTCGACACACCTGATTCTGTCTATTACGGCAACCTCGACAGGGACATTCCCGCGCAACGTCCAGGCGGTAGGAGGGTGACTGGAACGAGGCCTGATGAGCCTACAGTGTATAGCCGCTGTGCGATCCTGCGGTGGTTGATCTCCACGACTGATGCTCCTGGAACGCCTGGAATGTGGCACGAGTCATCCATGGGATTGGAACTGCTCACGAATGCTGGTGAATACCAATTGCGAATCGATGATGATGAGAGGGCTAAGATGATGAGGCTTTTGACTTGCCTCTCCGAAGGCTTCGAGCTGCCACCTGAGCCATCTGATGAGGTAGCGGAATTCCTTCGGAGCATGAACCTGCCACCGATGCGGTAGGAAGAGAAGACAATGCTTCCGTGGCGGAGAGTCTCCTGTGTCTAGGTCGCCATCAGCTATAAGCATGCTTGGCGAAGGAGGATATCACGAGATGCAAAGGCTCAAAGCAACATTATGTGGCTGTGGCAAGACACATCTCATGCTTGGATGGAGATGCGCAGGCGGCGGATACTCGACCACGGGCAATCACTGTCTCACATAAGCAAAGGGAAGAGAAGAAAGATATGAGGGCTCTTGTGTGATTTGCCAGCTGGCCAAATATGACGGAAGGAGACCCCAGAAAAGAGCGACTGAACTTGAGGAGAGCTACTCCAGGGTGTTGGAGAGCACATTTGAGGATGGTCAAGCTGTCGAGGTCTGTGGTAGGCTTTTGGAAGGTGTCTCAAAGCGTTCGCGACAGCAACGGCAGAGACACCAGCTGTATAATTAGTGATAGACTCAATATATATACTAGAGAAAAATGCACATGCGTGCACCGTGCGTGTTGGCTGTGTGCATCCTCTTCACGAATGAAGAGTCGAAAGTCATGTTAAGGTTTTGAGCCTCTCTCTAGGCGCTCCACAAGCCTGAGGATCAGTGGACTCTGTACCTGGCTAGAGGAGCTCGGGCCTGGCGGGGCAACTGCTCCGGTGGGTGACGTCACTTTGTCTTCTCGATATCACCAGCTAGTGCGGGACGATCAACAAAGCAGCAGCTCCCTTTCCTTGACCTCTTGAGGCCGTGTTGTCAGACACGCTTCCCTTTGTCACCCAGACGGACAGTTTCATGAAGCCACCGAAATGGGCCGAATTGAAGCAATTGCACGTTCGATCGTGCAGACGATCCTCAACGGCGCGAAGAAGAGGTCTCGATCGCCAATCGCATACATCCTGACCCTCATTTCCACCATCTTCTCCTTCTACCAGCTGCCCCTCCACAAGCATCGCCCCGAGGTCTTCACCAATCTGCGCCAGCAGAACTGGAAAGTGGATGACGACGAATATTTGGCTTCCTTCCGTGTCGAAGATGGTGGCAAGCCAGAAGATGCGCTCCGCCCGATAGCAGACCTGGGCTTCTCTGGCTCAGTAAGTTGACTCTCAGAATCCATGAAATTCCCATCATGTTGGACGGCTTGACTAACATCTTTCTCCCTGCAGTCCTTCTTCACGACTGCCGACCAAAAATACCTTGTGAAATCCGTACCGCGCCGCCACGAACACACTTTCTTCCGCAATGACCTACTCGACATCTACGCTTCCTACATGGGAGCCCACCCCAAGACACTGATTATACGCATCTGCGACTTCCTGGCCAGCTCAGGCCTTGCGATCGGCCACCAGCTTGGCACTGCACCAAATCATCACATCGTGATGGAGAATATAACGTATGGGCAGGAGGAGGCAAAGCAGGCAGGTGCTCCGGAATGGGAGAACTGGGACCTGAAACCTACGAGCTACTTCTATCCGGAGCGAGACATCGCCGACGGCAGGCTCACGAGCGAGGCAACCAAGGACCAGCTCGCGGACGAGTTCAACGACAAGATCATCCTAACTGCGGAGCAGGCACAAGACCTCTGGCGCAACCTAGAGGAGGACACGCGGATGCTGGCCCACTACAACGCCGTCGACTACTCCCTCTTCCTCGTGCGAATCAACGCAGAAGAATCCCGCCATTCCATCAACAATGACCCATCATCGTCCAATTCCGCGGCAGAGGACGTTGTGGACGCGTTACCGCGCGACCCGCCCGCCGTGCCTCCAGAGCCACCGTCGTGGAGGACCGGAGTCCCGAGCGCGGACGGCAAGTACGTCTACCGCGCGGCCATCCTCGACTTTTTCTGGGCAAAGCACAAGACCCAGCCGAAGGTCATGACCTTCCTGGTCAACACGTACAACAAGCTCATCCATCACCACGGCCCGATGAGCATTACAACCACGCCGGACGAGTACAGGGAGAGGTTCTTGAAGCTGTGTCACGATATTGTGGAGGTAAAGGACGCCGCGTCGGAGTCGTGATTTCTGTTCTGCTGGATTGTATGATACCCCTGCCCGCGATGGGACTCGTGTCCTGAATGAATAATGAAACTTTGATGTTGTTCTTGACCTCGCCCTCGAATGCCTGTCCCGTTGTGATTGATCGCTCGTTGACCATACATTGACTGGGCCTGTCTCCTCGTGCTCGTGTCTGCGCGCAGTCCTCCTGCCCCCCACGTTGTTGCCTGCTGGACTCATCCACAGCCACCCAACATGGCCAACGCAGAGGCAAGCCGTTGAAGAGGGCATGGCGAGGATGCGGTGCGACGTACCCAACCACCTTGAGTGGTGGCCCTCGATTCATTTACGGGCGAGGTTCACGACTGGTATATTGCAAGGAGCCAGCCATAAAAGAACCGCCGATGATGTTGTGCTCGGGGCCGCTCGCCTCGGTTGGTCTTCCCGCGTACTCGCCCCGCACCCCCGACAGCCTCTGCCAGATGGGGACACGGAGCTTCTTCTCCAGCGTCACGGTTGTATCCCGACTGCCAGGCTTTCCCAACTCGGCTCGGCCTGGACACCTCAGGGATGGTCTAGCTGGGTTCATCCCCGCTTCAGGCTGGCCCTGCCACACGTTGCTATTCATGCGGGTAGAACACCAGAACACGAACACTGCGACACCATTTGTGCGCATCGCTGAGGCTTGGCAGTTCACTGATATATAGGCATGGTTGTTGTGAGAAAAACATGGCTGACTGATTATCAGGGCAGCTATCACGAGAGCGCTCTTACATCTAGCGGCAGCTGTTGGTATCAGAATGCTGGCGTCAATTATTGCCGTCCTGGCCGCTGTGGTTTCGGCCGCCGTCGCGACGCCAACTAAAGCGCCCTCGGAGCACAGGTCATCTCCTCTCAATGCAATCAATGACTTATACTCTCGACAGACAGGAGCCCTCCCCAGCAATTTCAGCTGGTCCTCCTCTGACGCCCTGGTGTGGCCAAAAGACGACGGCCGCAACATCGCGGGCATCAAAGACCCATCTATCGTCTTCTACAACTACGCCTACCACGTCTTCGCCAGCACGGCACAAGCGTCAGGCTACAACCTTGTCTACTTCACCTTGACCGACTTCGCCCAAGCCAACAGCTCGACCTTCCATTACCTGGACCAGACGGCGATCGGCACGGGCTACCGCGCTGCGCCCGAGGTCTTCTACTTCGCGCCGCAGAAGCTGTGGTACCTCATCTACCAGAACGGCAACGCCGCATATTCTACCAATCCGGACATAGCCAACCCAGCGGGATGGTCGGCCCCCACGAACTTCTACCCGGCGGGCGTACCGGCTACCATCTCCAGTAATATTGGTAGCGGATACTGGGTGGACATGTGGGTCATCTGCGACGCGGCTGACTGCCACCTCTTCTCGAGCGACGACAACGGCCACCTTTACCGCTCGCAGACCTCCCTGGCCAGTTTCCCCCAGGGAATGATCGAGCCCGTCATCGCGCTGCAGGACACGACAAACAAGTACGCTCTGTACGAGGCGTCCAACGTCTACAATGTCGGCGGCACTTTCTTGCTCCTCGTCGAGGCCATCGGCAGCGACGGCGCCCGCTACTTCCGTTCATGGACGTCCACGAGCCTTGCGGGCAGCTGGACACCGCTGGCTGACACCGAGGCGAACCCGTTCGCGAGGAGTAACAATGTCGTCTTTGCCTCGGGGAATGCGTGGACGAAGAGTATCAGCCACGGCGAGGTGGTCCGCACGGCTGTGGATCAGACGCTGACCATCAGCCCGTGTGGGATGCAGTATCTGTATCAGGGTCTAGATCCTGCTGCTGGGGGTGAGTATAATGCTCTACCTTGGCGATTGGGTTTGATCACGCAGACAAACTCCTCTTGCTGAGGGAATTGGGTGGACGAGTGTGGGACCTATGGAAGGCTGGCTTTGCGTAAATTGCCCCGTACTGGATTCCATTGTGTATACATATTCCCCGTGTCTGATGGTCTCAGATGGGTCAGGTCGATGACTAGGAGAACGTAGGCCCAGAACGGCAGCCTTTGTGCATGCTCCCGTCTTATTCGCCATGCACCATGTTCCACTCTTGTTGCTCCTCCTCCTCAGCTGTCCACGTGTGGGATTTTTGGCTTGTTTGCTCTCCAATAAATAACATCAACAGTCCAGCTGGGCGGGTGTGACTGCAAAATGCCATCATGGGGCTGTGCATGGGGCTCTCCAGTTCGCGTTGTGGAAAGGACAAGCCTATCTATTATGTGGACCGCTCTGAAGCTTTCTCCGGTTGTCTGCCCACTGTTCATACCAAAGAGGGAGTCCACTAGTTGTTGTCCTCCTTGAGCAGCCTCTCAATCTCCTCGCCCATCATCTTCTTCATGGCTGCCTTCCGCTCCTCAGTCCACTCCTCATCCAGGGCATGCCTGGGCTGGGTTCGTCGTCTTCTCATGACTGACCTCCACTCCTTGGGCCACTCCTCATCCAGGACGTGCCTGGGCGGGTTTCGTATCCTCATGTATGCATTACCGGGACCGTCCCGAAAGTCATTCTGAAAGACATCCAACACCTCCATGACCCTGTCGATGCCACGGACCGCCACCGCCCGACGAAAATATGTGAAAAGGTGCTGATAGACGTCAGCTGCCATGGTGCGTGCCACCACAGCATCACATTCGGCAATGCTCATGGCATCATTGAGGCGTCCGGCGTTGTTCAGTCCATCGGCCCTATAAGTGATCCGTCTCATGTCCGGATCAAGGGTCTCGAGGCTGTCGGCGCCCGCAAGGAGGGCAAACACGCTAGGCACGAAGGGGATCAGATTGGAGCTCCGATACCAGCTATCGACGGTGAGGACCACGTGTCTCAGGAGGCTGATTTGCGAGGGGCGGAGGCCGACTAGGAAGCTCTGCATAGCCACAAGGTTGGTGAATACGAGCTTCTGACCGTAGAGTATGCCACCTGCCTCGGCGTAGACGGCCTTGCTTGTGCAGAGCAGTGCGAGATTCCGGGTGGAGGCTGCTTGTTGGTTGGGGTCATCGGGTGGGCGTATGGAGGAGGGTCGCGAGTTGTCTGGGACGGCTCGGCTACGGCGAAGCTTGGTGGAGTACTCGGTGCCGATGAAGAAGGTTCCGTTGGGTCGCGTCAAGACCTTGTGGTAGATGATGTTTCGAATCTCGCGGGGCAGATTCCTGCATGTGATCAGCTTAATAAGAACATGCTGGTCCCTGAGCAGCCATGCTGGGTGTAACTTACATGAAGGGAAAAACCTCATGCTCATTGCCAATCCGAACGAACTTCTCGCAGCGGGGCTGTTGTTGCTGTATCAACTGAGTGTCAACTTATGTACTCAAACTAGGATGAGGACAGCACAAACCATGTGGATGCTTCCAGAGCAATTGCCTGTGTCATCTTCTGCGGTGGCAATCTCGTCATCTGAGAAGCAAGGCGGACCTCGCTTGCGGGCTGTGCCGTCCGGTATCTTGGAGAGGTCAGACATGGTTGTGTTACACGATGGGATGCTGTCCCAGGACATTGACAGCTTTGTCAAGACAGGACAAAGTTTGCTGGAGGCCTTTTCGCACCCCTCGTGGATGCTCAAGGCGGCTTGGTGAGAGATTGGGGTTGAAGTCGAAGGTTGAAAGGGTTGGAAAAGTTGAGAAGGGTGAAGAGGACAAGAAGGTGAAGTCCACTTAACAAGGAGTAGTGCGCGATACTGTCGCCTGGGTAAAGGTGAATTCTTTCGTTTGAATTGTGGATCATGGAGACATGTGATGCACATGGAATTTCGAAGAACACCCAAGGTGAATCTTCGAAAACGCGATGTCTGCTGACTTCAGTTAAGCAAACGCGTCTCGGAGACCCTTCTATTTTGCCAGATGAGGTATGATTATCTATACATCAATATGACGTAAAGATCATCTAGATTATGGATTGTACAAAACATTGAGTACTACTTCTAATTCCATAAATGTCAAGGGTATTTCATAATGCTTCTCTAGTTAATCCTCAATTCAAGTTATCGTTCATTGTCCAAGTCAGGACTGGGACCTTCAATGTCCTCGGCTGCTATCTCCATCCCCCTCTCATATCCGGAGAAAGAGACTCTCCATGCCTTATCGTTCCTAGGCCGCATCTCAACATTGATGTCCCAATCAGGCACAGGCATCGCATTCACCATTGGCGACTTGGCTGTCGTAGGTGCAGCCCACTTTCCATCCACAGGATGAAGATCAAATCGAAGAACCAACAGAGCCGAGAACATGAGAATCTCAGTGGATGCGAAATGACGCCCAGGGCACAACGTCGTCCCTCCACCAAATCCACGGAAAGCGACCGGGTTGACTCGTTTGGACCCAGGAGCGAATCTCTTGTGGTCGAATTCATCGGCTGTATCACCCCAGACGGATCGATTCGTATGCTGCACCGTTGACGGCATCATGATAGTACTTCCTTTCTTGAGAAGGTACTGATTGTTGAGTCGGTAGTCCTCCATGGCTATGCATGTGGCCGTGCTGACAGAGTATACACGCATCGTCTCCTTGAATGTCGATAGCAATATGGGACAAGATGATTTGACATGGGCTAAATCGATGGTGCAGGTGCCGTCATCATCTTGCTGCACACCTTCAGACAGCTCATTCCTGATGGACTCCAGGACCGCCGGGTCCGAGAAGATATGGTATGCCATCCAGAATGTTCCTGGTAGGGAGTTCGTGAGGATGGCTTGACTACCCGCCACCTCAATTCTTGCTGTTTCCTTCAAGGGGATCTGGAAATCATTGTTGATCTTAAGGCGGGCTTTCACCATCTCCGAGCCCTGCTCATATGAGCCCGCTTCGAAATATTCCTCCCAGACCTTGACCATGTATTCACGTGCTTTGAAACTCTCCTTGGCGAAGACACGAGGGAAAAGCTTCAGGATGAAAAACATCATTTTCGGCTCGAACGTGCTGTGCTAGTCAGTAGAGGATCAAACTGTGACTCAAGGAAGACTTACTACCAGGCTTTCTCCATAGCAGGATCACGAAATGGGTTTTTAGGTCCATACATACCCTCAGTAGATGCCAACAGAAGCTCATGGCGAGCCCATTGCCATAGCTGTATCTTCGTAGGTCCCTTCTTGGACCATTCGTCCAAGGACTTGGCAATAACTTGGATTGCCCTTCTGTTCATGGCATCCAAGCCCGGTCCGGGGCTCAAGGCTGAGTGAATGTATTTGGGGAAGCTCATCAGATAGCCCTCATCTTTGGTCACATCGCGACCTATTATATCGATGGTCGCTTTCTGGCAACCAAGGAGATTTGCGGCTATATTGGCCTCTATAGCTGTGAAGGAGAGTGTTCGGAATTGAGCTTGGATTGGGTTGAGAAGAGATGGCGAGTTCACCACATACATCCGCGAACCAGGCAATCGCAACGTGTATATTGGCAGGTTATATTTATCCCTATGGTCCCCATTACCATCTAAGTCACTTTGCTCCTTGTTTCACAGCATGCAAAACATATGGTGAAATATTTACCTCATGAGTTGGTGAAAGTCCACGCCCTTGGATACCATGTTGACTATAGGTGAGATGAAGGGGATGGCATTGCCTATAGAAGTCGGCTCTTTTGGATCCTGCGTAAATTGGAGAAGAGCAACGAGTAGCACATAGGTCGCGGCAGCAATGCCCACGGCTATGGGGAGGATGGAAGACATGCTGAACGGTCCTATGGCATTCTTGTCCAAATGATTCCAAGTGTTGAACACCAAGGCACGTTGACGGTCAGCTTCAGGAGAGGCCAGCGATGTCAACGTGCCGTGCAATTAAAATGAAGGAGATGGTCATCGAAGAGAAGTCTAGCGTGGCTGTTGGTTGAATGTTGGTTGTGCTAGTTCGCCCTTGGCTTGCCCGCTAGTGCATGAACGGGACGTTGGCTGTCCCTGCTGAATCCTCCTCAACGGCCCCAGCTTCCACTCCTTCTTAAACCGTGATGGCCCGGAGTTTTGTGCCGCCTGCTCTTCCTGCCTACAACCCCGACGGACATCTGCAGTTCTGATATTCGTACATCTGACAAACTACCTCTCCGGCACATCGTTGCTTTGCATGCGATATCTAGATTCCCTTCCGCCCCAGCTATGGAGGCAGTTTACTATGTATAGTAAGTAGTCTCGTTTTTAATCTATATACATATGCTTCTTAAGCAATATAGACCCAATCCCTTCATATAATAATAAACGCTTAAATACTTAGCATTAAAAAAAATATAATATTAATAATAATAAGTTTTAAATATAATTATAGCTTAAAGCTAAAAAAATAATAATAACCTTATAATAGCTGCATAAATAAGGCTAATAAGAATTGCTTTTAGCGGCGCCATAAACTATTAATATAAATAACTTAAAATTAATCTGCTATAGCGCTTTAAAGTTAAAGTTAAACAATTAATTATATAATAAAAACTAAAATAATCTCTTTATAAAATAAATGTTATAAATATAATCTTAATTAAAAACTTAATCTCTTTTTACTTATATTAATATATATCTTCTTAAGGAATCTTTAAAAAACTCATAAAATCATATAAGCTTTTAAAAAAATCTTTATTAAGTAAATTATTATTATAATTAATTAAGGACTTTTTATAATTTTTTAATATTAATAAATATTCCTTATTTTAAACTTAAGTTAAATTATTAATAAAAATAAGTATTAAAATTATAATAATATATAATTTTATTAAAAGCTTTAATATTATATTTAAAAGTACTTTAATATAATAAAAAAAGGAAGAAAATTATTTTACTTAAAGTTAAAATATATAATTATAAAAATTAAAATTTTAACTTTAAAAATAAATAAGGGGAGTTAATTAATTTTAATTAAAAAGGATTTAAAATAATAAAAGAAAATTAAAGCTCTTATAATAATTATTAGAGAAAAAGAATAACTAAGGTGCCCGCTATGCATTTCCCTGCACCCAACAACAATGCCGAAAATGCAACGGCGTGACAGGGCAGCCGACGTTGCGATCCATGATAGCGGGCTGGATGCAACATTGATTTTGGAATAAGTAGTGGGATGCTATATTGTAAGTTGAGTGGAGCGTCTGGGTACAAAGATCCGTGATAGTCCGCCTGAGTAAAACCACTAGAATTACCCGGCTTGTTGGCAGAACTGTGTAGCCAGATTCACTATGCGATTTTCGGTCTTGTCCAGCGTCCTCACTCTCTTGACGAGCTTCGGCTCCTCGCTGCCCGTTCAAGATGCCTCCTCCGTCGCCGTCTATCCGGAGCTGCCACGCCTGGTCATCTACTTCCAGACCACCCACGATAGCTCCGGGAACCCGATCTCCATGTTGCCACTGATAACGGAACTTGATATCGCCCTAACCCACCTCATCGTCTGTTCCTTCCACATCAACCTCGGCAACGAAATCCACCTCAACGACTACCCACCATCCTACCCCCTCTTCTCCACACTATGGAACGAGACAGCCGTGATGAAAGCAGCCGGCGTAAAAGTAATGGGCATGATAGGCGGCGCCGCGCCGGGCTCCTTCGACTCCAACACCCTCGACAGCACCGACGAGGCCACCTTCGAGCACTACTACGGGCAGCTGCGCGACGCGGTCGTGCAGTACGGCCTGCAGGGCATGGACCTGGACGTCGAGCAGTACATGTCCCAGGCCGGCATCACGAGGCTCGTGGCGCGGCTGCACGCCGACTTTGGCGACGACTTCATCATCACGCTTGCCCCGGTCGCCTCGGCACTGTCGAATTCGGGCAATTTGTCTGGGTTCGACTACGAGACACTGGAGGCTGCGGCGAGGACTGCTTCTGGGCAAGACATGATTGATTTTTACAACGCTCAATTCTAGTAAGACACCCTTCATGAAACTTTTGTTGAACTCATCATACTGACCCATAATTCACCTCCAATAGCAGCGGCTTTGGCACCATGTCCAGCCCATTATCATACCAAAGAGTGATCAAGAACGGATGGGAGCCAAAGGACATCGTAGCCGGCCAGCTCACCAACCCCTCAAACGGGGGCGGCTTCACCAGCGTCGAGAGCCTAAACCAGACGGTCATCGCGCTGACAGCCGAGTACGGGACGATCGGCGGCATCATGGGCTGGGAGTACTTCAACAGCGTGCCCGGTGGGACGGCTGCGCCGTGGCAGTGGGCCCAGGAGATGACCGAGATCTTGAGGCCGGGCTACAGCGTGCAGCTCAAGGTTACCAGCGAGGCAGCCGAGACTTTGGATACTGCTTGGAGACAAAGTGTCATCAACGGGCCGTCGAGCCTTGTGGCAGTGAGGCCGAACGTGGATTACTTTGCAATGATTAATGCATAGGGCCGGAACATTAAGGTCAGAAATACTGTGTATTCTTGATTGATCATGGTCATTACATATCAACATTACCCAGCCTAGATACCGGACCATATAAGTCTATTTCTATAATTCCTTTCCGCAAAATGGTATCGAAGTAAAAATCACGAGAGAGTGAGAGACCGCAAAAAGATTATCCTCGTAACTCATAGACGCAAATACCCTTATGGCTTAAACAGTTGCTCCTTTCTGAAGAACACGAAAAAGCCCACACAAACAAGCAGCTGCAGCAAAAGCGGGACCCAGAACCAGACGTTGTTCAGCCCTTCCCACAGGTGCATCGCCAGGTTGGGGAACACGGGCCCGGGGCCAATCTTATCCGGCGCGCTTGCACGCGCGGCAATGGTACCGATGGACCCGATGACCTGCGCGCCAAACACGGTCCAGCTGACGTGGAACCGCCCCAGCGTCTGCAGCAGGATCATGCCGAAGCCCACGCCCTGCAGCGCATCCAGCACACCCAGCCAGAGCCAGAGGCTGCGGCCGAGCAGCGCGCCGGCGAGGTCGCTGCCCACCCACGGTAGGTAGAGGCCGACGCCGCTGGTCCCCCACAGGAGCTGGGCCCAGCGCGGGGCACCGAGGCCAATGGCGAAAAGCGGGAGGGCCCACGAGTGCTCGTTGGAGAGGTAGGCCATGGCGGCGAGGATGGCGGCCCAGACGACGACGAAGAAGAAGACGGCCAGGACCGCGATGCTCCATGCCGGTGCGACGGCACTGGACCAGAGGTAGCTCCAGCTGCGGCCGTAGGGGGCTGATAGGAAGTAGTTCTGGATGGCAGCGACGACGAGGAACCAGACCACGATTCTGCGGCGCATGACGGAGCGGTAGAAGGCCGAGACGTAGCCCGGCCTGCTGCGGTACGCCTCGGGGAGGCCTGCGAAGAGCACCAGGGCGACGACCCATAGCAGGACCGCGATGGGCAGCGTCACGCAAGTCACGGTGCGCGACGACGATGAGATGAGCGTGTAGCCGCTGTTGCGCAGCTTGGCCGAGTACGAACCCCAGTACCACAACGCCGCGATGTAGATTTGCTGCGTGCCTTGGATGGTGCATGCGCGGAACATCCATGACCGGACTGGATTTCCACCCTCGGTGAGGAAGTTCTGCGTGAAGAAGAGGAACCCGCTTGCCGAGCCGACGGCATAGAGGCCCGTTGCGGTGTACTGCAGAGCCACGATATCAAGGGGCGAGGTTGCGAAGGGAATGAGCCCCAGGATGAGGAAGGCGGCACCGTAGAAGACAAAAGCCAGGGACAATGATATGTAGAGCTTGATGTTGCGGAAGAGGATCCACCAGAATATTGATCCACAGAGGTAGATGCCTGAGGTGATGTATACCTGCTCGGCGCTCTGGCCATTCTGCCCAGTGAGCAGAGTGATCTGGTATGAGTTGGCGGCGATGATCTGTCCGAGGGCGAGGAGGAATGCGTAGACCGGCCAGTCTCCGATCTTGGCCAGCATGAGATTCCTCAGGCCTGTTGGTGGCTTGTAGTCTGGGCTCAGGTTGAACTCGTTCACTTGGACACTTCTGTCATCGCGGCTGCTGGCGGCCGATGTTGACCTGGAGGACACATCGACAACGGGCTTGGGAGTTTTGCCTAGCTTGGCATCGTGGAAACGAGCGAACCAGTTCTTTTCCGATGAGCGGATGTAGTCCTCAACACAGAGCTTGTCCGCGGACAGGTTCCCCTTGTGAGAGTCGATGAGCTTCGAGAAAGAGCTGTAATATTCGCCCTTTGGGTCATTGAAGAAGGGCTCCACGTTCTGCAACTTGAAATCACTGCGTCCGCCGACGACAGTGTCGAGGGTAAGGACGGACTGATTGGCTGTTGGCAAGCTATGGGTGAGGGACTCATCCGCCTCATTGCCAGAGGATGATCTGTTTGAATTCTGTCCGTCATTGGGGAACTCGTTGGCCTCCATCTGTGACTGCGTCCTGTCGAGCTCTGCAAGATCGCCCAGCCTCTTGGACAAGAGTTTGCCTAGAGCAGAATATGACTTGTTCCTCGGGGCGAAGGTGGCAGTCGGGGTCCTGGGCGTATTCGCCCCCGAATTGGGCTCAGATGCTGTCGAAATGGAGAGCACCGATGGGGAGTGAGTGAGTGTTCGCCTCGCCGAGCTGAAGCCACGAGTCGGACTCGGCGCTCGGCTTCCAACCCTGCTCGGAAAAGCGGTCGAAGCTGCTGTCTGCGGTGTGCTGATCGTGGGCGAATTCGGCAGTGTCGGAGCAGGTTGAGGGGGATGCAATGCAAGTGAGGTTACCGAAGATGAACGTGTTCCAGGGAGGAGAAGGTTGAAGGTCGAGCCTCGCCTTACGCTGTCATGGGCTTCGATAGACCTGGTTTGCAAGGTGTCGAGATCTTGGACCCACTGCATCACCGGGAAGCGTTGAACCAAGGATCTCGCTCTCATCAGTCGCCTCGTTTCCTCGGCGGAAGCGAGGGCAGATTTGATAGTGGACTTGAACTGGCGCAGCAAGTGCTTGGTCTCGGTCGACTCGATTGTAAACCACCAACCAGGCATCTGCCCTAGGCCTCCAACACGAGAGCCCACACAAAGCGCGCCCTTTCTGCCAAACTCAACAGCGACAAGTCCGAAAGGCTCGTCTCGAGATGGCATCAGGGCAAACTCTGCTCCACTGAAGACATACGGAGGGATAGAAACGAACTCGGGTTTGGAGTAGACCCGGCCAGGGTACCGTTCCATCGTCTTTTGCAATTTCAGTGCAGCGAATTTGCCGTGGTTGTCGATGGTGGGGCCGAGACATATGAGCTGCACGTCCTTGTGCTTGTCCAGGATGGCAGGGAAGACATCCGCGATAAGATCAATGCCCTTCTGCAAAGACCACCGGCCGACGAAGACGAAGAGCTGGGCCTTTTTGGTGGGTCAGCATCAATTTTATGAACGGAAGGACACAGTTGTCACTCACATTGGGGTTTTCCTCCAAGCCAGCCCATCTCTGGGCCTGCACCCTCAACTCGCCCCTCTTCTCCTCCGCTTCCTCATCAACAGCAACGTCCATGGACCCGATTTCTTTGGCCATGCCCGCGTTCCAATCAGCCATATCATCAGGGTCCGGGTTTGGCAAG
Source organism: Diaporthe citrichinensis (assembly GCA_014872995.1). Taxonomy (NCBI): domain Eukaryota; kingdom Fungi; phylum Ascomycota; class Sordariomycetes; order Diaporthales; family Diaporthaceae; genus Diaporthe; species Diaporthe citrichinensis. The sequence continues at coordinate 549,122 of JADAZR010000030.1, forward strand.
GAGCCGATCTCGTGCAACCCCCAGAAGATGGGATACCGCTTATAGGCTCTGGCTCCGTATTTCTTGGAGACACCCACGGCACCGAACCCGCCTTGGGTCTGACGGATGTAGCTGGCGGCCGCGTACAGCATATTGAACACCTTATCGAACTGGACATATGTCTTAACCGTCTCCTTGGGCAGGTTGAAGACCTCCGTGATCTCGTCCATCTCACCCTTTGTGCGAAGACTCCACATTCCTTGAAATTCTGCATTGTGCAGCGACAGGGAGACTGGCACCGTCTTGGGGAGTAGATAGAGCGGTGCAAGGGTGCCGTGATAGTCGTTGATGTGATACAGGTCGATCGGAAAGCGCCGTAGAGTTTCCGCAATGCACGCGTTCCAGGCGCTGTAGTAGATTGCAGACTCAATATCGTCCATGCGAGCGGGATAGGGGTCGGCTTTGGTCTGCGCTCTAAACACCGGTGCGTCAAGGAGGACAAATGTGATGTTGCGGACCTTGTGGTACTGGACGTTGACGATGTACCGAGCTTTGTTGATGGTAACTACCATTGGCTCGCCAACAGTGTCCACCGGATACTCGATGCCACCGACACAAGGGACCACCCAGATGAGGTTCTGGTGTGCGAGGGCAGAGCTGCCCATCAGGGAGGCCATCTTTCCAAGACCACCGATCTTGATCTTGATGTTCCAATCCTCGATCTCATACTCCATGGTGGCAATGAGTGTGGTGCGGCGGGGCGCCTGTGAGGCCTCAGCGAGGGCTGTTGTGGTGGCAGCTGTTGACGCGGGAGCGGCTGGCACTGGAGCCGTTGACTTCTCCTTCTGGGCCATCTCGCGGTGGTCAGACCGCTTCAGTTTAGACGCCGTGTCCTTCCAGAAACCAGCACTGGTGTCGATGCCGATTTGATTGAACTTAACCTGATAATAGGATCGCTTGAACGTCCACAGGGCAAGGCAAGCACACAAGAGCGGCACCACTCCCAATAGTATGGACAGCACAAGCTGATACCATCCGGAGCCTGTCGGCACCACCCGGTAATTCCAAGTACCGTCATTGACCAGCAGACGCCAGCCAACGTACGGCATTCCAGGGCCTTGAGTGATATTGATGACATTGTCGGCCAAAGTATCAGGCTTGAGCCAGTCAAGAACATTGTCACCATCAACATCGCCGAACTGCGCTGTCTTGTCCGGCAGCCCGTTGGGGTTCATGCCCCACACATTGACTTGGATCTGGGTGGGCCACTCAGCCTCGAGGTCGAAGGCCCAATTGCTGCCAGTGGAGTTGCCATCATCGATGGTAGGGTGAGTCAGGCGCATGTTGTTGGCGAGGCCGTCATCGTATCCCCATTCGTTCCAGGACCCTAGGATGAAAGCATGCGGCCAACGGCGCGGCTTGTGCGAAGTTTGGTCGCCCTGCACCAGGTCGCCGTGCTGCACGTGGTCACTGCTACTGGCCAACCGGCTCCAGTATTGAACCACAACGTGTTCGCCATCCCAAGACTGTCGCGAAGTCCCAGACCAAGCCTGATCTTCGAGGGTGACATTCTCACTGGTGTAGTCGAGCCAACTACTCCAGCTTGACCCCCAAGTGGTAGAGTAGCGGAACTTGTCGGCACCAGCGGCACGCTGCGAGACATAGAGCTGGCTAGTAGACTCGTCGCGGTGCAGCAGGTTGCTGGAATAGTTTCCTGTCTGGGGAAATACAACGGGATTGTCGCTGGCGCCGATCCGGAACATGAAGCGGTCGATCGCATTGGTGTAGGTCCCATCGGCAGTGGAGGCGTTGGCGATTGTGAGGGAGTGGATCCCGTGCGACACATCTTCGAGATCAGCGGTGATCTTCCAGAGACCGGCAGGCTGACCCACATATTGCGCGCCTTCAGCCGCGTCAAGGCTGACGCACGCAATAGTGCTATTGCTGATCCGGGCTAGTGTCCCGTCTGACGATGTGGAATTCACGGACAGTGCGCCAATGACGGAGTCGCAATCCATGATCTGGGAGAAATGGACCTCAATAGGAACAGTCTGCTTCTCACCGATCTCGACGGTTGCTGTAAGCCTCTCGTCGTGTGAGGGAACGACACGCGTAATCGTCGGCGCCGGGTCGACGAAGCTTGCCTCGGGGACGTAAGCTCTGTAACCCCAAGATTCCATGCTGAGATTTGACAGGCACCCGCGCAGCCCCGTCATACCATCCACAATGGATGATGAGTTTTGCAGAACATGTTCGTCGTAAGGATAGAACAAATTCTTCACTGTAGTCCCGACAGCAAAAGGGGAGACAAGAGCGTCCGCCTCATCCTGACAATCGAAAGTGAACTCTTCGCTCCTGTTAAGGTTGGAATAGACAAGCCAGACTCCTTGGTTGCCATCAGCATCGGGGGTCTCCAAGTCCTGGGCGCCCTCCAGTTGGTAGCGCCACACGCTCCATACACCAAATGTGCTGGGAACGTTTGCGCTTCCAGGAAGGTAGACATCATTGGTTTGGTTCGAGAGGGTCTTGAGCATGTACCCATCATTGAGCACTGGATACTGCTGCCTCATCTCAAACATCCTCTTGATGACATTCCTGGTGGGATGCGAAGGGTCTTTGTGGTCGAGGCTGACGGCGTCATCATGGCAGCCAGTCGTCGCTGGGCCGTCGGGAAATTCACCATAGTAAGTGTCATCCCCAACGTGGTAGCAGCCGTGAAGCTGCCACCCCGGACTGCTACTCATCGGCTGTCTGCCGTAGAGAAAGTCAGATGAGGTGCTGTCAAGGAGGTACAGGCTCTGTTCCTCGCCCCAAAACAGGGCCGGCGTGCCGGGAATTTCCAGAGTGGTGATGAACTGTCCGAGGAGCTGTCTTTGGGTGCCGTTCTTGATGGCCGGCCAGCGGAATACGTCTTGACTGGTCATGCCGATCACTGCTCGTGGATCAAACTTTCCAGTGTTGGCATTGACAAAGTCGTTTTGAACAAGCATCTGGTTCCAGAATTCCACAAAGTCTGTCCCATCTAGACCAGTATAACCATCGAGTCTGCGCGCAGTGGTTAGCTTGTTGGCTTGTAATCATAAGTTTTCTGTCCAGAGCTCACCCAAGGAACCTGGTCATTCCACCGTAAATTATATAGCTGAATGCGGTGCCATCCAAAGCAGACATCCCAGAGTCGCGGATAACGTTGTCAGTATCCGTTACGTTCGTAGACAAAGCAGCAGCGGTGGCGTTGGTGGTGTAATGGTTGGGTTGCTTGCCACGGCCAGTGTACACCGAGGACTGAGCAGCGGTTCCGACGACTTCTCCAATGATGTAGAAGTTTTCTTTACCATATCGCTTCGCACACTGGCGCTGGTAGTCGGAAAACTCAGCCAGGGCGTCCACTGTTGATTGGAGCGCCTTGTCCATTCTGAACCCGTCGATATCGAGCATGGCGATCTGGATGCATGAGAAATGCTTGATCTTCTCGAGAACATCGCTGCGCCAGTCTCTAAGCCTGTCTTGGACTGACCCATACTTTGCGAGCTGATTCTCGTACACAATGACATGCCCGGTGTTGGCCGAGTCACCGTACTGATCGAACTCGCTATCACGGCATGTGGTCTGGTTGATGGTAATCTGCCAGCCATCATCGTCCCACATGCGAGGATAGGTGCAGTCGACAATGTCATTTCCTGGTTCAAAGTCGACGTATTTCCTATCGTACTTCCACTCGTACTCATACTCGCCCCAATGGAAAGCAGCGGTCTTGTTCAAGTTGCCCTTGAACCCCACGAGGTCCCCGAGCCTGAGAGGTATTGCATTAGCTTGTTGTTGGAACGCCGGGGTTATGAACAGTACTCACGTGGCCATGGTATTATCCAGCATAACATACATGCCTCGCGCATGGATGGCGTCGATGAGATCTCTCCAGTCCTGAATCCGGCCATGATGTTGATCGAGCAGGGTGAGGTCCAGAGGGCTGTAGCTGTCGGCTGTCCAAGGCAGGTTGATGAAGGGGCTTCCCATGAGATAGATTGTCTTGATGCCCATGCCATGAACGTAGTCCAAGTTATCGATCACTCCTTGGATGTCTCCGCCGAACCGGAGCTGGTTAGCCATCCAGTCATGTTCGAATCGGGTCCCGTTAGCGTCGTCGTTGGAAGGATCACCATTCGAGAATCGGTCCAATGCAAGGGTGTAGGTTGGCATGCGCCAGTTGTCTGGCGACGGAGTATAGGTGTGCCCTTCCCATTCTCCCCAGTAGTCGAGAGGATGGCCAGCCTCTGGATTTTGGTTCAGGTTCCAGTCGGCCAGCGAGGCTTCGTAGGGAAATGCGACCGTCCCGACGAGCCACAGGGTGAAAGTGAAACATGACAAAATAGAACGACCCATTATCGACACCATTGTGGAAGAGAAGGCGTGCCACAGGTGGAAGGTTGGTGTCCGTGAAGGGAAGGGAAGGAGGGATAGGGATGAAGAGGACCCCGTGGGGCAGTCTGGTCGCCATGATGCACATATGGGGTCTATTTGAACCTTTCTCCTTTTCTGCCGATCACTATCAATGACATTGTCCTCCTCCCTACATGGGCCGATGTCACCGGTCGGGCCCTGGACGGCGTCGAATAGTGAGTTTCCGCTGAGAATGACTCTCAGACAAGGAAAAGCAGCACTCTTTCGCTGAAATCACACATCTCATCCCGCACGGGAGCTTTGAGCGTCGGCCTCCGAACAGATTCTGAAGTGTGGTCGCACTCAACGATTTGATATCGAGGACGGAGGCTCCCGTCTCTGCCCTATGGCGATGCCGTGGTCGCGCTATCTGGCAAGAGTCTTTTTAGTCCGGAAGATCCTGCAGCTAAGAAAAGGACTGTTGTGGAACCGTTGGCAGCAGATTGCGGCGGATGTACAAGATCTGGGCATGCTCCGTCCTTGTCATCACAGGTACATGTAGTCTGCCAGGGCTGTCAGGACTTGTCTGCGGCAAAAGCAGCTAGAGGTCCCACCGGGGCCGCTTTTGTGCATGTGCTCCCAAAGAGGAATGGCGGAGAATTTCCAACTGCGTTCCTGCATTGACGTATGGTCGCTCAAACCTCTCACACCTGCGCTGCGTTGGCCAGAGGCAAACCGAGAGTTGTCGCGGTGATGCAACATGTGGTTGCAGCCCTTGATGTGTTGGATGTAACCCGGGGTTGTGGCCGGCGCACTCTATTTGTTGATTGCAACCCCCTAACTGGCAAGAATGCTACACTGAGCACGGCAACGCAGATCGAGGTTCAAGCGTCACCGTGCATTAGGAAATGGAAGTGCCGGGGAAGTGCCGTGTTCTAGACGCAACGGCCGTTCGGCCAGAGCGGGATTTCTTGACGCGGAATTGGCCAGACTGACGGGTACCTGACTGTCCTCAGGCTAGGGCCGTCGCCACAAAGGTACAGAGCAGCGATGGTGAAATTGCAGACCCACCGGGGTCTCTGCAAGAAATCTGCAATTTCACGGGGTCCAACTGAATGACAGTGAAATGTAACGCTAACCCAATCAGGAATTAGGATTATCCCAAAAGGGTTAAAGGCAAAAGATTAGATAAGATAGATTCTTATCATGATAAGATAAGTTTTATCCACTCTTATCAGTATTTTATCAGCTTCTTATCAAGGCTTATCAGAAAGCCTTTCAGACCCACTCAGCCTGGGGAAATGCAATTTCACACGGGGGAGTGAAATAAGTCGAAATTGAAAAAGTGGGTCCCCATCGCTGGTACAGAGTCGGGAACTACATGGGTGATAAAGTGGGTGGGGGCGGCCTCTGTAAATATTCCCGAAGATACGACCACGATCTTGATTGCGACGTGGGTATCAAGCGCCACTTGCAGGGACATGGAACATCCAGGAATCGGATCGCCCGTCGAGAACATCCGGCACGACCAACGTGGATTCCCTCAGCAAGATGAATGGCTGCCCAGCCGGCGCAGTGCGGCTCCAGAACATTTGTTGATATCCTAACCCCTACCCACGGCACTGATCTTGGTTCGGCCCAAGACTACCACAGTGGGTTGCCGCGCGGTCTCTGACCCCCACGAGAAAGGGATTGCTTCGAGTGAAGGTGTGATATGATAGCTGATGTTGGCTTGCCGTTTTGGACAAGCTACAGCTGCGGTGCCAGGTGTGCTGGGCGAGGGTAACTTCGGTGATATGCCCACATTCGCTACAGCTGTGGACAGGATTGTTGATAATCGCCCAGCGATGTCGTCTCAGCAGACGTGACGATCTCCTTAGGGTCTCGACCTTCAGGCAGCTTCGCAACAGGGCAGCAGGGCTGAAGCTCAAGCTCGAGGTCGAGGTGGGGCCTGAGAAAGCTGTGGGCGCTGAGAGATCAAATGCATTTGGGTCCAAGATTGTGCAAGAAGCTTGACCCGAGACTTCCTTGGCGGAGCAAGCAGCCTTCGGCGGGCGCCAAATTGGTCGGTGTGACTTCGTATGACGAAGACGCCGTTTGGGACCGGGGTGTCTTCGGCGAGTCGGCAGTCCTGTTATCCAATCACCAATGGGACAAAAGTCAATTGAGGGCCATTTTGCCATCATGTCGAACCTCCAGCACCTGGAAAAAGTCCACCTTGTTCCGTCAGCATCAGCGTCATTGTTGGGTAATGGTGGACGCCGCCACTGGAGCTCGTAGTGGAGTTTGTTGTTGAGGGGAAAAGTCTGGACCCGGAAAACTTCCTGCTTGCTCATCTCCAGGGAAATCATGGGACGAACTGCGGAGTCAGGGTTCGGGTTTCTGTACCGCCTGGGCGCTCTTGAACCAACCCCCACCCAAAAGGAAGCTGCAACTGCCAAACTCAATTCCAGGTAAAGTTCTCCACCCGCATGCTCGTTTCTCAATCTTGCAGACAACTGACACATGCACTGCGCTTCTCGCCATGCCAGATCAGCTTGCAGTATGCACTCGTGGACTTCCCAAGACCAGCACTCCAGACATGCATGCTCGCGGTATTGCAATCCCTTCGTGCATCGACAAAAGTAGATTGCAGGACGGGCAGTGATCTAAACTCGGCCACCTTGCTGCACACTGCAGTGCATGTCTGACTCCGGGCGCACAGATGCTTGCCAGCTGTCAACTTCGCGTGGCATCCTCGCATCCGCTTAAACCGTAACTATCAGGTCGTCCCCGCCCCGAAAGCAAGAAGTTTGTCCTGCCATGCCGTGGTAGCCGTCAGTTTCATCCACACGCAACAAGTATGGGATTGGTTCTGCGCTGTGGATGGGGACAGGCGGGGATTTCCTTTACTGTGCAGTAGTTCCAGTTACGCGGTAGGAGCCCACAACTTTTCAGCGACTTGGCTCTGGCAGGGTGGGTCCGCGATCTGCACCCGCAACAAGGACAGTGCCCGTAGGGGGCCAGGGCCGGGAGATTTGAGGTCAGGGCGAGACAGGGATCGTGCTTGTGGTCTGGGCGCGTCTGGACGCCTGTATAGTGGACGTCTTCCTATTCGATACTACAAGCCACCACCATGGCGAAGCAAAGCAGGTTTAAAATAATGCCATGTTTGAGGCGAAAAATCAGAGCGGGAATCTTCGGCTCCCTGTCGGCGATGAGGTGTTCTCATCATGACGGTTGCCATGTTACCTTATCTCACGTCATGTTTGCGGAGCCTAAAACGGAGGACGGCAGTTCCCTTTTGCTCCTCTTGTGTTTATGCTTTTGCTTTCCCCTAGCTCCGGAAGCAGGGCGGTTTGGCAACGCCTCGTTGCATTGACGAACCCTCGCTTGCAGCTGTTGGTAAAGACTCCGTCAGCTTAGAGTTCCATGCTCTGATAAGACAAGAGGCCATACTACATCAGTAGTATCATTTCCGAGATAGTGTCAACTCAGACCCACCAACATACTCAGTTGTGCAGTCGTATTGGATCTCTTTTGGGCAGATTAATCGTCTTATCTGTGCCAGGAGTCACACTGAGATTGGGGTCAGGGTGAGACGGGCATCACGAACATGTGGACAAATTTGTCGACATGCGGGCTATCTTCAACGAGTTCAGACGTGCGCAACTTCTCCTCCATCACTATCTTCGAGTAGAATCGGTGGAGCCGTATGTTCCTGGCCTAAGCCTTCGGTCATTCTTTTCGGACAGGACAGACAACGCTCTATAGGACATTCTAATATAGGGCGTGGGATCTTCAGATTGTCCATGGCCTAGATTATCTGTAGCCCTCTCCTAAGTCGTAGCAAGCGACGGGGTTCCGTGGTTCCGTCCGGGGAACAAGATTGTAGCATTCGATGCATGCGCAGTAGCATTCGACTTCGCAGAACTACTATCGAACTCAAAGCACCTCCACTTGACAGCGGGCTGACAATGTAGTTAGCCAGGCTGGCGGCGCCATTGATCCTGGAGGCGATACGAGCCAAGGACCGAGTATCGCGGAAGGAAGACATCATGAGAATGGATCTTTGCTCGCAGAAGCTCTTTCCCAACAATTTTGGCATGTGAATAAATGGCGCTGTGAGGCACACACAGGCTGCAACCATCTGACTCAAATAGGAAACTCATGGGTAAGTAGCGCCAAGGTGTCTGCAATGCAACCAGGCATATCGGTGACCAACCCGGTTGCCAGCCTCTGAGTGGTTACTTCATGCAAGGTGCCTAAGCCGCATTGTCCACTGCACTGCTGTGACGCATGTATACACGCTGTATAATCACATAAGTCCTGAGGAGAATCCCGTGGCGGAGCAACCCATCCTTTCTCACCTACTGCGATTCACGGGTATCATCATGATGACTTGTCGCTTCTCGCGCCACACGCAAGAGCTGTTCAAGAAGACCGTTACCACACAACTGGAAGAAGATAGGCATTAGTCCGAGGAGATAGCGCGATTTCCTCGGGGTGCTTCGACAATTGGACACCAGGTCAGGGGACCTCTGTTGGAGACTGGAATATTCCGCCAATGCCCAGCGCCCTCGTCGAGGAACGCAAGAGGCGAGAATTGTTGGGAGCCAGAGGATATAGATCATACACACCATGATGTGGAAATACTTTTTTTGGCGCGATCGAGATCAGAACCCTAGGGGGTTTTCTTCCTCGCCACCTTTGGCTGTGACGACTAGGATTACTGTTGAGGCACCTTCACTGCCAACTGTAGACTCTTCTCGCATCAAAGATGACCTAATAGGTGCCCACAAACAAGATGTAGATAATCATGTACAACTAGACTTTGAAATGACTTTGAGGCCTAAATGCCATCGCTATGTATTTGTAGGCGGAAGTTTTTTTAGGCGGAAGTTCAAAATACACTCGACCGTATAACCCTGCCAACGAATCCCATGGTTGACCAATGTGGCCGTCAACTGCGAGAGATACGTCTCCGCTATCGGACATACAAAGCCTGTGCATGCATGTTTATGCGCAATACGGTTCCAGCGTTGTGGGTAATAGACATGCTTTGGAAACTGACGATAGCCTGCCCCAGGGTGGGCTGGGGACTCCTGGTCTCTTGTCGCGCATGACCCATAATTACCGTCACAAGACGAGTGGGATAGAAGACTAGCCCACGTGTAGCAAATGACAGCTGTGGGCCCAGAACTCAACTGATCTTGCATTTCTGACGTTTCGGGCTTGAATGTTGAAAAATTGATGTCGATTTCAATGGAGCTTGCTCGCATGGCTTCACTTCAACGTATTGAGACAACACCGCCATTTCGACAAGACAAACGAATTCAAAGCAATACTTTCATACCTCATTACGCTGTAGACTCTCTATGGTGAACTTTAAGTATTCATCGATGTTATTATCGCCACTGAGCTACGCGATAAGTCCAAGTTCCGTTTTAGAAGTAGAGCAATATAGATCGACAGGCCGGCAGCATCCGTGTCGTGAACGGGAGAAACGCGCTCAGCCCTTCAGACCCAGCTGTAATCAAGTATGAAGAGCCCTGTGAAGAGAAGTCCCTACCAAATGCTCCAATGAATTATCACATTCCTGGCCCGGCCTCTGCTCGGATGAACAACCCCTCTGCCAATTTCCTCCGACCCCAGATTTTCCGTAGCTTGCGCTCAGTCATCATTGCTGTGATATTCTACGTTCGCTTGTTTTTGGGTCTAGGAGTGTGGCAGGAAAGACTGGGCCTGGCAAATGTTCGATTGTTTGCATTCGAAGTGGGCGTATAGCTAAGTTCTAAGCGCAGAAGGGGCCCCAGGGCACTCTTTTCAGAGGCATACGTACGTAGAATACGTTGCCTCTATTTATTGGCCCCCCAATTTGCCGCCATAAGAAATGATATTTGCTTTGTGACCTCTTCTAAATTTATGAGTATAACTGAAAGTGCTGTTTTGCATTTTGAGGCAGTTGGTTCAAGACGTCAATTTGTTCTCGAAAGACTGATATCTATGCCAACAGAACTACAAGAAATATATACAATTCAAGCACCTCATATACACTTTCTTTGCTAGGGCCTTGCCAGAAATATACTGCTGCACACATGCTTCGACGTCCATTCCGAGGGACCCAATCTAGTACCTCAGCAGGCCCCTCCTCAGCTTGGAAGCAGTCGAGTTGCTCGAGAACGTCGACCCGATATCCCCCCACTTGATATTGCTAAACACGACATGCGTACCCGGCGCGTTCTGCTGTATCAGGGCGGGATCGCCCTCGGTGGCATTACACGGCCCGTTTGCACCGCTATCAAGCCAATTCATAAACTGCCCATTATCATTCCACATGCTAAAGGCCAACACCATCCCGCGGCCGAGGGCCTTGCCCATGGTTGTCAGGCTGCCGAACTGCTCGGCGCTGCCGTCGACGGCCGCGCACCACGTCGAGTTGATGCTGTCCCCGCCCGGCGCGGAGATGGCGCTCGGCACGGTCACGCTGCCCTGCTGGTAGATGCGGCGGATCTCGCTGAGGGTACCCGAGGTCGTCCCGTCGTCCGTGATGAACTGTGTGACCACCGTGAACGGCTTGGTCGTGTCCACGGTGCCGCCCGGCGCCCAGTAATCATGATAGCCCTGGTTGTAGGGATTGAAGCCGCAGCCGCCCTTGTCACAGTTGGAGGCATCGTCGGCGCAGGGGTGGGGCGTGAAGGCGGCGGCGACGCGGTTGGACTCGAGGATGTCCATCTCGTTGCAGCAGAAGCCCGACTTGTCCGTGTTGAGGGTGCCGTTCTTCCATGTCTGGACGGGGCACTGGGCGTCACAGTAGCCTGCGCCGTAGTTGGCGGCGCCCGTGTTCAGGTCGCTCCGGCCGCCCGAGATGTCCATCTCGGAGAGGTAGAGCGCGCCGTTCTGGCCGCAGGGCAGCGTCGACAGGTCCACGTCGAAGGTGAGCTCTTGGCCGAGCAGCTGGAATGAGACGTAGTCGCTGTTGTCGTTGTCGAGGAGGTAGACTCGTGGCGAGACGCTGGAGAGCCCGGACTCGGAGGGCACGTATTGGGACAGTGTCATGGATGAGCCCGAGGTTACGATGCCTGCGCCCGTGTAGTTGGCACCCTCGATGAGGCAGTTCTGGCTGCAGGTTGCCTGGTCTGGGCAGAGCGTCGAGTTGATGCCGGTCGAGGTCGTGCACGATGCATAGTCTGCTGTGTGTATCCAACGGTAGTTCCAGTCAAGCACTACCGATGTGTTCTGCTCGACGCAACCTCCTGTGGTGGTGCATTTCGAGGTTGTGAGCTGGGGGTGAACTTCGGGAGTTATAGTACCGGGCTGCTGGGCGGCTGTAAGTTGGAGCAGTATCAAAGCTGCCACTGCCGCAGTCGGCCTTGGTGTGAGTGCCATCTTGGTCAAGATCTTGGGAGGTTGATTCTCGATGGTGGACAAGAACTTGGCAAAAGCTTGTCGCTGAAGACGCCATTCCTAAGTCTGGGCAATGCCTCACCTTTTATTCCCGTCACCAAACTACCCCTTCGGAGGTGATTCGCCGTAACTCCCACTCGGTGTGCTCAAGTCGAATGCATCACTCGTGATTTAACTGACACAATGCGGGCCGTTGGTCCTGGGGAAACGGACATGTACTAGGCTGGATCGGGGTTGCGGAGGGAGACGGACTCTCACAAGCTCGGGAGGTTTCCTTTGGGAGGGTGAAACTTTTAGGGGATTCTCCATCTCATGTCCAGTTTGCAGCCATGCAGGGTTCGCTGTTGCATCCGGCGCGTGATGGATCTGCCCCTGACATTAAGCCTAAATGAAGCCGTGCCCGAGATCCGGAGTCGGTGTACTTGAACTGGTCTGCTCAGTCGTGATCAAGTGAACACTTAAATAACCACATCGCACTTACATGGAAATCTTGTCGTTCTGAGACTCGGTCTGGAGACAGTACTTCACAAGGGTTAATGTGCATTTTTTTGGCCGGATTCCAACAAATTCGGCTGCAATAGTTGGTCATGTATTTTCCTCCAGCCAACTGAAGTCGAGAAAACCTAGACTTTGAACTTGAGTAAGAAGACGGCCTTCACATGCGAGCAAGACCGCTGCAAAGAAGTCATCACGGGTCGAGAGACAGCATGACCTCACGAAGTCAATTCACGGCAATGACAAAACAGCGGACGAGTACTTACGGGTCTTGGGCTGTCTTGATGACCGCGGTAGTCAGATTTCTAGTCATGCTCTCTGATGATGTTTCTCAGCCGTCCAATCTGTGTTGTGCTGTCTCTCAAGCCCAAGGATCGGGGGCATATAACCTCGCACTTTCGGCATTAATCTGTCGGGTCCGGACTTTTCTCTGAGCAAGTCAGTGGGCATTGAGTTTCACTCACTCTTTGGCTTCGAAACTCCCGAGAGCATTTTTCAACTAAGCGGGTAACTATTTCCACACGAAGGCGGCTTTCCAACAGGCACATCTCCGCGGGCAGGCGGAGTTAAAGACCCAAGACCCGAAATCCATGGAGGAGCCTTTTATGCAATAGACTGGGGGCAGGGATAACCTCGAGATGTACGCGCGTCGAATAGTGCAAACAAATGCACAGATGACTCGGCCGACAAGTAAAAGTCATGTAGTCTGCAGGCTTGAGGCTGTGAATCTGACAAGCACGAAAGTTTCCGCGGGTTTCCGCGGCCATGTGCGTTTGTTGGTGATCTGTGAAGAGGCCCATACCGTGTCTTACAGCATATCGCTGCAAAGATGTGTATAAAGCCCATCTATGATCCTGTCGCCAGCACCTTACTCTTCGCGTCCTGAATCTGTGTTGGAGCGCAACCAGGAAACAGGTGGAGGCAGTCAATGAAGTAGTGACATTGATTACCTAGTGAGGAACAACACATGCAAGTCTTGGGTTCTCTAGCTTCTTCAGTGTCTTCTCCTGTACCCCTGATACTCAGCTGCGACGTAGCAATTAAGATGACTGTCCAGTCGCACGACTAATGAAAACCCCAACAATTCTTTGCAGACAGGAAAATGGTCCCCCCATAGAAGTGGCCAGCTGCCTCAAGGAGCATTTCGTCCACTAACACCATAGAGTCCCTCCTAGGCTTGCTGACCCAAACGGGATACACGAAAAAGTGTTCTTAGTTAGTGATATCACTCCTTAGAGAAAGTCTTGTCTTGGAGGGATAATCCTAGGCTACCGTTCGTTCTCCCAGCCAAATTTTGAAGCGTGTCTGCAACTGTCAAGACAAGGTATTATGGAGCGAGTCCAGATAAATTGAGCATTAATCGAAACCTCGGGCCCCCAACCAGTCATACTTCCCCGATCTGCGTGTCAAATGCACAGCACAGATGAAATTGCGGTTCAACCTCGGCTCTCCCCACCAAACGCAGGACCAAATGGAGGGACTCGATCCCGGCATGGAGGTCAAGTCGCTGTCATGACTCTCGGTGCGACAGCAGCGGGACGATCCGAGCACCTTGAAAAATGGGGAACTCGGAACCCACGGCAAAGGCGCCACTGGAGCTCAATATCTCCGACGTAGATGTTTATATAACGTTCGGCATCTACGGTAGTCTGGTTGGATGCTTGACTATTCATAACTCAGAATACGACAGCGGCAAGGGTATTTATGTCAAGACTAATGCTATCCCGGATGTCAATTCCTGAGGCTGGCGATTGCCTTCTAGGCCTTTTCGCCAAGCCTGGGCCGGCCAAAACGAGGGCTTGGGGCGAGCCGTGCCGAACGGCGACTCGTGTTCCTGGTCTCTTCGTGCAGAGCTACCCAGCACGGAACGGCAGTGGTGATGGGAGTTGTGCGTAGAAGACGGCATCGACACTTGTCGGCAATAACGTGATTGAAGTCACCGTTTCAAAGCCCACGGCAACGTCGTGTGCTACGTGCAAGATGCATAGCACCGTGCTAGGGGTGAAGGAGAAGCAACTAGTTAGCTGCGGCATGGGTACGCACACTAGCATGCAGAGTCGAGCTCAAGCAAACCCCAGAAACGAATGAGAAGTTGTCCCAGTCACTGTTTCTGACTCGACACTGCTTGCTGCGCGATTGAATCCCGGGTGTTGGGGTCACGGCAATCGCACCGAAGACGGTGGGGATCCTATCACGGCGAAGACACCTGCGGTGCTCGGATCTCACCGGACTCTGTCGGACAGTCGGAGAAGGACAGCGGCGAATGGGATGCGCGGTAGTCTGGCCGCTGGTCAAAGGCCAGCGGACAGCGCGCCCCTCCTTATTAAGCAGCTGGGGCCCCATTCTAGACTCTCCAGACTCTGTGCAGTACGTGGCCACACAGCGTCACATGCATGTCTGGTGCGTTTTGCAGACCGCATCCGCTCAAGACGGTGAAAACTCCCGAGCCTCTGGTCTCATCCGATCATGCAGCCGAATGCCTCTAGAAAGAATTTCCAGGCTTCCAGGAGCTAACCCTTTATCACATCCCGATGCTACGCGGTACTTACATTTAGCCCTGTCCTTTTTTTTTCATTTCGGGCATGCCTATTGGCGAGGGTTGGCGCGATTAGACTTTGCACTCCGCGGTACCCGGAAGCTTGAGGCCGGACGACAAGCATCTGGGCTGCGAGGATTTTGCGTCGGGCAGCCAGTCCGTCGAGCTTTACTACCGATGTGCAAAGGGCTTGCGGCTGTACAATGTCAATGTGGACTGGATAACACGACACGATGGTATCATGCTTTGCTGTATGCAGGCGCAGCAGTCTAAGACGGAGACAATCCCACTCATGATGCGACTTTGGGAGCTCACCGTACATTCAGGTTCATGTACGCAAGCCTGGCCGCCAGCTCGGTGTCTGGATCGGCGTTCTCCACATTGGCATCGCTACGCTTGCATTTATGTCGAGTCATGTACATAAGAATACAAACTCAGCGACTAGACCACATTGTCACCTTGCAGCAACCGGCCATCCCAGAAATCCCCAACCTTTAGAGTTTTAAGCAGCATCGCCTGGCCTCCTGAAAGACCTCGACGGTCCACATCAGACAAAAAGTAACGCCTAAATCCTGAGCTGAGAGGCTCAGCTCTGTCCTTCTCCTTCACTCTCAGTCCTGGGGCTGCGGATCCGCATGTTCAGGTGTGACGCCGCCGACACGCTCCTGGAGTCGAGTGCTGCTCGCGAATGGCCTGACTGAACCGGCTTGGAGCACCTGAGAGTCCAGCCCGCCGCCTGCTAATGAAGACATTTCTACCCCCGCATTTCGTCCTAGAGGAGGTGACAAGTGATGACTTTGTCATTGCGTCGCTTGCGTGGGGCTTCACGCTGGGATTCGGCTGGTTGACCGTGTCTTCGGCTATCGCCCAGACCGCTAAGACCTGGAGACGGTATGGATCTCGATCAATACACAACACATACATTTGGATGATTTGGCTGGAGGTTATTGTGTGTATCATCTTTTCGACTATCTGTTGGCTGTATCTGAAAGGAACTATACCACCGAGGTGAGTCTATTCCCACCCAGGTACAGAGAGACATGCCGCCCATCACATCTTGCTGACAGGAACGTGCCATCATAGCTTTGCCTTCTACTTCACCATCCTCACAACATGGGCTCTTCAGGTTCAGTTCCTGCTGCAGATCATCATCAACCGATGTTCCATCCTCCTCCCTGACAAGCGTGCCGCACGGCGCCTGAAGTTCTATGTCGCGCTCTTCATCACCGCCATCAACATATCGGTCTACTGCATCTGGGTGCCAGCGAGGTTGCAAATTTCGGAGCGGTATATTCATATCAATGAGTTCTGGGATCGTACAGAAAAGGTCATTTACCTGCTCGTCGATGCAGCACTCAACCTATACTTCATAATAATTGTGAAACGCGTGAGTGTGCCCCGTTGTTGCTATGTTTCACTTCGGCAGTAGCTGACCTCTATTGGAGAACCTCGTTGCGAATGGCCTGAAGAAATACAAGAGACTCACAAACTTCAACATCTTCATTATCGGCTTCTCTCTGTCCATGGACATTTTAATTATCAGCATGATGAGTCTGAAAAATACCTTTGTGTAAGTATCCCCCACCTTGAGGCTGCGAGGTCATTTGGTGTCGAGAGTTGGAGATCCTCACCACCACTGTTAGAATTGATGCTAATTATGCGCAGTTATATGCAATTCCATCCTCTCGCCTACATGGTGAAACTTAATATCGAAATGACCATGGCAGATCTCATCGCCAAGATAGCGAAGAAACAAGAGCGCCTCCCAACGTACCATTCAAGCTGGAACCGAAGGCCTGGCATCGGCTCGAGAATGCCCAGCTTCGGCAGCCGCAACAACACGATACAGCCTTTACCGCCTACGAGAAACGCCGTCCCATTTCGAGTGTGGCAAAGCAGTGTATCAGGAGGCATGGAAAGCGTGGCCGTCTCACGCAGGGGCAGTGTCAACACCCCAGCGAACGAGCTGACGTTCGTGACGGTCCCCGAGGACCCCGTCTGGAATGCCGCCGGGATGACGTCCGGGACCGACAACCCCAACATATCCGATCCACCACCGTTAGAGCTGTACATGGTGAAGGAGGTGACGGTGGAATCGGACGTCGTGCGCCGGTCGACTTTTGCGCCGAATGGAAGCCAGGGTAGCTTGGGGGACAACTGGGACCGGCCGTCCCCGTCATCGTCAGGAAGAGAGCGGATGGATGATATGGCTACATTGCGGGATACTCCGCCGCCGGTAATATGGGACGGCTCTCCAACTGTGTCTACTACCATTGCGACAGGCAGAAAGAACGATTGATAGATTCAGAACCGAATTTGGATCATCTTCGAAAACAGCGCCATGACCGGGAGTGACATTGATTCCAGACGTTAAGTACTAGCCGCAACACTGCGGATGGCCAGCCAAGTAGACGTGCATCTTGGGCGAGTTGCACCACTTATTCGCTGCTCTAGCGGGATGAGTGGCTGAACATTAGAGCTGAAGTGATTCAGTATCCCTACATGTTTACGTCAATATTCACCTGGCAACGGACACGGCAGAAATTCCACAATACCGGGCCCTTGCGACTAGCCGAGATATTGCCAGAGCTGATCATGAGCGCCGCCACGAATGACCGCGATCTAGTTTACGGCACGCTGGGTCTTTCTGAAATCTCTTCTTCCTCAGAGATTCCTGCCCACCATATCAAGCCGGCCATGGTGGTCTTCCGCGACGTGGCCGCCCGGCTGTGGACTTCGGACGACCCGAACACCCTGGCTGAGACGATTCCTAATTTTGCCTTCGCTCCCAGAGGACGTAGGGCGTCTGATCAGGAGACATACTCCCCTTGGGTTCATGACTTTGCCGTGCAGAACATTGAGGAGAGCGGGTTCTTCACGGCGACGGGACTTCGTGGCGAGGTGCCGCGGATGGCGCCGAAGGTGTCAAAGTCCAGCTTGGACGATTCTGTGTTAGAGATCCGCCGAGTCAGGATGGACTGGTTTCTGGTTTTCATCAGCCTACTATGTTCCAGCTTTCGATATGTCAGAAGCGAAGAGTCTCGAGAGCGCACTCGAATCGGGGGGTTTCCAGGGTCTCGAGAGGGCGATCGATCTTGAGCGCCCGAGAGCGCCAGATCCTGGAGTCGAGCGGCATAGTACACATCCTGGCCGAGTTCAGGTCCAAGGAGACCATTCCCGACATCCTGGGTTGCTGGATGGACACTGAGACAGACCTTGTTGAGGATATGGACCGAGAGCTGCTTTGGGACGTGCTTCTAGGCAGGCGCAAAGGCATGCCGTTGAATCGAGATACCACAAAGAAACGATGCCCCGACGTGGGAGATGATGAGGAACGCTCCAACATGAAGAGGGGACTTCGTTTGCCCCTCGTGCAGAGCATCAGCGGCGTTATAGAGTACCAAGAAGTAGAGCTGCAAATGATATCCACCGGTACAATTCATGTTTTGTCTCCGTTTATTCTACATTTATTTTTGAATGAGCTTTAATTTCCATTCGTGCTAAAATTTTACTTCAAAAATCGTTGAACTGCCTAGAAATACTCATTTGCACGTATCCCAACTACTGAGACCATTCCTCAGGTGCCAATCTGACAATTTCCCTACAAGGATCGGTTCGATGTCGCGATTCGCCTTGACAAACACCGTCTCATAGGGATGGATATTGATCCCATAGTACTTCTTATCGTACAAGATGTCCTCAAATTGGCCGTTCTTGCAGTATTCCTCGATACCAGCACCGGCTGACAACTCGTAAGCCGTCATCAGCACGTCGACCGCATAGCCTTGTGACGTGATCAGCCTCGTAGACCCGAGCTCGGAATGGACGGCCGCGTCCATCGTTTCGTGGCAGAAGCTGAGTCCCACAGGGTCGTCTACCGTGCCCCAGTGGTCAGCCTGGGGTACGGAGTGGGCCAGTGCCGGGTCGAGAAGGATCCCCATGCCGATGTCGTCAGTGGCCCAGAGCATCGACTGGACATGCGGTGACGGCTGGCAGTTGGCAGTCGTGCCGACTAGTTTCACCGTGTCCGTGACACGACTTAGGAAGATGTCAGTCCAGCATGCCGTGCTGGCGTAACGCGGCAGAAAGGGGCCCTTGATGCTGGCGTTCATGGTGATGAACCGCTTGTACCGTTTCCAGAGGTCGTCTTTCCGCAGCACCTCGCCCATGCCACCGAGATCGAAACACGTGTTCTCGCGCTGGATGATTTTGATGTTGGGATGCTCGGGAACAAGCGACACTGCGTCGGTCTCGCCATTGAACATGAAGATGAAATCTGCCCCGCCGTGGATGCCTTTCTCAAGGAAGAACTTGAAATTTTCCCTCGCCGTCTCAGACTCCGCGTAGGCGTAGAGTACAAGCGGCGTCAGAGTGTTATTGACTATTGCAGTCGGTTCTGGTATGGTGACGTCCTCGGTAGGGTTGACCTGTGAGTCATGTTCTAGACCCGAGATCTTGTAGCAAGGGTGTGTATGTGAGCTTATTGTGACACCAAAGAGTGCGGCGCGGTTGTGTCACTCACCTTCCCCAGACTTTCCCGAAACACGAATAACCAAACAGTGGTAGAGATGAGTATGCCTAGGACAATGACTCTCCAGTAGTTTGGTGCCGGCATGATGCCTCAGTTAGACTCGCAGCAAGCTATTCCACCAGGGGATACTTGTAGAAGTGAATGTTGAAGCATGGGGCAATAACAGTGGCTTTTCTGAAGGACAGATAAGATCTGTGCTGGTGATACGGATCACGCTATCTTCTTACTATGCGAATTGAGACTTTTGTTGTCTGTCTACAGTATCTCGCTTAGCGGTGAAAATTGCAGCGAATAAGGGTGGGTCCTCACAGTTTGATCCACCAAACTTCCCTTTGTGCTCCGGAAAAGATTCAAGTCCGGCTTCAGCTGAACTGACTGCTTACCTAAGTACTACCTTGAACTTGCTTTGCAGTCGCACATAAGCTGCTGATGTCGTGCCACTCCTATGCATTCTCGAGACACTCAAATCCTCTTCGGTCGGCTACTGATGAGACCGGTTCTGTCGCTTCACAATCAGATGTGGTTTCTCAAAATGGTAGGAGCTCACGAGATGCAGTTAGCCTGCGGGGCCTAGGACGGCGTCTCAAACAAATGGTCTATTCAAAACAGACAAAGTCTGGCAGCTTGAATCCTCTGTTCCTTCTGTCCTACAAAACGTTCGATACATGCAAACTAACGAGCTATTTAGCAGATCGAATCGCATTTTGGTTCTTCATGGCTCCCATGCCTCAAGCTGCCAATTTGCACACTCGACGGAATCACGGTATGTGATCACGACGAATATTTACACGTTTTCAATTGTACTATCGGATTTGCGCCCATATAATCATCTCATCTGGTTCTTGAATCAGTTCTCGTCACTCATGCTCCCAGCAGAGCAAGGCGGTCAGCCTGGTCTTGAGCCTGTCCCAGCCGGACACGTCCTCGCTCAAGAGCATGGCTTGCCCGCTGTTAGTCACCAAGATGGTCTGCAAATCGACGAGGCCGGCTTGCTTTCTCATCGCACAGCTGGAGATAAATCCATTGGCACAACGGCAGCGGACGCGCCACTAACTGAAGAGGGGATTGTCGTTCGTCCAAACGGCAGTAGCAAGTTGAGAACTAGGAAAACAGTCATTACCTTGGTTGTTATCCTCATAGTTGTGATCACTGCTGCAATTATCGGTGGCGTTCTAGGGTCTAGGAAGGCAGGTGATTCCTCTCCAAGCAGCCCAACTGCACCAAACCCTGCAGGGACAGGCACTGTCACACCGAAGTTCATCAAGCAAGGATCCAGCTTATCTGTGTCTGCGTGGAGGCAGAGCGGAGGTCTGCAGGTCTTTCTGTATTACGAAAGCACGGATGGCAAAGTCCGATGGTCCTCTTATGACGAAACGCAGAGCTCATTCACGCACAATGGGTCATACTGGGGAGACAGCAAGGAGCTAGTAATGGACTCAACAGCAGATTTTACTGCCAATGATACGAGTCTCGCAGCTGCAATAGTACTGTGGGGTGCTGAATATAAGGTGAGTATCTGTCTGTCTGGCTGTCTGTCTGGTTGACGAGCCTGGGGCATCTGCCCTATGTATTATTTGGCTGACAACGATCCTGTAGCCCCAGATAAACCTCTTCTATCTTAATTCGGCGAACTACCCCCGCCTTATTTACAATGAGAACAATGCCGCTCAATATTATGAATGGAATTCCGTCAAGAGTTGGGATGTCCTCGCCGCTACCAGCAGCTCCTTGGCAGGCTACTGGCCATGTTTTGCCTATCTCGATAATAAACAAAACATAATAATATTCCAGAATATGCCATATTCCGACTTCAATCTCTCACAAACAGCGTATTGGAAATACCGGAGGTCATTGTCCATTTCTGTCATGGCCGGAAGCAGGCTAGCAATCATACCGCTGGGTGCAAACACAACTACCCTGACAAGCTGGGGTAACTACGGCGTGATCTATCAAGACACAACTGGAAAACTAGCAATTGAACAGCCGCACAGGGATGATGCAGCTTCAAATGGTACTCTGATAGATAGCTGGCCCAATGGTGAGTCCACAGCATAGTTCAAGTCTGAGGAATCGATCTAATGTGAGCCCAGGTGCAGAGTTCCCGCCCATCTTCCTGGCCGCTGGTGGCTCCTTTGCAGCCTTCACCACGGCAAGGCCAGGCAGCTGTGAAGGAGTTGTAAACACATTCGTGCTCTACCAAGACGTATCATCACGAATCAGTGTGGTCTATCTAGACAACAACTCGAAGTGGGCCATGGACCAGCCTGAGGCTCTCAGTATTGCAGACAATGGGACAGACATCGCTTGTTTAACTATGCCAATGACGCAGAATAACGCGGATGGACAGGATTTAGACCTCGAGGAAGCATCTAGCCATACCAATAGGTGTTATTTCCAGCGTGGAGGGTATGTCAGGGAGTTTGCATTGACTGGGACAGATTGGTTCGAGCTTGGCACAATTCCCATGGACTGATTTCCCTTCCTGTAAAAGGGTTGGCATTATTGAGACAATTCTCAAGAGTAATGTGAATATGGGCGCAGTGTGCCATATTGAAAGTGCGCTTTTGTGGCTCTCAGGCCAAATGCTCGGGGTTTGCATGTGAGTACTCGGCGATATGGAATCTTCATATTCAGCCAAATCACGAGTGCGATGCCCTTTTTCCTCATAGAACACTGCCTTCTCTTAGTTGGCTGAGGGTGATCATCCATCTTGTGCAACTGCTTCTAGCATACGCGGGCCTCGTTCTGGGTACTAGCTTCTTTGGCCGCGAGTGTCCGAGCAGAGTCTGCACCACCGTGGACATGATCATAAGGCTCGCTCCAGATGTAACCAGGTTCAGAGTTCATATCCATTGTCCCGGCGGAATGGGGACGTAAGAATAGCACGTCGTCGCCTATTCTTGTGGTGTCCTCCCACTCGTGGAAAGTCGTCAAAAGTACGTCCTGCAACGCTTGTGCTTTACCGCGAAGGCCACTTGGGTCAGATTTGATGTGCTCCACCGCCTGTTGCTGACGTTTTCGTAGCTCTACCTGTTTAGAGGATCTTGTTCTCTCCGTATAAAGAGCGCGGAATGAGACTAGACATCCAATGATGAATGCTATCGAATTCAGATTAGTACCTAGGTACAGAGCTTGTGTGCCTTGGAAATGCAGGAGAGCTTACCGACGTCGAATTCCATATTGAACCAGAACCAAATCCAGGTAACGTTTAATTGTTTCATTTCGCCTTCAGAAATCGACTGGTAGACACCCCCAAAGATACTGCCGCGAATGACAGTAACGGCAATAGTGAAAGCGACGAGCCCAAAGATACCAGAGAGAGCAAGTTTCTTTCGAAGGTCCACTTTACAGCCCCAGAGGATACAGACAGGAAACGCAATGACTGCGCACATCTGGTCAGTGGCTGTCTGCATTCGAGGTTGTTCTTGGCAAACTTACTCATTGCATCGCACATAACGTCAAGAGAGCAGGAAACCTTTGAGATAGTGTAGCTTCTCATAGATGCGGCTGGGTTATTGCAACTTGCGAAGATCTCTTCGGCAGGCGGCATTAGACACCTGTAATCCATGGTGCCGATGACAACTACGCCGGCTGCTAGGTTGAAACCGACGGCAACCCACCACAAGATGCGGTATGTCTTGACATGGTTTCCGAGACGGCGGAAGAAGAGAGGGAAATTCAGCTTAGTAAGCCAGATACCGACGTAATTCAGTATCATAAGGGCAGCGAAGCTGTGGAGGCCTCTGGTTGTGTCACTCATGAAGTCTGGCGACGGTATGGCGGTCCCGTTCGAGACTGCCACCATGTTGTAGATATAAGCAACGCACAGCTGCCCAAAGATGGTCGCTCCGAGGAGCAAGCATAAGGAGAACATCATTAGGTAGTCCTCGAGGAACAGACGACCGAAGCACACAACCCGGATGGCTATCCTGCTACTGAAGCCAATAACGCACAGCCCGAAACCGGCCCAGATGATTCCCTTCCGGCAAACATGTCAGCACATTTCTGAGTACATGGTACAGAGAGTTCTGATGCCATGGCGACATACATGGAATGCTTCCAATGAGACCAACGGCGGTGTGGTGGGGACTGGTATATCCGTTGAAGTCATGGCAACGGCGATAATTACAATTCGCTGTCGAGTGTTTCTATCGTTGGATGTAATGAGAACATCAGAAGAATAAGTATGTAGACTCGGACCTACGACTGGTAAGGGACACCAAGCGGTTGCATTTAACATTCTGGTACCTTCACAATGAACTTTGCAAGCCCAGGTTTCTATTAGTGCTAGTATTTTGAGTTTGAGTAAGCGCCGGACCATGTACAAATGATACCATGGCCCACAGTGAAGACAATATCGACGAACAGGATACTTCATGGACACCCAGCATATTTGCTTGGTTCACGCTAACTACCAACTGGTTGTGGGGGGTGGGGTTGCATTAGGTAGGACATAGTATCGTCCTCATCCAACGAGGTGGAGCCTTACTATACATAGGGCTTCGATCACACTGTGTTTTTTAAATTAACTATTTATTTATCTGTTTACTATTTACTATTTACTTAGCTTTTTAATTATTCCTTAGCCTTAAGCTTATATATAAAGTTATATATAGCTTAATATATGCCCTTATTCCTTACTTTTAAAGAAATATTATAATGCTTCTTTTTGCCCTTATTTTTTACTTTTCTTTTAATTTTTTTAA